>CM035226.1:55466244-55896868 GCA_020226215.1 Sindora glabra
TTTTAATATGCTCCATTTGAAACTTTAGATCTAATTTTCTAAATTGCTAACTCTCTAACTCTCCATTGAGACTTTAGATCCAATTTTCTAAATTGCTAACTCCTTTAAGTTTGAGAAAAAATGTTGTAAAAGAAAGCCTCTAAAGTTAAAAATATCATTAGAATATAGCCTTTTGAATTAGACAAGGTCATCTCAATAAGCATCTTGTCATCTTGTATCCATACCTTTTCATCAAATAAGCCTCTATATGTTATTTCTTTTTCAATGAACTATTGGTGCATGAAAGAATTTTGTATTTTTGTCCTTGAAAAGAAGCCTTGCTAAGATATTCTAGTCTTAGGTCACTTTGTCCTAAGTAAGACATTTTTATACTCATCCTAAAGTTATTTTTTACAAATGTTCTAAATTAAATAACTATTCAAGCATTGTGCAAGCTTTTATTTATTCCTTTAAGCCAAACCATAAATTTTTTGCCCTTTTTTTTAGAAAATTAAAAAAAAATTCCTCATTCAAAATCATTGCTTTTTCCTAAAATTCAAAAGAATCCTTATGCCACCATTTCCCTTATCTTTAATAGTTACAAATACTTTTAAAGAAAGATTCATTTGTAAGCCAAGTGGCAAGAAATCTAAAAGGAATGCATCTTTAAATGTGGAAAGACCCACCTTTTTAAGCAATAATGGTTAATAACTTAATTCAAAGGAATATAAAAGAATCTTAAAAGTAGTTTGGAATTTTCCTTCCATTCCATGTCATAAACACACTTTTGCTTATTCTTTCTATCTTAATTTCTCTCTCTTACATATACTTTGGAACTTTATAACCCAAGCCAATCAAACTAAAATGAGATAAAGAATTATTAAATTATTTCATGACTTTTTAGTTTGGTCGAATCCTCCCTACTTCTCATTGGAATTGTGTAAGTATTGAAATCTCCCAAAATATTATATTCAACCATTGTGGAAGCTATTCTTTCCAAGCTATTCCATAAAGACATTCTTCTTATTTAACAAAGTTTAGCATTTAAAAAGGTTGTGTATGCTACATAACTACCAACATGATAGTAAATAAATTGTTTGAAATTTCCATGAATAGAAATTGCCACTTTCTTTAGCTTCCATATAAGCTACATACCTCTTGAAAAACCTTTTGAATCCACCTTACTAGAGATTGTAAAACACATCTTGTTTTATTCTTTCACTGCCCTAAAGCTAAATCCAGGTTCACAAATAGTAAAAATTGTACATTATGCTTCTTCATCCTCTATAAATCTAGGCAAAGCTTTTGATCATGTAACTTGACAATTCCAAAAATATAATTTATAAGGCTAAATAGATCTATAAAATTCTAACAGATACTACCAAGCACTTCAACAACAACATCTTTATCCATATATAGTATTTTATTTTCTTTTTATTGCATTATAAATATTTTATCTAGTGATTTAGCGTTCAGATTTTCAATCCTTTAATCATAACCTTTAAAATGAGCATTACTAGACACCAAACTCTAAGATGATTGGGAAAGCTTTGTTAAAGACTGCTAATTAGATGATTCCTTATTATCACAAGAAAGTTAACGACTCACTTAAGTATGTAAATAAGAGATGGTTTAAAAGAGGTTTAAGTTTTATAGATAATTAGTGCTTATTGGATGGTTCCTTATTTTCCCTTTAGGTGAAGAAAATAGCTCAATTAATTCAAATTTAGCTTTTGACCCCATAAATTCCAAAGATGCTTCTAACTAATTAACGTATTCATTTCACTCCTATTATCTTTAAACCCCATCAATGTAGTTACTAGAGGATCTTTTAGACATTTATCCTTAATGAATTCTTTCACAAGCTCATTGTTCATATTAAGGGAACTTCATTGCCTTAATTGAACATTTCTTGATTTTGAACTTTTATAATAAGTTCACCATTCTACACATAAATCAAAGTTTTGCTTATAGCTAAAAATGGTTTACTTACTATGATAGATACCTCATTGTCTTCTTCTATATCTAAGACTATGAAGTTTTTAAGTAAAATCAAGCTTTCAACTTTAACAAAAACATATTCAATCACTTTTCTTGGATGTTTTAATAAGCGATCCACTAATTATAGTATCACTGTGGTCATTTTGACTTCTCTTAAGCCCTATTCTTTTAATATAAACAAAGGCATTAGATTAATGCTTGCCTCTAAATTATAAAGATATCTACCAAAATAATGATTCCTAATAGTGCATGATATTGTAAAACTCCTTGGATCTTTTAATTTGGGTGGATTTTTTTTTTTGTAAAATGGCTTTGCACTTTTCAATATGTGCTATAATATTAAAGTCTTATAAATGCCTCTTTCTAAATAAGATCTCTTTTATGAATTTTTCATAATTGGACATCTATTTTAATACACTAGCGAAAAGAATAATGATATGTTAAACTTTTATGAAAATAAACTCCCATTGAATCCTACAAATTGACATAATATCACACATAGATGTGAAATTGATGAAATACCTAAAGCACTAGCTGTGTCCATGATTCTAATGAACATTGAATGGATTGCAATATATTCTAGATGAATAATAGAAGTACTCCTCCTATAAACCCTGACTATTGAAATATTTCATAGAGAAAAGAGTGTCTGATAATGACAAGATATGATCAAATTGGGTTTAAGAGTAGCAACCCTTGTAATCAGATGGCCATTTTAGTAAAATGCAAAAATAAATTATGGTATCTTTACACCTATAGATCTATATTGAGATCATAAATGGCCAATACTGCATAACAAAGTATTCGAATGAGATATCAATAGAAGACACATTTACATGCACACCTTGCTAACCAAATACAATATCTAATAAGGATATAAACAAAATTATGCTTTATAACATTTATAGAACAACAAATTATGACAATATATAAATCTCCACATAAAAGGTTGAGGTATCCACCTAAAATGTCAAATAAGAATAATTATTCTTAACATAGTATTAAAACGGGGTCTAAATGTCTCTATTAATATGCTATAACTAAAAATGTAATAAGTATATGAAAAAAATACATATTTAATTTATATAAATTTTGAGATAAATAATTTGCATTATAGTACTCCTACTAACACAAAAGATTTAGCCAAACTCATATTAATTACATGATTATGATATATCCCTATTATTAAGCCTTTAGTTAGTGGATATATGAGTATACAATTCGTGAAAATATGTTCAATACATGTAATATGCAAGTGTATATTCTCTTTCATAAATTGACACTTTATATCAACGTGTTTCATATGGTAGAACTTTTGTTGTTTCAGTTCATAGTAACAATATTATCACAATAGATAGTTAAGGACCTTGAGATGCTCTCTATAATCTTAAAACTAGTCATAAAATTTCTTAACTACACAACAACATAAGAAGCTTCATAGCACATGCTATAAGGAGTTGCATAATACTTTTTCACAATACAGATCCTTTTACTATTATAAAGATGTACCCAAATGTTGATTTATGATGATATAGACAACTGGTAAAAATCTAAGTCTTAGTAGCATGTAATCTTAAGATTTCTTGATCTTCAATTAGTCAACATATAGCTTTTTTGTATCTTATACTTTATAACTCTTTTAGTAGCAATGTCACATCTCTAACTAGGATCATTTAGATACCTCCCCAATATATTGATAGTATAAGGTATGTTAGGATGTATACATACTTGAGTATATATCAGGCTATCTACGATTGATATATATGTGATATTTTTTATTTTTTTAATATCATTCTGAGGGCATTTAGACTTTGATAAAAGCTCATACTTTGAAAAATATGTTGAAAATTGAGAGCATATGAACATGTTGAACCTTTTCAATACTTTTGCAATGCATATCTGTTAAGATAAACCAAACAAACCCAAGATTTGTTATGATGGATATTTATACCTAAAACATATAAGACATTCTTAAAATCCTTCATATCAAAGTGTTTTTGACAATATATGTTTTGTCTCAATTAATAAATTCACATTATTTTGTCTTAGTCAATAAATTCACATTATTACTTATAAGGAGAATGTCATCTATGTACAATACTAGTATAACAAAACTATTTGCACTCATTAGCATATAAATGAATTATGTTGCTATATTCTTCTTGAATTCAAGAGAAGTCACTACCTAATCAAACTTAATGTACTATTACCTAAATGTATGTATCAAGCCATATATGGATTTTTTTAAGCTTACATATAAGGTGTTCTTTTCCCTTCTCTTGGAAATTATCTAATTAATTCATATAAATAGTCTCTAATAGGCCACCATTCAAGAAGGCTATTCTTACATCTATTTGATGTAGTACGAATTAAAATAAGTTACTGACACCACATCAACTTGAAATTATTCTTTGGTTGAAACTAATAAAATTCTTTCTTTATAGTTTATGTTTTCCTTCTAAATATAGCATTTAGTTACCAATCTAAGCTTTTACCTCTCGATTTCATTTCAAGTATCCCTCTTGGTATTGAAAATCTATTTGCAACTAACTGGCTTGCAACTTGCAGGCAACTCAACTAGATACTACACTTGATTCTTGTGCATTAAAGTTACTTCATCCTTCATAATAATTAACTACTTAGAATAGTTTGAACTTAATATAGTCTATGAAAATGTTGAATGATCAATATCATCATTAATGTCATATTCATGCTCCTACAGATATACCAAATAATCATTAGGAATTGCTAGTTTACAAATTTTATAAAATCTCTTTAAAAGAATCTTTTTATCTCTTTCATTTAGTTCAATATATTCTATCATTAGCTATATTGGAGCATTTAATGGAATAATAAAAGATAACTTTCCTAATATTGGTGCTAGTGTGATAATTATAGTATCTTTAATAAGATCCATAATGTATAATACTTAGCTCCCATTGTCCAACTCATTCTCAAAGAAGATAACTTAGTTAGATTCAATTTATTTAGTTGTATGAATTAGATAGTAAAACCCATTGCCTTTTGAACCATTGGAATACTCAATAAAATATCCACTAACTATTTTTTAATCAAGTTTCCTTATAGAAAGAATATATGGTTTTACTACAATTTTACAACCTCAATCTCAAAAAATACCTTAGACTAGGCTTTTTATCATACGACTGCTTATAAAGGGTTTTAGGCATAGATTTGCTAGGAACTTGATTTAGAATATAGGTTGCTATTTTTAATGCATCTCCTATAAAAATTTTGGTAGCCATGTATAGGCTAGTATGCACCTTACCTTGTTTATGACTATTTGATTTTTTTTCTTTTGGCAATTTCATTATAATTTGATGTCCCAAGTATGGTGTAATTTACTCCAATATCACACTTTTGTGGGTATCTTGTAAAAATGTTAGAATTTTTTCTTGTTGCATCATGCCTACCATAACACTCACCATCTTTATTAGAGTTAACACATTTTATCTTCTTCCCTAATTTTAGCTCAATTGTTACTTTGAATGACTTAAAGGCTTTTAGTGACTCTAATTTTTCATGAGTAATTCCACCTAGCCATATCTGGAATAATCATCGATAAAAGTGATGAAGTACTTGTATCCTCTTATAGAACTAGGTGTTATGGGTCCATTGATGTCAGTATGGATTAATTCTAGAATGCTTTCCCTTTTGCTTCTTTTTTCTATTCTAGCTCTAGCTAGAAGTTTACACTTGATGCAGTCTATATAAGTTCCATAGTATGAGAAATCTAGGTCATGTAATGCTTCCTTTTTTATAAGTCTTTGTATTTTTTCTCAAGAAATATACCATAACTCTCTATGCCAAATCATTGCGGACTTCTTATTAGTTTTGCTTTTTTTTATTAATAACAAAATTTATTGAATTCATGAAACTAGGATCTAGGTTAACTACATACAATATATCACACAAAGAATCAATACCCACAACAGAAGATTTATAAAATAATTCAACTTTTTCATTACCAAAATGATAAGAATATCCAACAAAGTCTAAAGCTACAACAAAAATTAAATTTTGTGTTATGAAAAGCACATAAAGAACACTATTTAGTAATAGCTCATGCCTAGACTTCAGATTCAACTTCTTTGATCAAATGTGCTTTATATCGATTATTGAAGTTAATCAAAATTAAAAAATACTAGTTTGGTGAAAATTTTGTTATAAAAGGTAACAAATTAAGTCATTCGCCTAGTAATCCACTTAATCAATCTTTCACATTGATTTACTAACTATAATTATAAAATTATTTAATCCTTTTACATTAGAAAAATAGAAAAAGCAAATGGAAATAGAAATAAAAATTAATCTTACACACTTAAGAAATTAAGACAACAATATCTAGACAAGATGTAGGAATGTAAACAACATTAAATTAAGGAAATTTTGATACAAAATTAAATAGAATCTAGAATTAAAAAAACACAGAATTAACATAGAAAAATAATAAAGAAACATAATTGATCCAAAGGAATTGAAAACTCTTTGATAGATTAATCATAAATCATAATATATTTAACAATTGCAATTAATTTTTTATCTTAGAATCATTTGAAACCCTTGCAATGGTTCATGATTTTTACACTAGATAACCATATAGGATTTGATCAGTTTAGATTAGTAGAATTAAGCAATTGCTATAATTGATAAAGTTAGATCCAAATTAATTTGAATATAGAATTTAGCTGAATTAAAGGATTAAATGAAAAACCTCTAATTTAACCACTCAATTCTCTATTCTCATAAGAAGAACAATGATTAATTTATCAAAATTTAGCATAAAACTATATAGATATTATAAATAACATAAATGACCACAAATTATATCATATCAATATCCAATTTATACAATTATAGAAAATAAGATAAGAAAATTAGAGAAAAAAGAAAATCAATTGACAAAAGTTAACATTATAGCTTAAGATCTTATAACTTAAATCGAGATGAGCCTCAGATTTCTTGAATCAATATGAAAATTAGCTTTTCATAGATGAAAAGAAGAAACTTAGAGAAAAGAAGAAAACTATTAAAAATTGTATATTCTTACCTTTGGAGGCACATGCCCTATAATTTGATTTCCTCCCCTACAAAACCCAATGTGTCAAGTTAATATACCTTTTAGGATTATAAAAAATTGGCTATTATTATTTTTAGAATTCCAAAACCTAATTTATAAAATAATACATTACAAGAGTTATTGTAGTAAAATCTTGTAGGCTTGACTTCTAGCTACTATAAGACCTCTAACATTATGTAGTTTCAATAAACCTTAAACATAAAAATTATTAGGCCAAGTTTTAGCCAACTTTAAACCCTAGTTTAACCTTGATTAGAACTTTAGAGGTCCAAATATAACCTAAAAATGGAGACTGGTTTAGCTTAGATAAAAATAAAGTATCAACTTCATAATTATTTTTTACTCTTCAAATGTCCAAACTAGGCTTCAGTTAACATGTGAGTTTTAGAGCTTTCTCTAAACTTTTCAATAATATAGGGAATCACTTAATTTTGACATTTATAAATCAAGTTATAGTCAAAAACCTAAAATAGTATAAAAATTCAACATTAATTGAACAATTTCAAAATATTTTAAAGCTAACACCTAATCATATAATAAATCCAATTTCATAAAATTAAGCATATATAACGCTATAAGAGGTATAAACTAAAAAGCCATGATATAGACAAAATCTTACACATTACTTTGCATCTACTTTGTCTCTATTTCCTAATTACACAATTAGTTTTCCCTCACTTGGCTTCCTTAAAAAAGAATTTGTGACATGAATAGTAGCAACAATATCTAGCCACCAAGTGTTTAATGGCGCACTAATATTTGACTTAACCAAACTAAAGCTAGATGAGTACCTTTCTTTTTCTTTTTCACCTACTTCTTATTCTTGAAGTAGTCTAGTTTCTTGTGTCTATACCTCTTATAGAATCAGCAATTATCCCTACACTAAGCCTTTTTGGACTTATGGTGTTGCCCACTAGTCTCATCTTTCCATAGTTATGTTGACTCTTGTTATCTTTTTTATTAGCCCTCGTGCCATGTTTTGAAGTTAAACCATGCATAGTATAATTAGCTACATGAGGTTTGCCCTTCTTTATATCTTAATTAGCTTAATTAACAATGAAAATAAGTTCATTCATGGTCCATTCAATATTCTAAGTATTGTAAGACATTTTCAAAATGTAAAATTGAAACGGGAGAGAGTTTAACACTTGTCAAGTCAAATAATTGTTAATTAGATCAACTTTCATAACCTTCAATTTGTTGTAGTAGCTCACCAATCTCAGAATGTGCTCCCACACCTTACTAATACCATTATACACTGATTCGACCCTTTTTAACCTTGTCATATTTCTTATGCTTTTCAGCCATAGAATCCAATAATGCTTTAACATTGTTAGTTTCAAGGATGCTCTCTCTGATAGTTTTTTCTATCGTATATTTTATCACCATTAAACACACTTTGTTCGAGTCGGTCCATTTTTTCATAATGACTTTTCTCTTTTACTATAGATTCAACATCAAGAACAAGTTCTGCTTCCTTAATCACTAGATCAAGGTTGGAAAGTGCCAGATAAAACTTCAGTGACTCAATCCAGTCCTTATAGTTTGTCTTATTCGGTATCTTAACACATTTAATTGCATAGGTAAGGAAATAGAAGAAAATAAATTCGATACATTAATAACATGTTTTACTTTAATGATGCTTTAAACTTTCTTTAATAAACTATATAATTATATATAGTATTTTATTATAAGACATAACATCAATAAGGTATTTAAAATCTTATAATTTAATACAAGGATTAAATATTATACTTCTAAAACTTAACATCAATAGCTTGCTAAAAAATTTTAGAAATATAATATTTAGTCCTACACTTATACTATCCCTAACAAGTTATATTAATAATATTATATTAATAGTATATTAAAATATTATTAATATAACACTCTCTTTAGTCCAACTAACATTTTAATAAATATTAACAAAATTTTATACAATTGGATCCACGAGAAGCAGGTTCATAATGACATAAAATTATATAATATAACATGAGCCTAAAATAATTTTATAATGTATATTTTATATGCATACATTCATTCAAAAAATTAATTAATAGGCCAAATAGTATCCCAGAATTCCATAAACAACATATATGAAAACTAAAATCATAGAAATCATATTGTAAATTTTACAAGTTCAAATCAATTCAAATGGACATATAAATTAAATGGGAAAAAATAATTAAATAATTTTATTTCTAGAAAAATCTAAAAAATAACCAAAAAATTAAATTTGGAGAGTGGAGCTAGCAGCGCAAGCACCACCACCATTCAATGCCAAGATGATGGCTATGGCTTGCATGTGCCATTGGCATTATTAGTGCTTATTGCATGTGCATTGTAGAGCTCTTTCCTCTTCCAACCAAGTTTGCAGCTTAGGTCGCTTGACTTGGTTGCAGACCTAGTCATGACTCAGTATTATTTTGTCTCATTTTATACATTTTTTAATGTGATTTTCATACAATATCATCTATTAATGCACTTTAATGCAAAAACTTTCCCAAAAAAAAGCATTTTAAAGTCATTTTAATTTGAAGAGATTTTTTTTTGTAAAACTTTATAGCTTTTAAATATTATTAATGCCTAAAACATGAATTTTTCATTCTTTTAAATGCAAAAACACGTTTTTCATTAATGGGAATTCACAAACGTCTAAAATTACTCTTAAAAATGCATGATAATAAAAATTCCAATTTAAACCCCAATTTTTTCTTTTCCCGGAAAATTCTTCCAGCATTTTCCCAAAAACTCTAAAACTTTTCTAGAAACAAATTTGCGTACGAACTGTGCATATTGAAAATAAAATATTGACACCGGAAAACAAATTGAAGTAAAAACAGACATACCGGAATAGTCATAAATATGACATATTATCAAAAAATGTAGCAAACTTAATGAATTGAAAAACATAGATACATATGACAACAGGCATACTGGAAATATGTGCAAAATTTTTACATACACAAGTAAATAATGTTGATGCATACTGGAGCCTTTTAAACGAAGCAAATGATGATATACACAAGCACACATGCATAAAAAAATATCAATACAAAATGCAGCAAAAACAATACGCAAATTTTTTTATATAAATAGTATATAAATAATTTAAAAAATCATATATATATATATATATATATATAGAGAGAGAGAGAGAGAGAGAGAGAGAGAGAGAGAGAGAGAGAGAGAGAGAGAGAGAGAGGAGGGATTTATTAACACTAGTGTAAGTCAAAATGACTTATACCAAATCTGGATCCTCAATCTTATTAAATTTTAAAAAATAAGATCAATTTATTTTAAATTAATCTTTACATTGCACGTAATTTGTTTTCTCTCACTGTTTCACACAATTAATACATTAAATAAAAAATCCTAAATCCTAAATATATTATAAGTTTATTTTAGTTAAAAAAATTAATAGGTTATTTTCAGCTCCTTTTCATAAATATATTTTAATAAACAAAATATTAAATTAAAGGTGAAGTAAGTTGTATTAATTACAAATAACTCCTATTGACTTCTTATCATTAATGCATTAAATAAATATCTTTCTTATTGTCAAAATATTAAATTAAAGTAAAAAATCTCTTAAAATATTAAATTTATATAAAAAATTTGTTTTATGCCTAATAGAACTATTTTAATTTAAATTTAATATTTTAAAAAATTCTTATTTTAATTTAATATTTCTTACAAAAATATATTAGAAAATGCACAAATAGATGTATATGAAATCAAAAAGTTTTAGCAATAATTCATAATTAATAATATGCATTAAAGGTAAAATTTGAGAAGAAAAAAAGCTCTTATTTAATGCATTAATAGTAAGAATTAAAAAAGAGTCGTATGTAATTAATATAATTTGCTTCACCTTTTAATTTGATATTTTGTTTACTAAAATATATTTATGGGAGAGAGTCGAAAATAGCGTATTAATCTTTTTAACTAAAATAGACTTGTAATGTATCTATGATTTAGGAATATTTATTTAATACATTAATTATGTGAAAGAGAGAGAAAATGAATTACATGCGGTGTAAAAATTGATCTAAAATAAATTGATCTCATTCTTTAAAATTTAATAGAATTAAAGGTCCAAATTTGATATAAGTTATTTTGACTTGCATATGTGTCAATAGATGCCTCCTTATATATATATATATATATATATATATATATATATATATATATATGTATGTATATATATATATATATGTATGTATATATATATATATATATATATATATATATATATATGTATGTATATATGTATGTATGTATGTATATATATATGTATGTATGTATGTATACATATATGTATATACATATATGTATGTATATATATATATATGTATGTATATATATATATATGTATGTATGTATGTATGTATGTATGTATGTATGTATGTATGTATATTTACACACATTATGAATTGTCAATTTTAAATACCGGACATGCTACACTCATATTGTTGATTTCAAAAAACTAAATGACATTTTACATCTATTTGAAATTAACAATCTAAAACATGTATTTACAATTCATAAATAGTAATTTACTAACAAAATTATAGTGTAGAGAGACACAATTATATATTAAAACAAATTCAAACTAAAATAAAAGTTATGAAATATTTGTTAAAAAATCATGCTAATTTGATCTAGAAAAATATTCAACACAAATTTTAAAAAATTACCCATAAGATAAATTATTTCTAAATCTACCTAATGATTTGACCAAATTTACATCATTCAAGATGCTTTAATACCAATTGTTAAACTTTTATGAAAATAAACTCTCATTGCATCATATGAATTAATATCATATGTAGGTGTGAGATTAATGAAATATCTAAAGTTCCACCTACATTCATGACTGTGATGAACATTAAATGGATCATGATCTACTCTAGATGAACAACAAAAACACTACTCCTATGAACCTTAATTATGCTTTGGAGAGAAATGAGTATTTGACACTAATTGAATGATATCAAATTAATTTATGATTTAAGAATAATGACTTTTATTTATAATTTGTAATTGGAAGTGAGTTGATTTATTGTCGATAATTAACATTGTCACATTTATAGGTTAGACTATTTTTTGGGTCCAATTAGTTATCACTTTATTTAGGTTACACCTTTTTATATTTGATCTAACTTACTAAATTAAAGATTCAAAATAAAATTAATTAAGTCCAACATGATATACATACATAATTTAAATATAGAAAAATGAAGTAAAATTTGAAATAGATATTTTTAACAAATAAAATTAATTTTTATATTTTCTTTTTATAAGAAAAATTTAAATAATAGAATTGTAAGATTACTTTTTATTGTTTCACAAGCATCACAAAAAAGTAATGTTTTTGTGAAATATAGTTTAGATTAATTAATTTTATTTTTAAAATACTTTTTTTAGCAATTTTATCATTCATTTGATTAGCTTTTTCTAAATTTAAAATTGTAAAAAAATAATTTTAATAAGAAATATTTTACAATAATAAAATAGATAAGAATGATATTTTATAGGGCTGGCCTATTATGCCTTGAGAAGATCTGGGCAAATATGCTTCACATAGATGTTATAATTATCAACCTTTAGAATAAGTGATGAGAATAAAGACGATGATGTCATTTGTGAGCCATTGTTACCTACCACCTTTAAAGTAGGTTGCAAAGGAATTTTTTTTTGGACAAATGACATGTAGATATCTATGTGGAATTGCAAATGCAAATTAATCCCTTAGTTCTTTTTTATTGGATCAATCAATGCTAATTTTTTTGTCTTATTTGCATGTGTAATAAGCCTGTCAAATAGGTCGCTGCCTGCAATCCATGACCTATTTTTACGGATATGGATTCTTAAAATTAAATTCATTTTTTAATGTAGGTAATATAAACTAATCGGTCATTGACCCGGTCCGTGATGGACCGACTCGTATTTGCAAAGTAATGTTTTTGTAAGATTACTTTTTATTGTTTCACAAGCATCACAACAAAGTAATGTTTTTGTGAAATATAATTTAGATTAATTAATTTTATTTTTAAAGTACTTTTTTTTATCAATTTTATCATTCATTTGATTAGCTTTGTCTAAATTTAAAATTGCAAAAAAATAATTTTAATAAGAAATATTTTACAATAATAAAATGGATAAGAATGATATTTTATAGGGCTGGCCTATTATGCCTCAAGAAGATCTGGGCAAATATGCTCCGCACAAACATTATAATTATCAACCTTTAGAAGAAGTGATGAGAATAAAGATGATGATGTCATTTGTGGGCCATTGTTACTTGCCACCTCAGGTCATAAAGGGATTTTTTTTGGACAAATGGCATATAGATATTTATGTGGAATTCCAAATGCAAATTGATCCCTTAGTTTTTTTTTTATTAGACCGGTCAATACTATTTTTCTGTTTTATTTGCATGTGTAATAGGACTGTCAAATGGGTTGCGACTCGTAACCCATTTTTATGGATATAAACCCTTAAAATTAAATCTGTTTTTTAATGTGGGTAATACGAACTAATCTATCACAGACCCGGTCTGCGATAGATTAACTGGTATCTGCAAAGTTCACCGATTTTTAAATAAAACCTACAGACCGACTTGTATCTACATGAATTTTATACGGGCTTGGACCCTTAAAATTGAATCTATTTTTGAACACGAGTAATAAGGACCAATCTGTCATGAACCGGCTCGTATCCGCATGGACCGGTTCATTTTATGGCCCCAATGCGTAAAGCCCATGTTGATTTTTCAATCTTGATTAGCTTCTTTTAACAGGGGACCACTGGAGCCTCCTAAGCCTAGAGGTTGTAAAATCAAATAATAATATTAGTGGCAGCACTAGTGTATATTGAAATATTACTTTAATAAAAACAAATCTCATATAAAGAAGTATAATTTCAAGCTAATTAGTGTATATGTTAATTAGAAATGTTACATTATTAGATAGATTAATTTAATAATATAACTTAGTTGAATAGTGTGCATTGCTTATACCAATAAAAAATTGTAATAAAATGAATAGTTATGATAATGAGAATAGAAAATAATTTTTAAAATTTTGATGATATTATAAGAGTGTTTTGGAGTATAATATTTGTAAAAAGTTTGCCATTAAGTTGTACTCAAGATAATATGTTTACAATAATTATGTAGAATGAATTAGTTGTTAATCTTAAGATATTTTTCCCCTTCATTTTTATGTAATCGTTTTTCAACTCTAATATACATACAAAAGTAAAAGACAAAAGTAATTAGTTTTATAATTAATGCTCAATTAAAATTTATTTATATTCTACTCATATATATTCTAAACTGGAAAGAATTTGCTTAGGATTAGTGGATGAGAATTTATGTAAATTTGGAATAAAAATATAACTTACATGATAGTAACTTGTAAATTATATTACGGAAATACAAAATTTTATTCAATTAAATTTTCTTCATTTTTTAAAAATTAATTAAATTTAACGATGGTAAATTGAAAGGCAACGACTATCGGATAATTACAATATTCTTACCTCTAGATTGGGACAAAGCGGCGCGTCTTGGATCTTTGTATACGCACGGGAAGGAAAAAGACAACACCAGCTAAGGAAGTGAGAGGCCTACATTCACGGGAGTGTCAAGGGTCGTCAGAACAACTAAGGCATTTTGTCCATCAGTGTCTTTTTATAAAATTCTAACAATATATAAAAAGAGAGTAAATTTGATTGGTTGAGGGTATAAAATATTTTATATTATTAATAAATGAGAAATGACATATTAAAAATGCAATGGGAGTCGGGAATTTTTATTGACAAAGTAAAGTACTTGTATGTTGAGTTTATTAGTGTACTTAATTTGCTTAATAAATAAATAAATAAATATTAAATTTAATGATTTTCAATCTCAAAAATAAATTTTGAATATATGCAACGTAAAGTTGATAATAAGCAATAAAGTTTTAATTCACCATTGTTATTGTTTCAGTATTTAACATTTTTTTTTCTGTTAAACAGTCTTAATAGTTTTTCTTTAAGGATTTCGGTTTGGGACATTTATTAGAAATTGTACGACATGAATTTTGAAGAAAAATGAATATAACATTTTATTTATTTAAAATTGTAGGTTTTTATAAAAATAATAAATCTTAAACTAAAAAAATTATATTTTACCTCTTTGAAAATAATAGGAAAATATGATAGGTTTTAAATCCTTGTTTTTAATTACAATGCAACACCGAGTAAAAATGTAGAACTCTTTTGGTGATTGTGAGAATAGCTACATAGCCATCACACTTTTAGTATTTTAAATTAAACTACTAAAATAGTTCATCTAATGGTATGAGGGTAATTGTTTTGTCTTAGAAGATAAGGATACAATATAATAAAATATTAATTTGTAATTAATGAAGAAGTGAAGAGGTTTTAAGATTGCTAATATTTTGATGTAGCTGTGATAATGAATTTGCTTGTTAGATAATAGTTATGATTTAAGTTAAGCATATTATAGTGAAGAATATGAATGAGTGCTCCTATAGTAATATTTAAAGAAGATAATTAATACTAATTACTTTTGTTCCCTTTTATTCTTAAGCCAAAAAAATAAATATTTTAGGATGTGATTGTTAATTTAATTTTTTTAAAAATAATTTCTTATTTTTATGGTAATACCAAAGAAACTAATCAATACTAATTGCCTTTACTCTCTCTTATTTTTTAAACAAAAAAAAAATTCAACATTTAAGGATATGTTTAGATTAGTTTTCTATTTTTATATTTAAAAAAAATTCTTGTAAATATGTAATTTAAAAATAAAAAAACTTAAAAAACTTTTGAATTCTTTATTCATTTTTTTGCTCTAATAATAATTTTGTAATTAAATAATTTTTTAAATTTCCCCCTTGATCACTATTTATTCTTTATTTTTCGTAGATTTAAAAACAATTTTTGGAAATATTTTTTAAAACAACTTCAGAAAAAAATCCAAATACACCTTCAAACTGTGCCCTTATCAAAATTCTTATTTTCTATTTTTTATTTTTGGCTGTTATTTCTAAAAGTTTGGTGATGAGATGTCATTATTAGAACATAGTCATGTTAAAGGTTAAATTACCTTTTGTTTCTTGAACTATTACTCTATTTTTAATTAAATTCTTGTATTACATTACAATTTGAAGAACTCTATAAAACAAATTTCTTTTCTCGGTGTATGTCAAATAAAAAAAATAAAATCTAAATCATCAATTTGTTCACCACAAATCCTAAGCCGTTGATGAGATGAAAAGAGAAAGCAGGTGAATTTTTTTCACTTTGATTTTTATTTTTTATTTTTTATTTTTGGGTCAATGTTACTAAATTCACGGTATGTTTCAATACATGTTATAGATACAGATATGAAATATGTGTTAAATAGAATTTTAAATTGTGGGAGATAGTTTTAGTTAATATGCCAAGGTGAGTACATAATATGCATATAAACATACTATTCCATTCGCTTTGTTATATATATATATATATATATATATATATATATATATATATATATGTGTGTGTGTGTGTGTGTGTGTGTGTAAAGATTTATATAATCACTATTATTTTTAAAAATTATAGATAATTTTTCATCACTAATAATATTAAATAGAAATATGAAAGATAATTAATAAATTCACATAATTTAGAAATAAATTGAGTTAAAGATTTCATATAAAAAATTTCAACTCATAAAATATTTTAGAAAATAATAAAAATAAATCTATTTTGAAGAAAATATAAATGTCATACTCTTGATAATTTAGAAATTTCTTTTTAACCATTATATTAAAAAAATTATGTATACATATCAATAATTAGAATCGTTGTAGATAGATTTAGGGTGATATATAAATTGCAGAAAATGGAATTTTATAATACGAATAGGAGTAATTAGATTAAATAAAAGTTTGTGTGAAATTACATTTAAATAAAGATATATAAAAGAAATTTTGGATGAATGTTTTCTAGAGCACCCTTGAGCAAGCCCTAAATTATAAAAATACCCTTATTGGACATTAAAACCCTAAAAACCCTTATCATTTTTCCCATTTCTTCTCACCAGCTGAATCTTCTCTTCCTCTATCCTCTTTTTATCTTCAAATTCCACTCTCTCTAAATTTTAGCAACAATCATCAAAGGATTTAAGGAAATCTTTGCAAGTCTTCATCCATTCAAGGTGATTGCTAGGAATTTGAGTTAGAAGGGGAAATTAGGTATTTAACATGGTTCTCTTTACTTTGTGTAAAATAGGGTGATTAAAATTCTTCCACAACCTTCTTCTTAATTTCCTCCATTAATAAGTAAGTAGATAATCTACTTAGTTTAAGGAATTTGCATCATTAATTGGTTATTTTGATAGTTTATTTAATTTTGTTCATGAATTTGTGATTTTGGGTTGAATGATTGTGACGTGGTGTGATTGCTTGTTGTTGGTAAAAGTGGAATGAGAGTATATGGTGATTGTATGTTGATTCATACTTAAATTGCAATGTACAAGTTGAAAAGAGGCTAATTTTACCAAAATTTTTGGAATTATATAGGTGATCCTTAAGTATATAGCTTTATAATTCATTTGTGGATGCTCATATTTGAGTACATATTAGAGTTTCTCTAAAGAGCTTCCCTTTGAACAAACATAACCGTGTATAACATCCAAAGTTACTAGCTAGATGATTATGTATGAGTACATACTCAAGTATGAAATTTTAAGTTAGCCTCGGGTTTTCTATACTCAAGTACATATTTAGGTATAAGGGTTAGAGTTTGATTCTAGAGCCTTATACTTAAGTATATACTTAACTATTGCCTTGTGATATTTAGTATCCTTATTTATTATGATATTTCAAGCTAATGTCTATTGCATAGTAATATTGTTAACAAAAATTATTTATTAATAGTATTGTATATGATTATGATAATGATATTCTCATGGGGATTGTATTTCTACTAAAATTATGTTGTGAATGGTTAGTGTAAAAGGAAGCAAATTATATATTGAGATGTGAATTAGTACCGAATTTGGATAAAACATTTGTAATGGATAATGTAGGACTTGGAAGAATAAGGATGAACCTTGGCAAATGAATAAGGATGACTCAGGAGATATAAGGTGGTTTGCTTATTATTTCTATTAATTATGATAATATATTCTCTTTTTTTATAATTGTTATAAATATGAATATTGTTGGAACCATGGTAAGATTAGCTTAGGGAAATGTATGATTATATATTTGCTATTTAGGTAGATTATTAATTTATTGAGACAAAGTATCGTTGTTTTAATTGTAAAATGTTTTTTAGATACGTATGTTGAAGTTCATCAACCACCATTAGTAACTCAAGAGCAATAAATTCCTTGATTTCCTTATAGAGCAACCATAATCTTGTTAGAACATGATTAGGAATAGATTTTAGTCCTTTCAATATGTTGTGTTAATTTTGCACTTGTAAATATTTTGAAATGTATTTAAAATTAGTTAAATAAACTAGCTATGTTAATAGTTATGTGATAATACCAAAGTAAAATTAAATAGTCTTGTGGGAATGGAGAAAGGAGTTCCACACTGGTTACGGTTAGGCAAGTCGTAACAATAAATATACATAATGCATCTAAACTAAGATTCAAAGTAAATAGTAAATAGTTATTATTAAAATATAAACTAAATTGTTATCAACACTTTAATGATGTAGTAGCATCTAATGTTACTTTTAAGGATTTTACTTTTTATTATGTTTAAGGTTCAAAATCAAAACCTTACTTATGTGCATTAAATGAATTATTACTTCTATAATTACAAAAAAACTATACATCATTAATTACATCTATTATAATTTTTTTCAATAATTTTAATTTTTTAATAAAAGAATTCACTTATTATGGCATATTAATTCATAAATATATTGTATTTTGATTTGTGCTAATTGATTTGCTATTCAAAATTTTTGTTTCCTATGTTAATAAGACTAGAAATAAGTTAGGTTAGATTAAAATTTATCTTAAATAGGTTAAGTTTGTTTTGTAAATTATTGGTTTGAGCTTGACTTGTTAGTTTATATAAAGCCAAAGCTTGAATTTTGTTTGACCTATTTAAGAAGTTTGGTCTAATCTACTAACCTATTTAAAAGTTTACTTATATAATAGAAGCCTATTAATTTATTTAAAAGCTTACTTAATTAAGCCTTCAAATAAGCTAATAAATAAAGGCCTTTAAGGTAAAAATAGATTAATAATTAAATTAAGTTTATAGTTATAATTGTATGTATTAAAATTATACTAATAGTATATATATGTATATTTTATAGATGTATATATTGTATATAGCATTATATTATATTGTATTATATTATATATAAATATATTAATTATTTAATAAATTTGAGTTGAGCTTACAAAATATAAACTCAAGTTTTTTATTTAAATAAACCTATTTATTAACCTTAACCATAAATGAAAAAAATTATAATAAATTAAGTTGAAAAAATAGACTAGATCATAAATCTCTAATAAGCCTATTTCTACCTTTACTATGTATTGGTAACAATAGTATACATGATAACAATAGTTTGGATACCCACCTAATTAGCTCATCTCAATTCTTCTTCCAATTCATTATCTATTATGTGTAAAGCATTTGGTTGATTAAAAATATACAACAATAACAAAGGCTTATTCCACGAAATGAGATTAGATATATGGATTGCACAATACCATTAGGTTATATTGAAAACCACATTTTTATGAATATTATTTATTAAGATATCCTTTTTTATAATTTTTTTCAATATCTTTTTTGGCCTCCCACTATACCTTTTTATATGAGTAAAAATCATATGATCGGCTTTTTGCACTAGTGCTTTTAGTGACATTTTTTGCACATATCCAAACCACTTAACCGATTTTCTGTCATTTTCTTTTCAATAGATACTGTTTCAATATTCTCTTCTATGTATTTATTTTGTATTTTATTCTTTTTTGTATGGTTATACATCCATCTTAACATTCTTATTTTTACTATTCCTATTTTTTGCTCATGTTGTCCTTTCAATACCTGACATTCACTGTCATAAAGTATATCTAGTTGTCTAATAGTTCAATAAAACTTCCTTTTAAGTTTAATAAGTACTTTATGATTACAAATAACTTTTGATGCATTTCTCCATTTTAACCATCTAACTTTTATTTTGTGTGTAACATTTCCATAAATTTCCCTATCGTCTTATAATATTGATCCCAGATATTCAAAGTTAGACATTTGTGGTATGACATACTTTTCAATTCTTACCTCTAAATCATTTCTATCTTACTTTTTGTTAAAGTTACAATGCATGTATTTTGTCTTGCTCCTTCTCAATGGTTGATTAAAAATATAAAGAAAAAAAAACTTATAAGCTCATGTAAATAAGGGGAAAAAACTCAAACTTTACTTTAAATTTGATGAAGTTAGAACAAAAAAATGGAAATTGTCCTTTTACATTGCAACACATTTTTGTTTGTACGAAGCGCTGCTCCTTACTGTCAAACTTTTTTATGTCATACAACACATTTTTATTTGTTCCGGAGAAATCTTATAATTTAAACAAAAACATATAAAATATTTCCTTCAATATCTCTTCCCTCCAATTTTAAAAGTACTTAGAAATCAATATCTTCAACAATACAAAATCTTAAATTAATAAGCATAATCAATTAAATTAATCATTTATTAAATTACATATTTTTAATGAAGAATTATATATATACTTATATTATATTGGACTGAAAATTCTTTTAATGCTTTCATTTGCAACACTTATTCTTTAATTAAATTAATTATTTTATTAAAATATATATTCTTTGATGAAGAATAATTTATATTTATATTATTGGACTGAAACTTATTTTAATGCTTTCTCCACTTTCATTTTCATATTCTCTTAATCTAATGTTATGTTTAGTACATTAAATGCAATGAGATGAAATAAAATCAAATGAGATAACTGTTATATATGATCAGATCAACAATGGAATATATATTTTATTTTATAATTATATTTGAAACAACAAAATATAGAAGAATGAAATGAAAAAATATTAATAATAATATATAAAAAATATAAAATTGAAACTATATTGACATGTCATTCTTTATTTATTTATAACTTCTGCATAGAGGAATATATATAAAATTTATAGTTGATCATGTATATTAAATAGCAAACTACTAATATAGGTTAAATAAAAAATATGATATGATTAATAATAAAAAATTATTTTATTTTAAATTTAATTATCAACTTATAATTAGCAAAAAATTATATTAAAAGCATGAAAATTTATTTTATCAAAATTTTTATATTAATTAATTTTTATAAAGAATTCATAAATATTTTAGTTTTAAATTTATTATTAAAAATACAGTAAAAAATATTTGAATACAAATATTAAAATTGATGTTATTTTATTACTTTTATTAAAAGTAATATTAAAATAAATGAAAAATATATAGAATAGAACTGTAAACGGAATTATTTTATAAATAATGTAATGATTCATCCATTACTTTTATTATAAAATAAAAATTTCATTAAATGGTTATTTCTTAATGAGCATTTTATGTGAAAATACATATTAAATAATTTTTATTATATTATATTATATTTTGAAGAGGGATCTATCAACACCTGTGTAATTCAAAATAACTCATACCAAATCTAATCCATTGATTCCACTAAAATTTAAAGAAAATGATTAATTTATTTTAATATATTTTTTACACCACATGTAATTAGTTTTCTCTCACATCATTAATGTAATAAATGAAAATTTCTAAATAATAAGGATATCGGAAGCCTATTTTAGTTCTATTAATTATATATTAGTGTATTTAAATATAAGTTGCATTTGTTATTTGACATTTTATGATTAATATTTTAAAATTATATTTATTTTTTGAAGTGACAACAAAAAATATTAAATTTTTTAATATTTTATTTTATTATTTATGCTTTTTACATATGATAGAGAAATTTAATTTTTTCTAATTTAGAATAATATATTATTTTATAGCAAGATTGATGATAAGCGGAGTAAATTTGCATTATATAATAAATAAAGTTAGGAAAAAAGCATCTATATTAAAAAATTATTTTCCTTATAGAGTGTTTACTTTTTCTTTCCAAAATATTAAAAAATTTAATGCTCTTTGTTGTCACTTCAAAAAATAAATATAATTTTAAAATATTAATCGTAAAATGTCAAATAACAAATGTAACTTATATTTAAGTACACTAATATATAATTAATAGAATTAAAATATGATGGTGATATCTTTATTATTTAAAAATTTTCACATTAATGATGTGAGAAAAAGCTGATTACATGCTATATAAAAAATCTGTTAAAGTGAATTAATTATATTTTTTAAATTTTAGTAGAATCAACAAATTAAATTTAATGTAAGTTATTTTAACTTAGACCGATGTCAATGGGGCTCTTCTCATTATGTTTTATTTTATTCCATAGTTCCATTATTTGTTTATTCTCATGTTTACGACGATCATCTTCCATCTAATTATTGGAGATGCACCGAACACGTTATTTATCTTATTCATGCCAGGCTGTCATTAAGATTCTGGCTGAGAGGAGCTGGAACCGTACCATCCAAAGGTGCGTAAGTAACATGGCATGCTAATTTCAACACGAGGATGTACTTTTCAGTAATTTCAAATTTGGTAAATTTTTTAATCAATTTTACAAAAATAAAGATACAATGCGATCAAGTGTATTTCAATACAGAAATAATTTTTTTGGAAATTAATGCAGAAATTTTTTTGTATTTAGGCCTTTTTATGTTCACACTTTCAATTATTTAATAATAAAGTGAGAGAATCCGTGTTCTCTGCATATTGAGTGCAAAATCTAAAATTCTCTCCTTTTTTTTTTTTTTTCATTTTGTTGACAAAAACAATAATTTTATCCTATGATCAATTGTATTTTAACTAAGATTTACTATTTTAATATAAAAAAATATCTTTATCCATCGCTATCCTAAAATAATCTTCTTCTTTACTTAAAAAAATAAATCACCTTCATCGGAGTGAGTGTGACTTGTTATTCGGAAATGTTAAACATGGAAATAAACGCTCTTCTTTATTTATTTTTCAGCCACATTAAAAGGAGATAGATGTACTTCTATTTTTTCTCCCTCTGCACAAAACAAGAGAGATAAATATAATAACCGTTGTGGGCTTTATTACTTACAAAAAATGCATTCAAGGTCTGATTACTCATTGATGTTTTATAATTAATTTACCTTTATCGACAAAAATATGACAAACGTGAAAAAGGAGAAAATCCAATTCGATTAAGTATACATTATATTTATATATAATTCCTTAACATGATAAAAATATTAAGAAAAATGCAAATCTTCCTCTAACTTTGGATTTGTTATATTTACCGCTTACAACATCTATATTATATTTGGTATAATAAAATGAAATAATTTTATAATTATATTTAATACAACAAATATTATAAAAATAAAATAAAAAATATATATCAATGATAATAATATCCTCAATAATAAAAGGAATTAAAGTGTAAAATTAAAAACATATTTATTTGAAAAATGATATTGTTATTTTTTATTTGTTTATAACTAAATATACATATAATTAACAGTCAAGCATATATATTAAGTATTAAAATAATAATATATGTTAATGAAAAATACATAATATGGAAAATTAATAAAATATTATGCTTTAAATTTAATTATCAAAATTATATTTAATATAAAATTTAAAATTGAATTTGCCAATTTTTTATTAAATAGTTTTTATAAAAAAATATTTTATTTTAAAGTTTATTAAAATATAATTATTATTTTTTAAAAAAATTAAATATATTATTTTGTTATTTATTTAACAAACAATAATGTTAAAAAATATGAGAGATAGGCGTGTTAAAAAACTAGTTCATAAATAATGAAATAATCCTTTCATCACTTTTACTATAAAAAGGGAATTCCATCTTATTAAATAAATATTTCCATTCCTTAATGTTTATTAAATAAAATTTTTTTATTTTACATATTAAACACACTATTAATTTTTATAAACAACCTATTTTGACATTGAATAAGCAGTAAATTATATCAATAAATTCATTTTCTCATAACTCAAGGAAGAATCTAAATCCTGTATTATATTGACATGAGGATAATAATCGGGATCATGGTTATATATTTTTGTACTTGTATTGAATAAACAAACTATAACAAAATAATTAAAATATCCTCAAAAAAAAAAAAGAAAAGAAAAAATAGTACACAAATTAAGCCACTATTAAATTTTAGACATAAGATCTTCGTATTACCCTTTTTTTTTTTAAAAAAATTTCATATCAAACAAAAAATTCACCAAATAAATGTTGGATATTAAATATAACTACCTCGATTGATGAAGTAATTTATGTTGTTCCCAAAATATTATTTGGTAACTCATTTTTGGCGAATCTTACAGGTCTCTCGTCATGTGAGAAAATAGTGTAAGGATGTAATGTTGTTTAATCTGTACACCCTCTACTAGTCTACATGCTCTTGCTAATTGCTATATTCAAACTAAAGCAGCCTGGCACTGTTTGTTTGGTTATAAAAGGCCCTGCATCCTTTCCTCTCATCCCCGCATCAACTAATTCCCGGCTTAGCAGTTAGCACTATGCGGCAACTTCTACTTCTCCTCGTTTTGGCTTTCTTCTCGGTAAGGCTTCCATTATTTACCAATCTTCTCTAATATGTGGATGAAAATGTCGATCTCTACAATTTTAAATGCCAAATATTTTTATGTCTTTAGTAACAGTAAGTATTATTTTATTCTATATTTTAATAAATCAAATTTTTTATTATTATGATTTAATAGATGTTAAAAATTAAAAAGTGAATTTTATTTATAAAAATATAGAAGATAATAATATTAAAATTTTTAATTCGAAATATTTCCCATTTGGGCGAAGGTTAATATCCTTGACCTTTTATCCAGACAAAAAGTCTAGTTTTATTTTTTAAATATCAGGGGATATTTTATAATTATAATTAACCTCATCCATGGTTCTTCGCTTTCCCGTCATCATGTTCCTCGGTTCTGGTCTTTTTGCTCTCTTTTATTGCTCTTGTTTTAGAAACAGAACAAAGTTTGACCTCAATCTCTGCATAAGAAGACGGGCTCTTTCTTTGTGCACTTTAGATCTTCCGATAAATAGGGTTAGTAAAACCAAAAAGTACAGATTTGACTTCTAAGATCACTTTAATTTTACTCTTTTTGTTCGGAATCATGAAAATATAAAAGTAATTTATTTAAAATTTAATTTATGTTTGAAATTATTTATAAATTTAATATTAAATTTAATTTTTTCTGTAATTTCAAATGATGATAACTTAAATGTGGTTTGATGGTTTAAAATGTAAAAAAAAAAAGAAATCAATTTGTTTGCAACTAGACTCATAAATAATTTTATACATGAATTTAATTTTAAATGAATCGAATTTTTATTTTTTTATTATTTCAAACGAATGATTGGAGACATATAATGATGATTCTTTCAGGCTTTCTTTTTCATTAATTTTCCATGTAATTTTATAGGCTTTTATAGTCCAAGAATACATATAACTGATGCTTAAACTATGGTAGGTTGCCAAGGCTGGAGCCAATGCTTACAACCAAGAAATTGAAACATATTGGCATTACGTTTTTCCAAATGTTGTTATACCAAAATCTTTGGAGAATCTTATTCCACATGGTTAGTTTCCATAAACCCAAATTAAATTTTGTTAGGCAGAACGAAGGATGATCATTGATGAAGTAGTAAATCTTGCAAAATTTATTCATGTATAATTTTTTGAAAAACTTTGAGTGGACCTGGCATATCTTCAATTTCAATCATTTACAACTTAATAAAAATTTTGAGTGGACATGATTTATGGAATAAACCTTTTCTCCGTTGCCATGAAATTTGTTTTTTTCCCTTTATTCTTATAAAATATTTTTTATTAATTTTATCTATATAAAATATTAATTTATTTAACTTTGTCCCTTAGTTAGTCTCCATGTAAGGACTTATTTGTCTAATTTCATTCCTTAGAGATGAAATTGGATGAATTAATAATTTAAAAAATAACTAATAAAAAATATTTTATAAAAACAAAAGTGATAAAAAATTGAATGTCATAGGAATTAAAAAAAATTCTCTTTTATGAAAATATTATATGGGAGATTGACCCAAGGACAGGACATAAGATGTGTCTAGTTATATTAATGGAATTATAGAGTTAGGAGGGAAGTTAGTTGTATGGAATTTAGATAATATGCGAAAAATTTTAGATCTAGACCTTGTTATTGTCAAACGCATAAAAATAAATATTAGTGGAAATACAAATATGGTGCATATTTACGACTCCGTAATAAATTTGATCTAGGTAATAATTTCTACTTCACAATATTCGATTTTTTAGAAAGACTTAACTAAATGAACTTAAGTTGTATGTACTCGACTTATAAGAGAATGGATACACTATTTCTTATTCTATTTAACAATGTGTTATTTTTTAATTTATTTAATGCACAAAAAAAATCTTTATCTATTTTTGAGGGAATTTTCCTTTCATTAAATAAATGTACACAATTTGTTTAGATTAAACACCAAAACCATTACGCCATTATTGCTAAAAAAATATATTAAAATAACCAACTCTTGTTCTAACCCACTTTGAATTAAGGTTAACGGTGGTTAGAGTAACCTTAATCAATATTTAAAGATTCTTTTGATATCAATTTCTTCCCGGCAATAAAAAATCTTTCCTTACCTCACTTGAAATTGCACGAATATATTGAAGTAATTGTAATTATATTTGTTTCATCTAATCATTTAAATAGGTGGGTCTCATATATTTTTATAAAATTCATACTAATTAATGATTAAATGTTACAATTATAATTATAATTATCGGAGATGATCTTGATCCCCATGAAAACCACTATTTCATCTCTCTTGAATTTCTCTCCTAATAAAAGGAATAACTTTATTATCATATTCAAAATTAAATATAAAGAAGAAAGTGAAAAAAATATAATGTATAAATATGTAACGTTATAAAACAAAAACTCCATCATTTTTCTCTTCAATTCATAACAATTCTATTTGAATTTTTATTTTTATTTTTATTTATTTCTTAATTAACTTTTTGTTTGCATGCGGGGAGGAAAGGGTGGAAAAAAAGTAAATGAAAGGAAAAGGTGGGATAATATTTTCTTATTTTTTATTTGGATAGGTAGAAGGAGTAAGAAAGGAAGTGAAAAGTCAATTTTTGCGTTGGTATGGATAGAAAGATGGAGGGAAAGAAAATTTTATTAGAACAAAAATATTTATTACTCTTGTTACATAATTATTTAATTACTTTATATAAAAAGCACACCCTTTTCCATTATAATACATTTTCTAACTTACGTATTATTAAAAAGGTTAATTATATATATTATTGTGTATTCAAACTATCTCTCTGATAGACTTACAGTGTAATTTTATCAATTTGTGCCCTAATTTTTATAGTCATTCTTCCAATTTTGCATCACAAATTTAAACCTATGACCACATTCTAAATCCCTTTTTATTTTTCTTATTGTAATATTTGAGTGGACGCTATTTTGATGAATTTTTTTTTAACTTGAAGTATCATATTTTATAGTAATGATCATTGCGTTTTACAAAAATTACCAATAGGTTACCTGATTTCTAAATAATTTCCCAAGAGAGAGGTTGTCTAATTTTATTAAATCTTAAGAAATATTAGATTATTTTCCAGGTAAAAATAATAGTTTGCCCACCCAAGAGAGTATTCAATTAAAATTTTATGTAGGAAGTTGATATTAAATCAATTACTAATATTTATTTTTCTATTGTATGTAACAAACTTATGGTATGACTAGGCAAGAGATAAAGAACTTTACATTTCTTTCATCTCTCCCATTACAAGTGAGTGCAGAAATATTTGATCAGTGTAAAATTAATTGAGAAAATTATGGTTTTGGCCCTAACGCATAAGCAACATAGCAATTATGAACTACAACTTAAAAGAGACATCTTGTCAAACGATCTTAGTTCATTTACCTCATATTTCACTTACTATTGCTAATGAATTGAAGGTGCAGGTGACAAGAGGATAGACTATCGTTCTGGGCTTGCAACTAGTGAAGTTGTCCTCCAAAGCAACAATCTTGCGTACCATAATACTTTTACCACTAATTTTAACTTTTTTTATTACAGAGGTGCACTATCAAGCCAATCAAGTAGACTTATCAATTCAAATAAACAGATTCTTTACTTCTTTGAGAAAGATCTTCATGAGGGGAAGAAGATGAATTTGAGGTTCTTCAGTGACATTAAGGCTGCTTTCTTGCCTCGTCGAGTTGCAGATTCTACACCCTTTTCAAGCAATAAGTTACAACAAATTCTAAAGCGACTCTCAATAAAACCTGAATCGAAACAAGCAGAAGTGTTGAAAAACACAATTTCAATTTGTGAGCAGCCAGGCATCAAAGGAGAGCACAAGTATTGTGCAACCTCGTTAGAGTCAATGATTGATTTCATTATTTCAAGGATTGGAAAAAATGTCCAAGTTTTAGCAACGGAGTTAAATGGCAAAGGAAAAAGGCAAATACAAAGTTATACCCTTGTTGAAGTGAGCAAAGCCATAGATAACTGTGTTGTGTGCCATAAAGCGGCTTATGCCTATGCTGTGTATCTTTGCCATGAAATTCCTAACACAAGATCTTATTCTGTTTCTTTGGTGGGTGCTGATGGATCAAAGGTCAAGGCTTTGGCTGTTTGTCATGTGGATACTTCTGCTTGGGACCCAAACTTTCTGGCTTTCAAGATTCTTAATGTTAGACCGGGAACCGTTCCAATATGCCATATTCTTGCTATGGATACTCTTGTTTGGGTCCCTAACAAGTGAAATAAGTGTTTGATATGAAAGATATGCTTTTTAGAGCAATATATGTCGATTTTTATGTATCATCAATATGTCAAGCTAATTTTTATTTTCAAGATTTATATGATTAAGATGTGGTGCAAGACTTCTGGCCGTTGATGTTCTCAAAATGTTATCCACATTTTCTATCATTATATGTTTAAGTAACTTATCTTGCTTATGTATTCAACTTCATTTTGTAATTGTCTACTTAGTAATTTCAATATCCAGTCCCTTTTTTCATTAGACGTATATCAAATATTGTCTTCATTTAATCAACTACAATCCATAAAATTGCTAGAGGATATTATTAAGAGAACCAATATTATTACATAATTGTTTCTTAAGATCTTTCTCATTTTATTGCCCTTAGAAAACTGAAATGAAATATATCGAAAACCCATAAATATAGTCCCATGATTAGTCACCTGTTCTATGCAGGTGACTTAATTCTGTTCTTTAAGGCTATCCCTCAAGTATGTCAGCAAATTAATCAGATTCTAGCAAACGTTGGAGCCTGCTATGGGTTGACAATTAATAGAAGTATCTCGGAAGTTGGGTTTAGTCCAAATATCCCAATACACTCTAGGAAACCAATGGTCGCATTCTCGATGTTAAGATAGTTGGCTGAATCGGCAAATATTTCGGGACTCACATTGGGAAAGAGGATTCTGGAGAAAATATCAAGGAAGCTTCAGGGTTAGCAGGCTAGAGTACTTTCACAAGTTAGAAGGCTTGTCTTATGTGAATCTGTATTGCACTCTCACCTATCATAAGCAACAATGAGACTATAGAAGACAGACGTATCTAAGATTGAGGCATGTATCGGAAGATTTTGTTGGGGGGAGTATGCAACAACGAAATTGCATTTGTTGTCTTAGAAGAAGCTCACAACTTGGCCTTACTTATCTAAATTGCTTTAATGAAACAGTGCTGGCAAAGCAGCTTCTGAGGGTAGTTTCCAGCCCTCATGCAAATGAGTCAAATGATTTTACGGAAGTATGGTAAAGGGAATGTAGAAAATGTTACCGAGGTGTGCTTTCCTGGGAGTTGGAGATGGAAAGCAGTACAGAGAGTCGTAAACTTGATAAGTGACAAGCTTTTTTGGCAAGTTGGTTCTGGAGGAAACGTTCTACTTAGAAGTAAATACTGGTGCAAGCCTGCTGGCCCTTTAACATAGAACTTACAATTTGTATAGGATCTCAAAATAGAAGGCTTTTTGGGACATCCAAATGGTCAGCTTGGACAGCATCAACGCAGTGTTTACTCTGTTCATAAGGGGCATCAGATCCTCTATGAAAAATACCTTAAGGGGATCAGCAGAATCAGTTCCTTTGGGCTACACTTCAAAAGCTACTCTTACTTTTCAGAGTCATTGTCTTCTTTTGGAAACTGTTCTGATGGCCTCCCAACTAAAACAACGTGGAAGTGCTCAGGTGGAAACAGCATGTGTTTTCTGTCAGACTGCATCTACGACAATCGCACATCTGTTTTTAGAGGGTCCATCCGCTCAAGCTATCTTGTTTGGATCATCTTTAGCTTATTGTTTTACACATATACACCCTGATGATGTCAAGCTTTGGTTGAAATCATGCTTGTAGGCAGGAGAATAGAATCCTCACGTTATAATGGAATTAACTCGTCCGATTTTTGTTATTCTTTATGCCATCTGGTACACAATGAAAAGAGTGATATTCAAGCTGTCTGTACCAAATGTGATGAGGCTATGACTTTGATTCCTATATGGAAAGCAGAACATGTCATCCAAAATCCCCAGTTTGTTGGTAGACATGGCAACTCAGGCACTCCCAGATTGGACAACATTGCTACCACTTAGTCATCTTCCAAATGTCCCATTCAACCAAGATAATAGTACATACTACAAAGGTTACAGTTTGAGTGCCTTTCTGTTCTTTAATGCTCTGCTATGTTTTGCTATTATATTTGAAGCAGCAGCATGAAACTCTAACTTTGTGGTTGAATTTGGAAATTAAATCAATAATTCAATTGTTGAGAAATTTAAGTTTTATTGGCCAAAATGTTATATTTAGCCATAAGTAGAAAAAACTTATGAATTTCTTAAATATTATGTGAAGAATTTAAATGATCAAATTGGCATTTTAAATTTAATTAAAATAAATATCATATCATTCTACAAATTTTACATTTACTCTTTAAATATCAAATTGATTATTATTCTTTATGAAAACTAAGTCCCGTTTCAATTCAATTGTTGAAATTGAGTCGTACAAAATTTCAAAATTCCCAATATTTTAAATACTTTATTTAAATACAATATAGAAGTATTTGCTCTATAGTAGCTATGAGTTATTTTTTCTTGATTTCACAGTTGAATAGAGGAGGTGGCATGGCTTTTTTTTTTTTATGAAATAATGATAAAAATAGTTAAATTATTAGATATAATCATAAAATTCTAAGATCAAACTCACAATGTGAATGAATACAAAATCTTCAAATAATATTATATATTATTTGAGTTAAAAGTTCCAAGTCGCATGACTTTCGTAGAAACTGATAAAAGCTTAGAATATGCTCTGCAGCATTCCATTTTCTTGCCACAGATGGAGCCGTATAGCATCTGCTTTAATGTTTTGGCTCCGGGTCGCAATTATCGTCGCTTAGAAATGCACGATAACTGCCAACTATCCTTTTCATTGCCTGGAAAATTTTTTTTAATAGCAAGAGTGATGATATCAAGTTGGAACCAGGACGTGAAAAAAAGCCTCAAAAGCAACGTTCGGTGCGCCGGCTCCTCGGCTGTAATTTTGAGTAGTAACAATATACTTCATGCTAGGTGGGGCGGCGTATTCTTTGGTTTAGGCTACCGTTTAATATACGTAACCAAAAAAAGAAAAAGAAAATCTAAATTGCCACACACCCATTCTAGTAATTTTTGCTAAAAATGTGCTTCTCTTGTTTAATACATTACACTATCAATATTTTAAAGTGGGTTATAGACTCATAGCCAAATGTTTCTGATTTTTCTCTGCTTGTTACAGCTGTTTCTTTGGAAAGATAACAAAAAATTTAAAGTCAATATATTTATAATTTGATGAAAACATAAATTTGTTTATAAATTCAATTTTAAGTGCATTACATTTTTATTCTTTTCATATTTTTAAACAAGGGTAAAAATTGGTAATAGCAATTATCACTTTAAGCTCTGTCATTGAAGGTTACATTATTTTGGAAAAAAAATCTTACATTAGGTAATTAAATTAATTAAAGTAACACAATAATATGAATATAATTTAACCTCCGTAAGAGGTTATATCTTATTTATCTCATACCTTAGCAAACACAAATATTTCTAATTCAAAAATGCATACTTAGTAAGGAATCTCAATCTTAGTATTAATCACAAATTACTATTAAATTTGACTTTGGGTGAAACTCATCCCATTATTTTGCCTTTACTCAATGTAATTAATTGATAAATTAACTGATAATTAATAAATTAGTTAGCAACTAATAATTAAAAGCTTATAACAACAAATTTAAAATATAAAATGAAATGTTAATATAAACAAATATATTAATTAAATTAATTCATATTATTTTGAGGCTAAATTATATTAATATAATTAAAATATTCAAAATAAGAATATAATTGACTTAAAACTAATTAACTATGTTTATAATATTATATATTTTTCATTTATTTATTATCTAAATAATAATAGAATAACTAAAAATTTAATTATTATATTTTATAACATCATATATTTATTTATTTACTTATTTTTATTTATTTATATTAAACTAATGAGAATATATTAAATATTTATTTACATTATTAGAATATAAGTTTGCATTTAATTAAAAGCAGAGGTACAAATTCAGGAAAAAAATTGAAAAATTACTGGCTCTTAGTGTCACTACAACAAAAAGTAGCAATAACGACGATACTTTTAGCGGCGACAAAATTTCGGTCGTTGCTAAAGGTATTTCCGATGAAAAAGTCATCGGTAAAAAAGGCAAAACTTTTTAGAGGGAAACAAAAATGTGGGCGGGAAGAATTAGGCTTTCAGCGATGACACTGTCGTCGTTGAAAATGCAAGGCTTTCAGCGACAACAGTTTTGTCGCTGAAGGGTGCACCATCAGCAACGACTTTGTCGTCGCTGAAGGCCTAAAAATTTATGGCAGGAAATTTTGCCCTTAGTCATCGCTAAAAGTGGCAATTTTCAGCGATGACTTTGTCGTCGCTGAAGGCTATACTATCAGTGATGACACAGTCGTTGCTGAAAATGGGGGACTTTCAGCGACGAATCTGTCGTCGCTGAAGGGTACACCATCAGCGACGATAGAGTCGTTGCTGAAAGTCCCCCATTTTCAGCGACGACAGTGTTATCGCTAAAAACCTTGGCCGAATTCCGAGGTAAGACTTTAGCGACGACATTGTTGTCGGTGAAGGCTGGACTTTCAGCGACGATAATGTCGTCGTTGAAAAAAAACTCGGTCGTCGCTGAAAGCTTTAGCGACGACCGAATTTTTTGTGTCGTCGCTGAAAGCCAGAGGCTATTTATTCGCAGCACTTTCTCCCTCCTCATTTGTACGTTTGAAATTTCTGGACTTGAGGTAAGTTCCTGAACTTTCTCTCTCTTTTAATTTTTTTTAATTTTAGTATATTTATTTTTTTATATATGTTGATATGTATTAATTTTGTATGTTGTATCTTTTAATTTGTTAGTTATTATCAGCACTTAGCTTAGTTTGTGGAGAGTATTTAGAGTTGATCAGTAGATTTTTTTCATTGAGGTATGTAAATAAAAAATTATAATTTTTTTGTGTACTAATATATTTAATTTACTCAAATAATTTGCAATGAATTAATAGAATTGATAGTATGTTTAATTTAATATGAAATTTTATATTATTTAATTTTGTATGTTGTAAATTTTAAATTTATTTATGTAAATTTAACTTAGCATTAATTTTATAAATATAAATTTGATTATTATTATGCATCCCTCCATTTATAATTTTGAAGTATACAATATATATGCAGATTATTCATTTAGACTAATATAAGATAAAATAGTTATGATATTTTATTTACAAAATTTAAAATATGTGATGCAATTTAGAAAACTTCAAACTTATTAGATTTGATGAAATAATGTAAGATAGAAAATTAGAATAAATATATAAATCTATCTTAGAAAGTAAGAGATTACAGTAATATAGTCTATTTTTTAATTGAGATTGAAACTTAACAATTCAAATTATATTATTTACACCACATACTAAGAAAAATTTAATTAAACTAGAGACTACATAAAAATAAAACCCTAACAATCCAAATTATAATATTTACATCTCATAAAAATAAAAAATTTCAAAACACTAGGAAGTTCGCATGAAAATCACCCCCTCTTGGATAAAACTACATTTACTTAAATAAAGAAATTGAATTGTGCATCTTATAAATAATATACACCTTATAAAACTAAACTTAAATTTACAACTAGGAAGTCCATTCACAAAATCTAAAATTTGTGGTGCAATTTAGGAAACTTCAAACTTATTAGATTCGATGAAATAATGTAAGATAGAAAATTAGAATAAATATATAAATCTATCTTAGAAAGTAAGAGATTACAGTAATATAGTCTATTTTTTAATTGAGATTGAAACTTAACCATTCAAATTATATTATTTACACCACATACTAAGAAAAATTTAATTAAACTAGAGACTACATAAAAATAAAACCCTAACAATCCAAATTATGATATTTACATCTCATAAATATAAAAAATTTCAAAACACTAGGAAGTTCGCATGAAAATCACCCCCCTCTTGGATAAAACTACATTTACTTAAATAAAGAAACTGAATTGTGCATCTTATAAATAATATACACCTTATAAAACTAAACTTACTTAAATTTATAACTAGTAAGTCCATTCACAAAATCTAGTAAAGTAGGTTATACTTTTGAATTCCCATAAGCTTATTGTGAAACATAACAGTTGTTATGAATATTTAAAAAAATTAATAATCTCTATAATAAATTACGTAAATAACAGTACTGACACTTAAACAACGATACTCATAAATTATTGTATTGTTAATTTTAATTATTGTAAATATATTTTTACAATAATTTAAAATAGAACTACATTTGCATTTAAATGTTAAGCTTAGACTCGTTTAAGGGTTGGTTGTTTTCTGAACATCAATCAACCCTTGAATTATCCTGAAAAGTTGGACAGTTTGGGATATTATCATGTAGTTATTATTAACAATTTATCGGGCTCTTGTTTGATATTGTGGAAATATCTTAGCATCCTAACTGTTCTCCGGGTATAAAAGCGTATAGTTTAGGCACTTGGAGAACCATAGGGAGATGCTGCCGAAATTTCTGCACGAATCAATCAATGAGCGTGGATAAATTGGAGAAAATAATAACTATAGAAATATCTTGAATGGGATAGGGCCCTACCCTTCAAAATTGGAGTGATACGGTGCATTTAGGGTGACTGTCAAATATTAATCAACACTTTATTTCACCTAAAGCAATTTCCTTCCTGTTCAGTGATACAATGCCTGTCGATAAAAGTTGGATACATCTACCAAATCGATTGTCGGATGAGTATTGGAATGGTGCAGTAAGATTTGTTCAAAGAGCCAAAAACCTTGCCAATGAAAGGGGTCTGGTAAGATGTCCATGCAAAAAGTGTGTGAATTTAATATTCCAGACATTGCTAACATTGGAGGCGCATATTATAGATAATGGATTTCATCCATTATACATGAATTAGGTACACCATGGTGAAGCAGATGTTTCAACCTCTAGAGGAACTAGTGGGATATCTCCCAACAATAGAGATGAACTGGCAGATATTATACATGATTTCATTGGCCCTGAGGCACCTAAAGTTGATTTTCACAATGACGAGTACAGGGGTGAGAATGCGGCTGACGAAGACATTGGAACAAAATATAGTAATTGTGATAACCTGTTCGAGCAAGTAGAAACAGAGTTGTATCCAGGTTGCACAGTATTTTCATCATTGAACTTCTTGGTGAAACTTATGCATTTGAAGGTTCTGCATAAGTGGACAAACAAGTCATTTGATGCTCTTCTTCAGTTATTAAAATAGGCACTTCCAAATGATAATAAATTGCCTGAATCGTACTATGGTGCAAGGAAATGGCTCAACAAGTTGGGATTGGGGTATGAATCAATCCATGTATGCAAACATGATTGCACACTTTTTTGGAAAGATCATGCTTCTAAAGATAATTGTCCAATTTGTGGGGAGAGCCGATACGTAAATAAACCTACAAAAGGAAAGAAGGTGCCCCAAAAAGTGGTTCGATATTTTCCTTTAACTCCTCGATTACAACGTCTGTATCGGTCGAGACATACTGCAAAGAACATGATATGGCATTACACTAGAAAATCAAAAGAAGAGGGGGTAATGCGACATCCCGTGGATGGAAAAGTTTGGCAGGAGTTCGATAAGAGGTATCCTAATTTCTCCGTTGACCTACAAAACGTCAGATTAGGTTTAAGTGCAGATGGATTTAATCGTTTTGGTGATAGGAACCTATCATATAGCATGTGGCCAGTGGTTATGACTACTTACAACTTGCCACCATAGGTATGCATGAACCAATCGTTTTTCATGTTGACCCTATTAATCCCAGGGCCGCAATTGCCAGGTAAAGATATGGATGTGTTCTTACAATCGGTCGTAGAAGAGTTGAGGGATCTCTGGGAGAGGAGAGTTGAAACTCGAGATGCAAATACAAATACGGTGTTTAATATGCGGGGCAGCATTGCTTTGGACTATTAATGATTTTCCTGCTCGAAGTAGTCTATCCGGGTGGAGCGGGCAAGGATACAAAGCATGTCCTACATGTAATTTGGATACTCCATTGATTCGAGTTAGAGGAAAAATAGCTTACGTTGGTCATCGTCGTTGGCTTCCAAGAAATCACACATGGAGAAATAGGAAGGAATTCAATGGGAGGTCGGAGAGGAGAGCCCTTCCTCGGCCTCTTACCAATAATGTTATCATGGAATAGTTGGGTAAAGTGTCACAAAGACTTCCAGGAAAACATGCTGAATTTGGTGGTGTAAAGCGAAAGAGGGGTGCCGATGAACTTAATTGGAGTAAGAGAAGTATATTTTTTAATCTTCCTTATTGGCCAACAATGAACTTAAGGCATAACATTGATGTGATGCATGTTGAGAAAAATGTATGTGATAACATCTTGGGTACATTATTGGAGATTAAGCACAAAACAAAAGATACAGACAATGCAAGACAAGATTTGGCAGACATGAAAATAAGGCCTAACTTGCATCTGTATGAGCAGAGGGGTTAACTTTTCAAGCCGCATGCTGAATATACACTTAACCAGGAAGAGCGGAAATGATTTTGCTAGTATATAAAGAATGTGAAATTTCCAGATGGGTTTGTTGGGAGTCTTGGTAAGAATGTCACAGATCGTGACCTGAAGTTAAAGGGGTTGAAATCACATGATTGTCATGTTATTATGCAAAGACTGTTAGGACCAAGTGTCCGGGCTTTTTTGCTAAAGGAATTATCATATCCACTTGTCGAGTTATGCAACTTCTTTAGTCAAATATGTGCTACAACTCTCAACAGGAAGGATATTCTGCAAGCCAAACAAGACATTATCATAATTTTGTGCAAGCTTGAGAGGATATACCCCCCAGCATTTTTTGACATAATGGTTCACTTGGTGATGCATCTACCAGACGAAGCATTAGAAGGAGGACCCATTCATTTTCGGTGGATGTACCCATACGAGAGGTATATAAAAAAGTTAAAGGATTATGTTCGAAATCGTGCTCGACTGGAGGGTTCAATTGCAGAAGAATATATTGTTGATGAGGCATTAACATTTTTCTCCATGTATTTGGAAGGAGTGGAAACTAGATTCAACCGCTCTGATAGAAATCAAGATGTAACACCTAGTCAAACAAGAAGGACATTGTCGGTGTTCCGGTCCCAATGTCGATCGATAGGGAAGAAGATTATTTCTCATTTCGATAGGAAGGATCGAGATGTTGCAGTATGGTACATCTTGAATAATTGTACTAAGATTGAAAAATATCTCCAGTGAGTATCTTAAACCTCAGTTGTGTTCTTCTCCCTTATGTGATTATAATAGACTAAGATTGTTATGTTCTACAGTGAGCATCGATTGGAACTCGAACGAAGTGGTGCTGAAGATATTGATAACTTACAGAGAACCAAATTCCCTTCGTGGTTTTACTCGAAGGTAAGGATTTTTTTCTTCCCAAATCTATTGAACGGATATCTTAAATATTGTTCATTTCTCTTGTTGATATTTTAATTTAATTCTTGGAACAATTGCTACTTTTTTAGATGTACTATTTACATAGGAACGGTTCCCCAGAGGCCACCGAAGAGTTACTATCATTAGCATCCGGTCCCAGTTTCACTAACATGATATACTCTGCGTGTATTGTGAATGGAGTACGCTTTGTAGCCAAAACTCGAGATGAGAAGCATAAAACGCAAAATAGTGGCATTTCTGTTCCGGGGATTGATGGTAACATGTTTTTGGTGTACTGGAAGAAATAATTGAGTTGACTTATTTAAATAAGTACAGTGTGACTTTATTTAAATACAAGTGGTATGACACTAATCCTACAAAGAAGAAACTTTATACTGATAAAAATATCACAAGTATCTCCATCAATGGACAATGGTACAAGGATGATCCTTATATACTTGCTACTCAAGCAAAACAAGTGTTTTACACTGAGGATCTCCTTAATGGACCAAATTGGAGGGTCGTCCATAATATGGTGCATCGCGATATATGAGATCTACCCAGTGATGGAGATAATACACAAGACCTGTTATTTCTGCAGGATAGTAACTCGTCGAACTTCAACCTCACAGTTGATCTAGGAGATTTCGATCTAGTACATCTAAGTAATGAAAGAAATAGTCCTTTAATCATTCCAACATACAGGAATGTTGGATCTGGTGCTCATGGAGAAGATGCCTTCATCGATGATGACGAGAGCCTTGAAGACGAAACAATTGATGATTATATGGATGAGGACCCCACACAATCTGATAATGAAGGAGAATCTGATGACCATGAGTCTGTTAGGTTCACCGACATTGATTCTGATTAGGGATAAAATAACATATTTGAACTACAACTCATAATTGTGTAAGCATGATTATTACAATAATCAGTATGATTGTAAAAAGTTAAACCATTTCATCGTTCAACTGGACATTGAATTCTTTTTAATAATCTACATAATGTGTATTATTTTAGTTTTGGTGGATGTCGAGGCATGTTACCATGGAGGTGATGCTGGAGGCGACCCACCAGAGTGACCCACCCGTATTCCATCTCAATGCGAGTGATAAGATATTTGTTATTAATTGTACATACCTAAGCTTGATTAAATATTATGTTTATTTTGTTAATATTTTTCTTTATTAATTGAAGTAGCACTTACTAGAAAGAGGGGACCGAATAGGTCCCTAAGACTGCACGAGAAGGTAGGCAGGGGTGGAGGCAGACTGGTGCCTATACAGTTTGATATGACTGGTACATGACATGCAGTTGGTGAGAATGCCAATCATCTCCTTCGTGATATTGGCAGCATGATCCGCGCCCACATGCCGCCATATTATAAGTCATGGCGGGCTATACCTCAGGAGATCTGAGATAGAGTTGTGCAGGAGGTTTACGTAAGTATCTATCTCTCATTTGAAATAATGTCTTTGAGATTGAAATTTCTAAATATATGACTCATAAATTTATTAAATGTCTTTTAATGCAGTCCCATTTCGAGGTCTAGGGCATCTTTGAGGGTGATCGGGATAGAGCGCTCTCTGGTTTGATGCGGACTGCTGCCGACCTGTACAGAGATTGGAAGTACAGGTTGAATAAGTATTTCTTAGAGCATGGAGGTGATCGATACCACGAGTATGACTTGGATCGTGCTAGACGTTGTGTGCCTCGATCTGTCTCACCGCAGACATGGCAGAGGTGTGTGAACTTCTTTGATAGTGACGAGTACAGGGTAAGTATGACATTTTATGGTATTATGCCAATATTTCATAATTAGTAAATTGTGAACATAAAAATTTAACTTTTTCCTCTTAATTTGCAGGAGTTGTTTGCAAGAAATACAAATAATAGAGCACAGAAGGTCGTGAATGACCGGCATGGGTCAAAGTCTATTGCTGCACATCGCTTTGATAAGGTTAATTTTTTTGTATATTTTTTAAATATATCCATTTGTTAAATAGCATTACTACCCTTCATCCTTTTTTTCTGTTACAAAAATTTAATAGAGAAACAGAGATACTGATGAGCTGCAGTCGATTCCCGATAACTTTAGGGACCGACACATATACAGGTCGGGGGAGTGGGTGCATCCGATCCTTCAGGGGCAACATGTAAGTTATTTGAATTTCATATTTTAAATAAAATTTTTTAAATATATCTTGTAAGATAGATTTCTTATTAATTTTTTTTAATAATTTAAGGCGAGGATGACTAAGCTCATGACTCAGCATGTACAGTTTAGTGTATCATCCACTAGCTAGCCTACGACTCCTGTACAATTAGATGAGGCTTCCATCGCCGATGAGGTGCTTGGCACTCGTCGAGGGTACAGGAAGGCTGTTAGGCGTGTACTTGCTGGTCAGACTTATTATTCGATGGGGACTTCCAGCACGGGGACGAGCTCACAGACCGTGTCTCAGGTCGGTGAGTTGCAGGAGCAATTACACCAGAGTTGGGAGCAGGTTGAGCAAAGCTAGCGATTGATTCAGGAGCAGCAGTAGCGGCTTGATCAGTAGCAGCAGTAGATTACACAACAACAGGAGTTGATGCAGTAGCAGCTTGGGACTTATCTTACAGAGATGAGCTTGATCCTTAGACAGTAGGGTATCGTCCTACTGTCACCTCCATTTGCTGCTACTACACCGCCTAGGCCGAGTAGATTTGCGCCTGCACCTACTACTCAGCCGCCACCGTCATTTTATCATCCTCGTAGTCAGGATGATGACGACGACGATGACGATCATGGTGCACTGTGATATTTACACCTCCCTGCTTCCCCATAGTATATTTTGTCTATGTATCTTTATATTTTTTATATGTGCACATTTACATGGATAATGTATTTATATTAGTTTATTCATATAAAAATTATTTTTACCATTGCTTTATGAGTATTAATTTTTTATGTTGGATCAAATTGTTACACATTATTAATAATACTACTGATATATTATAATTGTATAATTTATATTAAATTAAATTTAAAAAAATTATTAAACAATTCAAGTTAATTAAAATAAAGAATATATTAGATAATATATTATTTGAAATATACAACAATTTGATTTTAAAATTTTTAAAAAAAATTCAAAAAACCTTTAGCGGCGACAATTGTCGTTGCTATAGGTCAGAAGTCGTCGCTGAAGATATAACTTTTAGTGACGACAAAGTCGTCGCTGAAGATATTAGATAATATATTATTTGAAATATACAACAATTTGATTTTAAAATTTTTAAAAAAAATTCAAAAAACTTTTAGCGGCGACAATTGTCGTCGCTATAGGTCAGAAGTCGTCGCTGAAGATCTAACTTTTAGCGATGACAAAGTCGTCGCTGAAGATCTCTATCTTTAGCGATGACTTTGTCGTCGCTAAAAGTTAGATCTTCAGCGACGACTTCTGACCTATAGCGACGACAATTGTCGCCGCTAAAAATCAAATTTCAAAATTTTTTGAATTTTGAAATTATTTTCTGTGACGACTTTGTCGTCGCAAAAGGCCTGACTTTTAGCGACGACAAAAAGACCTTTTCAGGCATGGACCTATGCTGACGATATTTTTAACGACGACTTTTTCTTTTGCGACGACCGAGAACTTTTTAGTGACGACAAATGTCGCCGCTAAAAGTCTTTTTTGCTATAGTGTGTATCAAATACTTCTAAAAGTTAGTTAATACATTATTAATCAAATCAATAAGTTAGCTATATACTAGCAAATAGTGTGTCAAACACATTTAAAAATTAGCTTATACCTTATTAACTAAATCAATAAATTATAAATTAGTTTATTTATTGTATCAAACATACACTTTAAAATTCTTTAAGTATTTACTCTCATTTTAAAATCAAATAATTTGTCTAAAAGTTTTGGATTGATAGAGATGCTCTGTATCATCTTCTCAATTGGCGTTTTTAGTGACTATTAGTGATAAATTCATGCGATGCAGAGATTATGAATTTTTTCTAACGTAGATTAAGAGGTTGTTTAATAAAGCAATCCTTGAAAAAAAAAATGACTTGCATCAATTAATATTTCAAATATAACAATAGTTTGTACTCACAAATGATCTCCATGTGGCTAATAGAATAAAGATAATCATAGGGAGATTTTAACGGTGCTCAAGGCAAATCTTGAAATATTTGGTGCTATAATTATTAATATAATAAATTATTTATAATTTATAATTGAATTTTTGAAAATTTTTACAATGATAAAATGACAATTTTTTTAGAAAATTTAATTGCCCACTTTCTTCTAAATATCCTATCCTCTTCTTCAAACAATTTGTTGAAAAGAGATTGGATTGTCCAAATACGTTACATATATAGAAAGATTAACAGATGTGCAGATTAGTTCATTAATTATGAGATCAATTTTCTGATGTAACTAGATTTATTTCTCAACCTCCTGTTAGAATTGGCCATTTTACTTCTAATTGATTTGACGAGGATCCTTATAACTGGAGGGGTCAAAGGGGACAATCTTAGTTTCCTCCTTCTAGTGTTTTTGTTTGTTCTCGTTCTTTTCTCTTTTGAATTTAGGAACTTTGAAATTATTAAAAAGAAAAAAAAGAAAAATATCTTATCCTATTTCTCTTTCTTCCATATCATCTATTTTCTCTCTCTCTCTCACTCTCTCTATTGAAGTCTCATTTTTACTTCATTTTCTCCAAATGATACAACTGTCTACTTCTCTCGAACTCAACATCAAGTAACCAACACTTTCATCTTTAATCACTATTATATATCATTTAAAATCTTTTTTTTTCATTAACGCTTGCAAGAAATTTGGGATGGGATTTGTTATCTATAAGTGTGAAGTGCAAGAAGGGAGGTAGTGGGGCTTAATTATTTCATCTAAAATAAACGAAAGATTAGGATTTAATTTTAAAATTCATATTAAACAAGATTTTGCCATATGGCTCTAAGGATTGTATGCTCTAAATAGTAAGCTACCAAAGAATTCCACTAACCATAATTATCAAGACTTTAGTTATCCCCATATCTTTTGGTATGAGATTTATTTAGGGGTGAAAGTAGTAAATAATAAATCCCTCTCAATAATAATATTTCCAAATTTTGAACTCATGACTCTTTGAGTTTGGAGCATCTTGGACTCAGTCTACTACCATTGAAGTAACCAATTATTGATCATAAGAGTAAGATTATATTGTTAGTAACTAGTGGAAGGTTTGCGCTTGACATGAAATAAAGTAATATAATGATTTAATTAGAATTATTTTAATAATACATAATTCATTATATCATGAAATTTGATGAAATATTACTATTAACTTTATTTGATAAAGAATCTCGGTGAGAATACATTATCCTAAATTTTATTGTGATCATTAGAACCACTTCTAAGAGTAAAAACAAAAGTATTATTAAATCATGTATCAGTAATTCATATGGATATCCTTTATAGTTTAAAAATGAATTAATATAATATCACATGCCTTTTTTTGCAAGCAATAATAATGATATAAAGCTTTTGGTTTTATCTTTCTTTAAGCAAAAGAAGAGAGAGAGAGAATAATTCAATATTAAATATCTTATAATGTATGAAATATACCATAATGTGAAGATTATTATATATTTATCACTAAATATCATTTCTGTATCTCCTTCCACATTATCTTCTTACTACTCATTTATATACGAAGATGCCTCTTAGTATATATATGTTAATAACAATATATTAACATGAATTTTAAAAATTAATTGAAAACGTTAAAACAATATCTCTTGCTTATTAAGATCGAAAGAAGAGATTATGTTTGGAAGATGTTGTAAATAAGAAATTTAAAATCTAAACTGTTGTATATAGTATCGACGGATAGTAAAATATTTTAGTAAAAAACCAATTGCATTCAACTAACATCAAACGATCATTATAAATATGAATTTTGAAAATGTTTATTTTTTATTTAATATTGCACTCAATTCTATTAATTAAAAGTTTACTTACATAATTCATCCCTCAAATAAACTAATAAATAAAGACTTTTAAGGCAAAAAATAAATTAATAATTAAACTAAGTTTATAGTTATAATTGTATGTATTAAAATTATACTAATAATATATATGTATATTTTATAGATGTACATATTTATATAATATTATATTATATTATATATAAATATATTAATTATTTAATAAATTGATTTGATAAATTTATGAGTGGAGCTTACAAAATATAAACTCGACTTATTTATTTAAATAAACCTATTTATTAACTTTGACCATAAATGAAAAAATTATAATAGATTAAGTTAAAAATAGACTAGACTATAAATCTTTAATAAGCCTATTTCCATCTTTACTGTGTGTTGGCAACAATAGTATACTTGATAACAATAGTTTGGATACCCACCTAATTAGCTCATTCCGATTCTTCTTCCAATTCATTATCTATTCTATGTAAAGCATTTGGTTGATTAAAAATATATAGTAACAACAAAGTCTTATTGCACTTAGTGAGGTTAACTATATGGATGCCATTAGACTTTATCTGAAATTAGATTTTTAAAAAATTTATTCACTAAAAGATCATTTTTTATAATCTCTTCTAATATCCTTTTTAACTTCCACTACATCTTTTCACAAGAGTAAAAATCATGTGATCGACTTTTTTTATTGATACTTCTAGTAGCCTGCTTTGCACATGTCCATACTACTTAATCAATTTTATGTTATCTTCTATTTAATAGGTGCCATTCTAATATTCCCTCGTATGTATTTATTATATATCTTATTCTTTTTTATATGACTACACATATATCTTAACATTTTCATTTCTGTTATCCCCATTTCTTACTTGTATTTTCTCTTTAATGTCCAATATTCACTGCCATAAAGCATATCTGGTTATATAGTAATCTGATAAAACTTTACTTTAAATTTCGTAAGTATTTTGTGATTATAAATAACCCTTGATATTTTTCTCCATTTTAACCATTCAACTTGTATTCTGTACGTAACGTCTCTATCAATTTCTCCATTGCCATGTAATTGATCCCAAATACTTAAAGTTAAACACTTGTGGTATGATATACTCTCTAATTCTTATCTTCAAATTATTTCTATCTTACTTATTGTTAAATTTACAGTGCATGTATTTTATCTTGCTCTTACTCAATGGTTGATTAAAAATATAAAGGAAAAAAACTTATAAGCTCATGCAAATAAGGAAAAAAAATTCAAACTTTACTTTAAATTTGATGAAGTTAGAACAAAAAATGGAAATTGCCAAAAATATTTCAACGCATTTTTGTTTGTACGGAGCGCTGCTCCTTACCGTCAAACTTTTTTATGTCATACAGCACATTTTTTTGCTCCGGAGAAATCTTATAATTTAAACAAAAACATATAAAATATTTCCTTCAGTATCTCTTCCCTCCAATTTTAAAAGTACTTAGAAATCAATATCTTCAACAATACAAAATCTTAAATTAATAAGCATAATCAATTAAATTAATCATTTATTAAATTATATATTTTTAATGAAGAAATATATATATATATATATATATATATATATATATATATATATATATATACTTATATTATATTGGACTGAAAATTATTTTAATGCTTTCATTTGCAACGCTTATTCTTTAATTAAATTAAATATTCTTTGATGAAGAATAATTTATATTTATATTATTGGACTGAAACTTATTTTAATGCTTTCTTTACTTTCATTTTCATATTCTCTTAATCTAATGTTATATTTATTACATGAAATGCAATGAGATGAAATGAAATCAAATGACATAACTATCATATATGATCAGGTCAACAATGGAATATATGTTTTATTTTATAATCATATTTGAAACAACAAAATATATAAGAATGAAATGAAAAAAATATAATAATAATATATAAAAATATAAATTTGAAATTATATTGACATTATTATCATTCTTTATTTATTTATAACTTCTGCATAGCTGAATATATATAAAATTTATAGTTGACCATGTATATTAAATGGCAAAATACTAATATAGGTTAAATAAAAAATATGATATGATTAATAATAATAAAATATTGTATTTTAAATTTAATTATCAACTTATAATTAGAAAAAAAATATGTTAAAAGTATGAAAATTTATTTTATCAAAATTTTTATATTAATTAATTTGTATAAAGAATACATAAATATTTTAGTTTTAAATTTATTATTAAAAATAAAGTTAAAAAATATTTGAATACAAATATTAAAATTGATGTTATTTTATTACTTTTATTAAAAGTAATATTAAAATATATGAAAAATATAAAGAATAGAACTCTAAACGGAATTATTTTATAAATAATGTAATGATTCATCCATTATTTTTATATTAAGATAAAAATTTCATTAAATGGTCATTTCTTAATGAGCAATTTATTTGAAAATACATATTAAATAATTTTTTACTATATTATATTGTGTTTTATTTTATTCCATCGTTCCATTATTTGTTTATTCTCATGTTTACGACAATCACCTTCTATCTAATTATCGGAGACGCACCGAACACGTTATTTGTCTTATTCATGCTAAGCTGTCATTGAGATTCTGGCTGAGGAAAGCTGGAACCGTACCATCTGATGGCGCGTAAGTAACATGACATGCTAATTACTACACGAGGATGTACTTTTCAGTAATTTCACGTTTGGTAAATTTTTTAATCAATTTTACAAAAACAGAGATACAATGGGATCTAGTGTATTTTAATACAGAAATCATTTTTTTGGAAATTAATGCCGAAAAATTTTTGCATTTAGGCTTTTTTATGTTCACACTTTCAATTATTTAATAATAAAGTGAGAGAATCCGTGTTCTCTGCATATTGAGTGTAAAATCTAAAATTCTCTCCTTTTTTTATTTTTTTGACAAAAAAATAATTTTATCCTATGATCAATTGTATTTTAACTAAGATTTACTATTTCAATATAAAAAAATATCTTTATCCATTGTTATCCTAAAATAATATTCTTCTTTACTTAAAAAAATAAATAACCTTCATCCGAGTGAGTGTGACTTGTTATTGGGAAGTGTTAAACATGGAAATAAACGCTCTTCTTTATTTATTTTTCTGCCATATTAAAAGGAGATAGATGTACTTCTCTTTTTTTTTCCCTCTGCACAAAAGAAGAGAGATAAATATAATAATTGTTGTGGGCTTTATTACATACAAAAAATGCATCCAAGGTCTCGTTACTCATGGATGTTTTATATTAGTTTACCTTTATCGACAAAAATATGACAAACGTGAAAAAGAAGAAAATCCAATTCGATTAAGTATACATTATATTTATATATAATTCTTTAACATGATAAAAAAATTGAGAAAAACGCAAATCTTCCTCCAACTTTGTATTTGTTATATTTACCGCTTACAACATCTATATTATATTTGGTATAATAAAATGAAATAATTTTATAATTATATTTTATACAACAAATATTATAGAAATAAAATAAAAGATAATAATATCCTCAATAAAAAAAAGAATTAAAGTGTAAAATTAAAAGCATATTTATTTGAAAAATGACATTGTTATTTTTTAATTTTTTGTAACTAAATATACATATAATTAACAGTCCAGCATATATATTAAGTATTAAAATAATAATATATGTTAATGAAAAATATATAATATGGAAAATTAATAAAATATTATGCTTTAAATTTAATTGTCAAAATTATAATTAATATAAAATTTAAAATTGAATTTGTCAATTTTTTATCAAATAATTTTTTTAAAAATATTTTACTTTAAAGTTTATTAAAAATATAATTATTAAATTTTTTAAAAAAATTAAATATATCATTTTATTATTTATTAACAAATGATATTGTTAAAAAATATGAGAGATAGGAGTGTTAAAAAACTATTTCATAAATAATGAAATAATCCTCTCATCACTTTTACTATAGAAAAAGAATTCCATCTTATAAAATAAATATTTTCATTTCCTAATGTTTATAAAATAAACTTTTTCTATTTTATCATATTAAACACACTATTAATATTTATAAACAACCTATTTTGACTTTGAATAAGTGGTAAATTATATCGACAAATTCATTTTCTCATAGCTCTAATCTAAATCCCGTATTATATTGACATGAGGATAATAACAGGGATCATGGTTATATATATTTGTGCTTGTATTGAATGAGCAAACTATAACAAAATAATTAAAATATCCTCAAAACAAAAGGAAAAAAAAAAGAAAAAATAGTACACAAATTAAGCCACTATTAAATTTTAGGCATAAGATCTTTGTATTACCCTTATTTTTTTTTTTATAAAATTTCATATCAAACAAAAAATTCACAAAATAAATGTTGGATATTAAATATAATTAACTCAATTGATGGAGTAATTTATGTTGTTCCCAAAATATTATTTGGTAACTCAATTTTGGCGAATCCCACAGGTCTCTCGTCATGTGAGAAAATAGTGTAAAGGTGTAATGTTGTTTATTCTGTACACCCTCTACTCGTCTGCATGCTCTTGCTAATTGCTATATTCTAATTAAAGCAGCCTGGCACTGTTTGTTTGGTTACAAAAGGCCCTGCATTCTTTCCTCTCGTTCCCACATCAACTAATTCCTGGCATAGCAGTCAGCACTATGGAGCAACTTCTGCTTGTCCTCGTCTTGGCTTTCTTCTCGGTAAGGCTTCGATTATTTACCAAACTTTTATAATATGTGTATGAAAATGTCGATTTCTACAATTTTAAATGTCAAATATTTCTATGTCTTTAGTAACAGTATTATTTTATTCTATATTTTAATAAATAAATTTTTTTATTATTATGATTTAATAGATGTTAAAATTAAAAAATGAACTTTATTTATAAAAATATAGAAGATAATAATACTAAAACAATAAATCAAATTATCTTCTATATTTTTATAAATAAAATTCATTTTTTAATTTTAACATCTATTAAATCATAATAATAAAAAATTTTATTTATTAAAATATAGAATAAAATAATACTGTTACTTCGAAATATTTCCCATTTGCGCGGAGGTTAATCCTTAATATCCTTGACCTTTTATCCGGACAAAAAGCCTAGTTTTATTTTTTAAATATCAGAGGATACTTTATAATTATATTTAACCTCATCCATGATTCTTCACTTTCCCTTCATCACGGTCCTCTGTTCTAGTCTGTTTGCTCTCTGTCTTACTGCTCTTGTTTTAGAAACAGAACAAAGTTTGACCTCAATCTCTGCATAAGAAGATAGGCTTTTTCTTTGTGTTCTTTAGATCTTCCCATAAATAGGGATAGTAAAACCAAAAAATACAGATTTGATTTTTAAGATCATGTTAATTTTAGTCTTTCTGTTCGGAATCATGAAAATATAAAAGTAATTTATTTAAAATTTAATTTATATTTGAAATTATTTATAAATTTAATATTAAGTTTTATTTTTTTTGTGTAATTTCAAATTATGATAACTTAAATGTGTTTTGATGGAATTTATCTTTTGTTTAAAATTTTAAAAAAATCAATTCATTTCGAACTAGACTCATAAATATTTTTATACATGAATTTAATTTTAAATGAACCGAATTTTTATCTTTTTTATTATTTCAAACGAACGATTAGAGACATATAATGATGATTCCTTCAGGCTTTCTTTTTCATTAATTTTCTATGTAATTTTATAGGTTTTTATAGTCTTTCGGAAGAATACATATAACTGATGCTTAAATTATGGCAGGTTGCCAAGGCTGGAGCCAATGCTTACAACCAGGAAATTGAAACATTTTGGCATAACGTTTTTCCAAATGTTGTTATACCAAAATCTTTGGAGAATCTTATTCCACATGGTTAGTTTCTATAAACCCAAATTAAATTCTGTTAGGCAGAACAAAGGATGATCATTGGTGAAGAGTAAATCTTGCGAATTTTATTCATTTATAACTTTTTGAAAAACTTTTGAGTGGACCTGGAATATCTTTAATTTTAATCGTTTACAGCTTCATAAAAATTTTGAGTGGACATGATTTATGGAATAAACCTTTTCTCCGTTGCCATGATTTTTTTTTTTACGTTTATTAATATTTTTATTAATTTTATCTATATAAAATATTAATTTATTTAACTTCGCCCCTTAGTCTCGAAAATTCCATCCCAAACGGGTAGTTTTAAATTTTTCTAAAATTTTGGGACGAAAATTTCATCCTAAAACTGAAAATCATAAATTTTCTAGATGTTTGTGGCAGAATTTTCATTCTAAAAGAATTCTGAAAAAATTCCACCGCAATTCTAATAAATTTTGGCCCAATTTTATTAATTTTTTACACATTTTTCTACATTTTTATTTACTACTTGTATGGCCGAATCATGTTATTTATTTTCTTATACACATTTTATACATATTTAAATTAATATTTTATAAATAAAAACTACAAAGATCAATAGTTAAGATTATATTTTCATATATAAATATCAATATTCAAGATTACATTTTCACGGTTAACAACTTCATAGTTTACAAAAATATAAAACACAATCTTGCAAACATTTTCATTATCCTAATATAAGTTAGTTGAAGATTGGTTTTCTACCAAGATTCTCAGCAAAAATGCATCCTATAGACCAGACATCAATGGAGGTTCCACAATTGTCACCGCATAACAGGAGCTCTGGAGCGCGACACCAACAAATGACAGCATGCTCTGTCATAAACTGGCCAACACCTCGTGCAAGTCCAAGTCACATCTGGAGATCACAGTTGGCATTGGTCAGCAGATCCCTAGCACTTGTAAGGCCTAAATCGATTATAATTTACTGCAAATGTATTCGACGGTAAATTAAAACAATAATTTTATGAATGTATAAATTGAAAAAAGTTAGGAAATGTTAAGAAACGACAAACTGGATCTCTATGTGACTTCTGTGCCAACAAAAGAATTAGATGCTCGCATCAGTGCAGCCATAAAAACCGGAACTGGTTGACCCTTTTGCCGCTTTTTCTTTTCCTTCGTAGCTCGAATTAAAAGCTCCATTGCCTTTGTTTGTTTTGTGCGAAAATATTATTTATATATATTAATAAAAAGATAATATACTATTTATATTAATGATTAAAAAATAATATCTAACAGAAATAAAGAAAATTAATTTTTTTTAAATAAAGGAAGTTACTTTTTTAAATTTTTTATATTTAACATTAAATCAGTAAAATATTTTTTTATTTTAATATTTTATAAAAAATATTTTCTAATAAAATAAACGGAGCCAAGTCAAAACAAAAATAACCCCATGTGAAAGCATTATAAGAACAACTTAATTTCAATATTTTAAATTTGGCAAAATTACCAAATAATCTATCAGTTTGAAAGATATATAATAACAATTTAACAATATATATACCAAAATAAGAAATAATGTGTTAATTAAAATCAACTTCGCTGTATAAACATTATATATCTGATAAACAAAAGAAAAAATATCAATGATCCATTTATTCAGTTACATTTAGTAACAATAGACACAATAGACATCACTTATAATAACGTCTTAATCTTTTTTACTGCAGCACCTTCTATTAGGCAATTGTAATAAAATTATCTCAATATTTAAATTCTACACATTCCGAACATATCTTGTAGCATGTTAGGAATGCAAGTAAATCTAATTACAAGCATAAAAAACCAGAGCCACGGAGGATACAAACAGAAGAGAAAAGTAAGCTAGAACAACAAATCCTGTTAAGTTTCAAGAAATTACTAAAACAATGAATCATAAACCATCGTATCACAACATGAATTATGTGCACGAGATGAAAACCAATATCAACATTTAATCATTATCAAACGAAATTGATAACCTGACAGTGATGGAGAACGTCAAAAATTTTAATACAGTACGGCTCATCAGTTTGTTTGACAAAATTTCATCATATTCAACAACTGATCTGTCAAACTCATACCCCTTCATGATTTTTTCCTTCCGAAGAAATCCCAAATTAATGTATCACAATCAATTTTGACGCAGTTTAAACTATTGAAACACCAAAAGAATCTAAATCTAGACTAGACTTTCAGTTATGGAAAAGAAAACTCCATCAGCCAAAGATTTTAAATCCTAGTGTTAATAATAACCAAATTATACATTCTAAGGAAATTTCCAGCAGAACAACAACTGATCTTTATTTATAATAGCACACTAGATATGCTTTATATTCAAAGATGAGCAGGAAAACAATCCACAACCATGTTGATTGTTCAGTTCATATAAAGGATTTGAGCAGGAGATTTAAGTGGACTTAAGAGGATTTGACATCGGAAGATAAGGATCAATAATTGGTGAACCTACTACACTTGGAAGAACCTCTGCTTTCAAATTTGTAATATCGTGAATATAAATCTGTTTCACATAGAAATGACAATAATCATAAGAGACTTGATCATTTCAAGTTTGTGAACTTACTTACAATAAAATAAAAAAGTAAAAGCATCACAGTAGCATTTCTGAACAAAGGGAAGTAAGATATGTAACGTTTGGTTTATCAACCACTACAGTCGGCGAAGACCCTTCAAATGAAAATCGCTTGAGACTCAAAAAATAAAATTTGACGCCAAAAACATAAACCAAAATTTCAGAATAAAAAAACTCTGGCAAGCATAGAGAAAAAAACTTAGCACAAAACAAATGTACAAACCCAAAATACAACTCCATAACCATAGAAATTTGGCTTAATATTCGGCAAGAATTTACACAAAGTAAATACGAAAACAGAGTCACCTTCTGCATTAATTACTTGGCACTTTCCCTGGACTTGGCATCATCTGAAAACAGAGTCACCTCCTTCATGGCACACACTACCACTTGTTTACTAGTCCATTGGATCATCTTACAAGTGAGTTAAACAAGCTAAATTCCAATTTCTGGAGAAGAAAAAGGCTAAACAAGCTGCTAAATTGCAAGAAAAAAGTATCATATTCAAAGTAAGGGGACTATAGAGATTACCTCAGGGTCATCTAGGAGCTTTAGACAACGACCAAATTCTAAATTCAACAAGTCCCTAACATTCTCATAGTATATTTTGAGTTCAGAAGTTTTCATGGCGAAACCACTCTCTGGGGTCTACAATCAAGAAAATTAAGGAATTAGCATTCAACAACCAACGTAGACTACTAGCCATATTGCACATTTGAGAAAACTCGCATTGACAGCCTTCTTTGTCAAAAGGAAAATCACAAGGAACATAAAAATAAAAATATAAACAATACCATTGCTGCCTATCAATGCTGACAACGCAACATTCTTTACTCCTTCCTCATACACCTACCTCAGTTAAATATCCTTGTTACCACATCCATTATCGGACAGAGAAGGACCTCTGGTTCTTTCTTCTCGTCTGAGCACCTTAAAAATGAAATATTACACCTTATTGCAAGCACAGAAGAAACAGATAAACCATATTTTCAAAGCCAAATCAGTCTTTTAATTATCAAAGCAAAATCAATCTCACGGACCCCTAAATTAAAAAAGAAAAAACTTCATAGGACCCAATGATGAAAACAAATATAAAAGCTAGACAGAGAGTTTGAGAGTAAAAATTCTACGTTCATCATCATTTTCTGTTCATCGCTGGCGGTTATTCATCTCTCATTGGCTGCCTCTGAATGTTCATTATTCACTGCCATTTCCTACCTTCTCGAACCCATGCATCGTCAGGCACACCAACAAAACGGGGCAGCGTTGATCTGGTCAATGCAACGCGGGAAAGCGTTGATCTGGTCAACGGTTGGCTAGCGCGGCAAGGTAAAGGGTAGAGCTATCAAAAGCATAACCTTATCAAATTAATTCAATATGCAAAAATTGTAGAGAGATCAATAATAGGTTGAACTACTTTTTTCATTAAGTCAAATTGAATTATTATAGTATCACTCTCAATACTAATATAAAATCAACTTTTATCAAATAGATTCAATTAGATTTTATAACCTACTACTACTATTATTATTATTATTATTATTATTATTATTATTATTATTATTATTATTACCTTAACAAATTAATTTAATAAGCAAAACCTATACAACAAGTTAATCACAAGCTGCACTACTTTTTTCACCAAGTTGACTTAAATCGAATTATTATAATATCACTCTCAATCTTGATATAAGTCGACTTTTACCAAGCAGCGATTTTACAACTTAATATCTTTTCTTATTATTATATTATATGTTTGTTTATTGTTAATTTCATATTATTAGTTTATTAAAATTAATTATTATTATTATTATTATTATTATATAATTAAAATAATAATAAAATAAATCAAAATGCAATATTTTTTAATATGAAAAACATCCAATTAGAAAAATAATTAAAAACAATGAAACCTAGACTAAAAAAATTTAGTATTAATTAAAATAGATACAAATATTTTATTAACTAGATTTATAAAATATATATAAATATATCACTATTTTACTATACTAATAATAATTTATCATTTTAATTAATATATTTATTTAGTTATAGTAATTATTTTATGTATACTCAATTATAATAATTACTTTGTGTAATTATTTTTATTAGTTTTTAAGTTTTATGATAATAAATTGAATTTTTCACATAATTTTTATTTATTTTTTAATTTTAATGTAATTATTTATTTTACTAACTTTGTGTAATATATATTAATAATATTAAATACATAAACTCATTAATTTTAATATTAAATATTTTTAAATTTTAATCTAATTATTTATCTTGATAAACTTATATAATATATATTAACAATATTAAATATATAAATTTATTAATTTTAATATTAAAAATTATTTAATATTACTCATATATATAATTTTAATATTATATAAATTAATGTATAATTTTAATGGATTAATTTAATAATTTGATATATTAACACTTTTTTCTCTCACTCTTTTATCGATCAAGTTAACCAGTCCTAATTTCTTATCATATCAGGTTATTATTATTATTTTTCATACCAATCTCAATCCTAAATTAAATAAAATTATATAGTTTCAAATTGTTCTATTAAATCCAATCCATTTTAATTCTTATAGTAAAGGGATGAGGGCAACACCTTTCTAGGATAGACTTCTGTCCCCTACTTAAGGTCCAGCATTTATTAACCCTGAACACGTGGTGCATCAAAGGCCACAAATAGTTAAACAATAGAGGAAGATAAGCAATACCAGCAGTATAGAAGTTACTAGCTACCTGAAGTCCATAAATAATTATTTCAATTTTTACATTAACATATAGGTATATGATAATTACAAGGTGGCCCTCAGCGTGGACTAAATGGACATCCAATAAGGGAAACCCATTTTTGTTGTTGGTGATAAGGGCTAAGGCTCTTTTTTTACAAAAAAAAAAATCAAGAGATAATTGATAAATTATATTAATAGTAGTTTAAATAACTAATTGAGACAAGTGACACAATTATTTTAAGGTTTAAATATAATTTTAATTCCTAAAATATAAATTATTTATTTTGACCCTATTTTAAAGTAATCTATTTTTATTATCTAACTATTAAATTAGTGTAATGTTGATTTTTATCAATTTCTATTAATTTTTTATACTCACATGAATAGTAGGCCAACATCTATCCTCATATCACTCCCTCCCAGTCAACTTTTGTTAACTCCTGTTTGTTAAATATTCATTATATTATCTTTTAGATAAATTATATCTTTTTTAATTTTTATATACTATTAATTTTTAAAATAATTCAATTTTTAAAGTTGTAATCCATTAATTTTGTTTATAGTGTTTGAAATTTAGATGAAAATCTTCCTTTTATGCTTACATGAAAATCATTTTGGAGATTAAAATTGCATTTAAACCTTATTTTAATTGTCCAAGCTCTTGGTACTTTAAATAATTAATATCCATAACAATTTAGTAATAAATAGAAATTACTTCAAATATAAATAGAATATAAATATTAAAAATCTCATTAGTCATTAATTAGATAAAATTGAATTGTAAATGTTGATTTAAAATTTTTTAAGAATTAAAATGCATAATTCAATGCAACATCCCTAAAATGGGATTTCTTTAAATGTGCATAACTAAACCATGAATTTTGTCATAACTTCATATATTAACATTAATTATATTAAAATCCTCACATCACATGGTTTATTCATATTTAAAAAACATAATAATAACTGAAAGGAGTATTTTGCAAAGTAAAAATTTTATATGAGATATTATTGTGCAAAATATGATTGCATTTCTAATACAATGTTTCCTTTTAGCTCTTTTTTAACATTTTTATTTAGAACAAGTAAGGTGTACGGTTGCAAAAAGTGGAAATGAGTGTTTTCATTCTTAATAAAATTTGGTTCTCTCCTACGTGCACCCCTACTATAGTGATAGTTTAAAGATATTATAGAGATTTTAGAATGCACTTGGTTAGATAGAATAAAATAGAAATGTAAAAGAGAATAGCTCAAAAGTGTGTTTTAGGCACTATGAAATGGAAATCCTTATTCTTTAGAGAATTATCATTACATTAAATGATAAAATACTTATTTTATAACAAAAGTAATGGAATGACCCATTCTCTCATTGTTGAATTGGACTTTTGACAATATTATTTTTATTAAATTTTTAAAATTTAAAAATTATCTCTTTTTATATAATAACGTAGTTGAAGTCTTGCATATTTTTCAAATTTTTTATTATGTTTATTATAAGTGTGAAAATATTTCAAATTAAAAAACTATTTTAAATTTCTTATGAAATACATTATATTTAATCTTTTAACAATGTACAATTTTTTAACAATTTTATAATTACAGTATAAATGAATATAACATATCTATTAATTTTTTAATTCAATATAATATAATATAAAATTAAATTAATTTTAATAATTTAATATATATATAAATTAATCAATTTAACATAAATTATCTATATGTTTAAACATAAAAATAATAATAAATAAATAAAAATGATATAATCATTTTTCATATAAAAATATACTAATTTTTACACTTTCTTTTATTTTTAATTTGAGGATATTATTAGCATTGACAACTTTTTTTCTCATTCAATTCTATCAAAATTTTCTTATATCATACATAAAAATAGAATGAAATGCCTGTTACATTCCTTACCATATAAAAAACAATGATGGAATGATGATTCCATTCTCATTCAATTTCATTCAATCAAATGTATTGTTAATAATCTTGAGGGAAAAGATTAGTTTAAATAAATAAAAAATTTATTTGAAATTTAAAATGGACAAGACAATGTATATGTGATAAGGAAGTTGGAGAATATTTTAAAGAAATAAAAATATAAAATTAAAAAAAATGATAATCACTTTTCAAAATAAAAAAGAAAAAGCCATTTTTTTTTACAAAGCTTGTTATTTTGATTGATCATAAAAAAATAAATTTTCTTGAAAAACAAATAGTTATATATATATGATTTGTAATTAGGATTAAATTATATGAATAGGAAATGCACTGTGATTTTTCATAAACATTGATAGTTAGAGAAAGAAGAGATAATTTTTTTTTTTAAAACTAGAAGAATTAAGTTGTTATTCTAATAAAGTGAGTGTATGAGAGAGAAATGAGGTTGCTATAAAAAATTAAAACTAAAATGAAAAATAACAAAACTAATCATCACTTGCAACAAGAGTATAGAAAAAAAAAAGTTACTTCCTCTATTAGCAAAGTTTCTAGCAAACTTTTTTTAATATTAGGAGTGGTTAAACCATTAGATATGCATATAAAAAAAATCAAGTATTAAACTCTAAATACAATAAAAGATACAAAACTTTCAAAAGTCATTGAATGTTGCTTGAACCAAATATTTTCAGCTTTCAATAGAGATTTATTATATAATAAACATAACAATTAATTTCTCATTTATAAATATAATAATTATTATATTCCTTAAATTTCATAACTAGAATAATTACTCCATTATTTTTATTTTTATTATAATCATTTGTTCCTCCTTTCATACATAACATTAAAACAAATGGTCAAAAGTAAGAATATAATCAAAAAGCAAGCATATAATTGATATTATTAAGGTGTAATATAATAATATGATATAATATTTTTTTATTTTAATATTTTAAGTAAAAGAAGGATTAATAATTATAGCAAAAATGAAAATAAGATATTAATAGTATTAGTTATAAAATTTGAGAGATATAATAGTCACTACTTTTATAAATGAGGAACTGAATGTCATATTGACACTTTATTACATTAGAAGATAATTTGTTTTATTTTAAAAAATTAATTTAATAAAATAAATTTTTATTTAAATACATGTGAGTTAATTTATTTTTATATATACTTAATTGAACAAAATATTGTTATTAGAGCAATTTTATAGAAAGAAATCTAATAAAAAATTGAAATTTGTAATCTAATCTTTTCTTCATTTTCTTATTTTGATTTTCGAAATCTTGCTTTGTGAAACTTGTGGCTCATCTTACTGCAAAATTGACAATTTAATTAAGCACAGCTTTAATCTCTGCTTTGCACACAAATCTATAGTTCCACCCATCAATAATCCTTCAGTATCTGCTCTCCATTTTATATTGGGTTGATTTATTGCATTGCCTTTCACCTCCGAAACAAAATAAAATTTGTTTGGGGAATAAATTGCAATTTCAAAAAGAAGGGGACAATTCTTAAAATAACTAATTTTGTGCATAAGTTAACTGCTATTGCTAGCTGGCAGTTATATTCAAACTTGTTGACCAGGGTTAATAAACCCTAGAAATCAAGTAGGGGATGGTAGTCTCGCCCCGCCTTTCTCTGCTCTCTGCTGTGGCCGCTTGAGAAAATGAAGAATAGAGCTCGAATAACCTAATTATTTTGCAAATTGCGATGGATGTTAGGATGCCAAAACGCAGAACTTCAATTCCAACTTCCAAGTCTGAAGTTTATAATTTTTTAATTAATAAAATTAACTTTAATAAATTTTTATTTTTTAACCAAAAAAATTCTTTAATTTTCAACTTTCCTCCTAGTTTTAGAGAAGAATAATTTTTTTTGAAATTTAATTTTTTTTGGATTAATAAAACTATCTTTCAAAAGTTTATGGGAGAATTCTATGGTATTCCGGGGGTTTCAAAACCTGGGGTGATGCGGCACATTTTAAGTTATTGGATGAAATTACTAAAATTCTTAATAATCTCATCCAATGACTTGTGTTGTGCCACATCACCTTGGGTTTAGAACCCTCGGGGTACCGTAGCAATACCCAAATTTATGTTTTTCAAACGTCTTCCCAATTTAAAAAAAAATTATAAAATTAAAAAAATTAATTTTTTAAATTAATGAAATTAATTTTTAAAATTATATTTTTAAATTCTATCTCAATTTCAAAAATTTTTAAAAAATAAAAATTTTAATTTTGGAACAAAATTGGGACAGATATATATTTGTGATAAAAAAATCCATTCCAATTTTGTCACAATTTTTTTAAAAAAAATTAAAATTTTGATTTTTCGGATGGAATTGGGATGGGGTCCGTCGCAATTCTGTTGAAATCTTTAAAATATAATTAATCAAACAAATTCTACCGCAATTCGTCCTAAATAGAGACGAAAAATTTTCCATCTCAAAATTCCATCACAAAAATATAGTTTTTTTTAGTGTACTAAGCCTCACGTTTTGGTAGTTTTCTGACTTTAGATTTGTAGTAAAAATCTAAATTAAGTTAGTTTCTTATTTTAATATGGTTTCATTGGTTTTATTGGTTACCTAATTATATCTATTGATGATCTAATCGAGTGAACTTTCGGCAGATATCACATTTACAAATAAATTCTTTTGTTTGTATAATATATTGAAAAATACATGAAATTTAATTAAAAATTAAATTTTGATAGTATAATAATAAATAGAATATCATATAATATGTATTTTAGACCAAATATAATGAATTATAGTGAAATACTTATTAAATTTGATGGATTTCATAATAATATAAATATAACTAAAATAGGAATTATAAATGAATTGAATGCTCCATTTGTTTTGATGAAAAATATTTTCATAAAATATAATTATAAAATATTAAAATAATAAAAAATATTTTACTTATTTAATATTAAATATGAAGAGTTTGAAGAAAATAACTTTTTTAAAGAAGATTTTTTTTTCTTCCATTACTGAGACTCTACGTATTTTTTTTAATTACAAATATAAATAGTATTTTACTCCTTTATCGATATATGCAAAATGACATTCTCCTATCTTTCCGATAAATAAATGGAATTAAAATCTCTTTTTACTTAAACATCACTTAAAAATAAAATAAAGGTTCCATTTATTTTGAAAAAATTATTTTGTTAAAATATAGTTATAAAATATTTAAATAAAAAAATATTTTATTTATTTAATGTTAAATATAAAAATTTTGAGAGAAATCAACTTCTTCTATTTTAAAAAAATTTACCTTCCCTTATTATCATGCTTTTGGATGTCATTTTTTAAACTATTAATATAAATAACATATCACTTTTTTATTAATATATATAAAAATAATATTTTTTAATAAAATAAATAAAATCGAAACCTTATTTTTTAATTACGTTAAACAAGGACCCTATTCCGCACCGTTTATTAAACAAACTTTTTTCATTCTGTTTCTTTACAGTTGTGTAGAAAACAGAGGGAAAAAAAAATATTAGGCTAAAGAAATTAGGAGAGAAATTTGATTCTCGCCCATTGGGTTAGCCAGAAAAAGGAAGGAGGGGGAGAAAGATGTATGCAACAAATTTTTTCTGGGCCCACAAAGATTTTGGTCGGCTTTTTGACCAAAAACCTATCCGTACAAAAAGTAATTCCCAAAATACTGCGCCGCAAAAACTATTTACCAAAACACTTATTTTTTTTTTTTAATATGGTTTGAATCACGGCCTTTGGCAGGCCGTGATTCAGTTATATTATTTTTTAATTATTTGTCTGAATCACGGCCTGACAAAGGCCGTGATTCAGTTAATTTATTTTATTTTTTTTTGAATCACGGCCTGTCAAAGGCCGTGATTCGTTATATTTTTTTTTATTTTTTTTTAATCAGCATGGGCAGACGTGATTGTTTATTTTTTTAATTTTTTTTAATTTGTTATTTAAATAATTTATATTAATGTAGAATTATTTTATATTTTTTAATTATTTATATTTATGATCTTTAATTTTGATAATTTGTACTTGATTTAACTTTTTATATTTTAAATTTTTTATACTAATTAACTAATGGTCTAAATTATAATAAAAAAATATTAAAAATTTATATTTTATAATGTTTCAATTGTTTTTTAAAAATTAAAAAAATTACATCATTAAATAAAATATTTAATTAATAATAAAAATTAATGTATGTTAAATTTAGATAAAATATTTAATTATGAAATATATGATAAATTAATTTAATTGTACAATAACAAGAAAATAAATTGCATTAAAATTATATTATTCAATATATTGTGACTTTGAACTACAAAAAATAGGAACGAATAATATATATATATATATATATATATATATATATATATATATATATATATATATATATATATATATATATATATATATATATATATATATATCATAGACTAGATGAAATGAGAAAAAATAATATGTGGATTGAAAATTCTTGAAAAAATCCTAATTGAGATATTTTGATTTTAACCTAATATTTAAAAAATATTAACAATAAAAAGGAATAAAATTTGAATAAATAAAATTTAATTTAATGTTACTTGTTAGTCTTAAGAATAAAATACACAATTAATTTTATTAATAATTTTAATATTAAAATTTTAATTAACTTAGAATATTTATATAAAATATATAAGTATTCTTCGCAGGTGTGATAGTTTTATAAAGATCTAATTATTGATATTTTAAAATATTTAATAATTTTTTATTTCACAAAACATATTCTGCAAATGCTTAATAATTTTTTTATTAAAATATTTTTATTAGTTACGGAAGGGGGGTTCCAAAACCAAATATTGTATAATATACATAACATAATCGTTGACATTTTGAATTTTAGTGTGATAGTTTTTATTGAAGATTTTAATTAATAATTAATAATTTAATTTACTATCTAAATATTGTATAATATACATAACATAATAAAATTGATAACTACAAATAAATTAATGGAACAATTAAAATGTCAATAAATATAAATTTTAGCTGATTCTTTCATAATTTTATTCTGGGGAAGATTTAAATTGTAAAATTAAATCCTTGAAAAATATTTTATCAATGGGTGATGTATATATCCATTAACAAATTTTTAACAAATTTTGACCAATATACATAACGCAGAAAATCATTTTCCCCACACACTGCGCCGCTAAAACATATTCCGCAAATGCTTCATAATTTTTTTATTAAAATATTTTTGTTGGTTATGGAAGGGGAATTTCAAGAACAAAGTGGTCCGTGACCCTTTTTTTATATTAGAAATGGTAGCTATTAAAAATATTCCAACATTATTAATATAAGTTAATATATTATAATATTTATTATTTATTTAATATGTAAGAACATTATTTATTTATTAAATAAATATAAGTATTACTATTGATGTGTAATAATAATTATTAGATTGGTTTAAGTTAATGGATAAGTGTGGAGAAAATATTTGGTTTGTGTAGTTTATTTACAAATTTGAACATCATGATAACTGAAAAATGAGACAGAATTAATTCTGGATAGAAGAATGAATGAATGAATTAAATTATTAAATTAGCTACAAAAATTTTGTACATTAATAAAATAATCAGCTATCAAAATAATGACTCCCAGTCCCACATCGAGGGCGTCGCCTCGCTCGTCGCGGTCGCTGAACAAGGGATTGCTGCTGTTCATCTCCGCCGTCACCCTCATCGGAGTCTGTTTGTGTGGGGTTCGCATGACTCATGGTAGGTGGAATAGGATTTTGTGGGGTAAAAAATCCTTGTTGCTGATGCGATGTGGACCCACTGGCGTACTCAGATGTAAATGCAAGTGGCTCAGATAAAAACGCCGTCAGAGAACCCGAGACTCGCTGATGTGGGGGTGATGGCGATGGCGTGAAGAACGATGATGAGCCAGCATCTCCACCCGCCATGAAATGTGACGAGGGCATGTATGTAGATGGACTTGGACCTCCTGCATCGGGCTGCATCCAGTGAGGGGCATAGCCGGAGGGGACATCTGCCGACGGCATCGATCGATGACCATAATGTGCTCTGTCATCGTCATCATCATGTCCAGGCAAAATGGGATCCCTAAAAGACATAAAGCCATGGGCCCTCCTACCACGCCTAGGCTGAGGGATGGGTGGTCTCGATAATTCATCAGCAGGAAGAGCTGGCTGAGAAGCTGTCATATCTCGATGCTCACCCAACGCACGCAGGATGCGATCACAATCTCGGTCCACTGTCTCTCTGAATTGGTTGTACCCGAGAGCTGGAGGATCCTCGACGCTCAGCGTGCGTAGTCTCTCAGCAACGTCGGCCTACATGTTAAGTAAAAATAATTACAGTATGTCAATTTATACTATAATATTTTAAAGAAGTCATAAATCACATTATGAAGGACGAACGAATACCACAAATCCTGGACCACCGCTAGCTGGATGAATCCACCGTCTCGTGTGTGTCCAATACCATGACATGTAGCCCGAGCCACGGTGAAGAACATCAGTCTCCATCTCAGTCAGTGAAAGCGTGGCTCGCCATGCATCCCAAGCACTAATGTAAACCATGTGTTCTTGCCGCCAATCCGTCGATGTTTTTCCTCGGAGCTGTAAGGTATGACAAGAACCAAGGTTGAATGGCCCCTGCGGGATTGGTTGCCGCCTACCAAACTGGCGAAGAACACGATCTGCATGGTGCCATTCTACGATGTGGAAGCATATGATCGGAACTGAAGCTAACCATATATCAGGTGAGATGAGGCAGTACTCAGGCACTAGCTGCTGGACACTATCCATATCATAAGGCCGCCAAATAATCTGCACTAAGTAAATGAAAAATAAATAAGCATGTAACTACATACGAGACAGCCAATTTAGATACAACAAAGCAAGTCATAATAAACCTCTTCAGCCTTCATCTGATCAAGCAATATTCTGAATTGCCGAAGGGCATTCATTGGAGGCCGCTGAGGCAATCCGGTATTCTTCCACCTGCGAGAGTTACAAAATGTGGTAAGAGTTTCTATGCGTAATTTAATACCAGTGGGGGAAATACATTAAACGAAAATATCAAAAATGGCCCACACCTGAAGCCCAATGGTGGTAGCACAGGGTAAATGTGTAGACGGAGATCTGGATACGGAGGTGCCATCGGAGCTAGCGTGGGAAATCGATCCCACGCCCATAGATGTAAAAGATGCATACATCCACCGATGTTTACCTCGTTAGGGTTGGTGGCCGTGCATAATTCTCTATACAAGCATGCAAGGACTGCTGATCCCCAACTGAACCGTCCAGTATCAGCGAAGTCTGCTAATAGGGGTAGATACATCAACAACACTCTATGGCCTGAAGTGTCAGGCATGAGATATCCGCCGATGAGTCTCAAAATGTAGGCACGCGTGAAGCGTTGTATTTGTTCGTCATCTGCATCTTCTGGCAAGTGTTCAAAATTCGTTGCTAGCCAAGGGATGCTCAGGCGCTGCCCTTGTAAACACTCATCGGGCGGTATAATCCCAAGAAGCTCCTCGCACATCACCCGCCAGTCGTATCCGGTGTACCCGGAGACAGGAACGCCCTCACACGGTAAACCCAGCTGGATGGCGACGTCCTGCAGTGTAATGGTGCACTCCCCGCAGGTGGTGTGGAAAGTGTGTGTCTCTGGCCGCCATCGCTCCACCAGTGCAGAAACGAGCGCTGCATTTAACTCAAGATGGCCAAGACGACTGACACCGTAGAAACCAGCCTGCTGAAGATATGGGACAATGGCAACTGGCGGATCAAAGAGACGACCCACATGTGCGACACGTCGAGGCCTGAGGAGTCGATCCGCCTAAAAACAAAAATATCAAATCATAAGGTGGTAAGAGTTTAGAAATCACAAAAAGCATAACCATACATTACTAAACTTACATGGCCTAGCCAAACGGCCTGTGAGATATGTCTGGACTGTAAGTACAAAAGGGACTCGTCATCGGGACCAGGTGTGACAACACGGCGCTGACCGGCCATTACAGTCGAGGGATGTGATATCTGTCACATTGGAATAACTCAGTTAATTGTACAAGAGTATACATTTAAACACAGCTACTATCCAAAGTAAGTGACCTAATAAGGCATCAGGGATACTGATGCTGACGTGTTATACTTGCCAGTGTGTTCATTAATTTACTGCTATTTATGACCTCAATACCAAAAATCAGTGGGGTGTGCAGTCAAAAGTTCCTTTGATGGGCTGGACAGGTTGCGCGGTTGTGCCCTATCTGCCTGCATAACCCACACCTTTGAGGATCAGATGGACCCTCCTGCCAGTCCATTTCGTTCCTTATACGCCTAGATCGTGGTCGACCGCTGGCACGTATAGCCGAGGGATCTGGAATGAGTTCTGGTCCATCGACCGCTGGCCAATGCTCCACACCGCCTATTGGTCGGAACTCACTGCTATATGCACTGAGCATTGTCTCCAATTGGAAAACACGATCGACAAACTGCAGGGGATCCAATGAAACTTTCGAACATGCAGCAAATACATGTTGGCAGGGCCAGTGCTCCACTTGAAACTCGCCACAATCACATGTACGATCGCGAAGACTAACCTTGCAGGACCGACCGAACTGCTTCCACGTCAAGTCATATGGCTCCTCAACCTCAAATAAGAACCCCTGGCGGTCGAAACGGCGCACGTGGCAGGTTGACGCTTTCCGAATACAATCTTGAATCTTTTTTCGGACGTCCTCGGAAAAAACCTCTCCTGCTTGTAATTGTGCCGCAATGGTCTCTGATCTATCAACAAAATACGCATTTAATCGATACATTGTTGCCTTGACCAACCCCATGATAGGCAAAAATCTAACCCCCTTGAGGACGCTGTTGACACACTCCGCCAAGTTAGTTGTCATGTGGCCCCATCGTCTGCCTCCTTCGTCATACGCACGGCTCCACTGATATTTTGGGATATTCGCAATCCAATCAGCAGCTCTTGGGTGCAACGATTGTAGTTCTGCTAACTTCGAATCCACTACATGTCGCTCGTATTGGTAACCTGTACAGCCCGACATTGTGACATATTTAACAAAGATAACAAGGTATCATGATAATTAGAGCAGTTTTCCATGAATATTACGTACCAATACTAATGAACAACTTTTTTAGCCACTCCGTCTTGAAGGTTGAGTTCATATTACTGGCGATGTGTCGTAGGCAGAACACATGATAACCACGGGGTGGTTGCCACCCTACGCGTGGGTTTGCAACGGCAGCAACTATCCCAGGATGTCGATCTGATATCAAGCAGACATCCTGCTTGTCCTTGACGACATGCCGTCGGACGTTTGATAGGAACCAAGCCCAGGTCTCGTATGTTTCGCTTTCTACTACAGCAAATGCAAGGGGAACAATTTTTCTATCCCCATCTTGTGAAGTGGCGATCAGTAACACCCCCTTATACTTTCCATATAAAAAAGTGCCATCAACTTGGACCATAGGCTTTAAATGATCGAACGCATCAATGCATGGCTTGAACGTCCAAAACACCCGATGGAATAGTGCTACTGGCGCACCCTCACTGTCGCTTGACGGGCACTCCCTGCTGACAATCTCGAAGTACGACCCAGGATTATAATGTCGTACAGCCGCCAACCACCTCGGTAGTAAAGCATATGATTTTTCCCAATTTCCAAAAGCGAGTGCAAGAGCTCGGTGTTTACCCTTCCATGCCTTCTTATATGAAACCGTATATCCAAAAATACCACGAATACGCTCAATAACCCCTCGAATGGATACGCTGGGGTTCTCAGTCACCAACCCAACAATGTAAGATGAAATGACATCTGTGTCCAACTTCGGATGATCACTCGAAAGAGCAGCAGACACGCATGAATGAGGTCCATTGTATCTAGTTATTTGCCAGTGGTTCTCTCTTGGCTTATAGCAGGCTCTAACCCTCCAATTGCATTGTCCACTGTAGTGAGGGCATCGATACTCTTCATACTTGGCCGAAGAGTAATGTGAGTAAAATGTGTGGTGGGTTCGAATTGAATATATTTTCATCGCGCGTCGGAACGATTTTTGGTCCGTATACAGCCAACCCACATCTGGCTCTTGGTCATTGAGCACATTCATGGCACCTCCCATACCGAGAAAATCATTACTGTCGGCCGCATCTATATTTATTCTTCCAAAAAAGGCAGCTGCCGATTCAACATATTGGTTCACGGGTGTTGCAGGGATCGCTGGGGTCACATCTTCACCCGATGTTGCAGCTTCATCATCATCATCATCACAACTGTCATCATCCCAATTAAATCCTTCGGGAATGTCGTCATGTGCATCATTCTGTTCAAAATCATCCATTATGTCTTCTGATTCCTCCGGGATAGAGGGGGATGGAAGGAGACCATAGCCGGGCTGGGAAGAACATCGCTCTCCAGTGTAATCAACAACGGGAGATTGAAACTGTTGTCCAAGACCCACATGTCCACCCACTGGTTCCAGGCTGCCATGGTACGGGTTATAATTTGATGGCACTTCACCAAAGTTAGGAAATAGGTTAGTGGACGGTTGTGTGCATGGCCCACTCTCGTCAACTGGTTGACTACCAACATTCAGATCAAATCCCTTGCTTCCGATGTGTGCATACAACTCTGGGCAAGACAATTGAGTGGGGAATCTGGCATTCGTTTCCCACATTCGTTGGATGTCATCATCATCCTCTAATAGACAGGCTTTGTATCGCGTCGGGTTCAGTGAAAGTGGATGCCTATACTCCAACTCAGTCACAGCTTGATTCTCTGTAAGTCTTAACTTTCGACTAATTGCAATTTTCAGTGCATCCAAGGTGATATCCAATTTAATTCTCATAACTTTCACTCTTCGACACTTAAATGTATCGCCCTCATCCGTTTCGTAAATTTCTCCGTTCGCATAGATACATACATTTTCTTCCCGGGTACTCATGGTGATTCCTACCATATTCGGGGTGTTAAAGTGACTTCAGGGATTAAAACATATTTATAAAAAATAAATAATACTCATATTTATTTTCATGTCATCTAATATTATAACTAAAAGTCTTACCTGGAAGGACAGATTTTATCTGCATTAGAAAGTTAGACTGCATAGACTTCATAAGCAAAACATATACTCTATTATTACAATAATACAAAGAATAATATCTAATCAAGTAGAATAATACAGAATTCTAATTAAAAATAAATACAGCTCAAAAGTAAGTTTCTTCTAACTAAAATATAATAAAAACTTATAGTCTATGGATAAATAGATTAAAAAATAAATTCAAAAAATTCAAACTTTTAATCAAACAAATTAATTAATTAAATTAAATCAAATAAATAAATTAAATAAATTGACTTCAAACAAATAAATCAACTAAATTAAATCAAATAAATAAATCAACTAAATTAAGATAAATAAATTAATTAACTAAATTAAATCACACAAGTACGTCAAAATATTAATGCAAACAAATTAATTAACTAAATTAAATCAACTAAATAAATTAACTAAATTAAATCAAACAAACAAATCAACTAAATTAAATTAAATAAATAAATTAATTAAATTAAATCAGACAAACAAATCAACTAAATTAAAATAATTAAACAAATCAACTAAAATAAATTAAACAAGTCAATAAAAATATTAACGCATATAAATAAATTAAATTAAATAAATAAATTAACAAAATTAAATCCATTAAATAAATTAACTAAATCAAATACATTATTTAACTAAATTAAATTAAATAAATAAATTAACTACATTATGCAACGATAAATTAATCAAAAGGCTTAAATCAAATAAATAAATCAACTAAATTAAATCAGATAAATTAATCAACTATATTAAATTAAAAAAATCAATTAATTAATTAAATTAAATTAAACAAGTAAATTAAAAATACTAAATTAAATATATTAAATTAAATAAATAATTTAACTGAATCAAATGAATAAAGTAACTAAACTAAATTAAATAAATAAATTAACTACATTAAGAATTTATAAATTAATTAATCAGATTAAATCAAATAAATTATTTAACTCAATTAAATCAGATAAATTAATCAACTAGATTAAATCAGATAAATTAATCAACTATATTAAATCAAACAAGTAAATCAAAAATTTTAAATTAAATAAATAAATTAAATAAAATTAATAAACTAAATACATTAAATTAAATAAGTAAATTAACTATATTAAATTAAGTAAATTAACTAACAAAAACAAATTAATTAAATAAAATTAACTAAATTAAATCAAAGAAATAAATTAATCAACTACATTAAATCAAACAAGTAAATCGAAAGTTTTAAATCAAATAAGAAAATTAAATAAATTAAATCAAATAAATAAATTAAATACATTAAATGAAATAAATAAATTAACTAAATTAAATTAAGTAAATTAACTAACAAAATTAGATCAATTAGATAAAACTAACTAAATTAAATCAATTAAATAAATTAAATATATTAAATCAATTAAATATATTAACTAAATTAAATGAAATAAATAAATTAACTAAATTAAATTAAGTAAATTAACTAACAAAATTAGATCAATTAGATAAAACTAACTAAATTAAATCAACTAAATAAATTAAATATATTAAATCAATTAAATATATTAACTAAATTAAATTAAATAAATTAACTATATAAAATTAATCAACTACATTAAATCAAACAAGTAAATCGAAAGTTTTAAATCAAATAAATAAATTAAATACATTAAATTAAATAAATAAATTAACTAAATTAAATTAATTAAATTAACTAACAAAATTAGATCAATTAGATAAAACTAACTAAATTAAATCAATTAAATAAATTAAATATATTAAATCAATTAAATATATTAACTAAATTAAATTAAATAAATTAACTATATAAAATTAATCAACTACATTAAATCAAATAAATTTATTAACTAAATTAAATCAGATAAATTATTCAACTAGATTAAATCAAAGAAGTAAATTGAAAGTTTTAAATTAAATAAAAAAATTAAATAAATTAAATCAAATAAATAAATTAAATACATTAAATTAAATAAATAAAAAAATTAAATTAAATCAAATAAATAAATTAACTAAATTAAATCAAATAAATAAATCAACTAATTTAAATCAAATTAATTAATTAACCAAATTAAATTAAATAAGTAAATTAAGAAAATTAACTCAAATATATTAATTAAACAAACAAACTAAAGAAATAAATCAAATAAATAAAATAACTAAATTAAATCAAATAATTTAATAAATTAACTATATTAAATTAATCAACTAGATTAAATTAAATAAATTAATTAACTAAAATAAATCAGATAAATTATTCAACTAGATTAAATCAAACAAGTAAATCAAAAACATTAAATCAATTAACTAAATTAAATCAAGTAAATAATTTAACTAAATGAAATCAAATTAATAAATTAACTAATTTAAATCAAATTAATTAATTAACTAAATTAAATTAAATAAGTAAATTAAGAAAATTAACTCAAATATATTAATTAAACAACTAAACTAAATAAATAAATCAAATAAATAAACTAACTAAATAAAATTAAATAATTTAATTAATTAATTTAAATCAAGTAAATAAATTAAATATATCAAATTAAATACATTCATAAATACATAAATTTAAATACAAAATTCAAAAAATAAATAAATTTAATTTAATTAAACTAAATTAAAAAGTTACCTGAAAGAGCTTCAACGCAGCACTCCTTTCCAACTTCCGAATTGCAGAGCTTCAACGCAGCACTCCTTCTTCTGCAAGTGCTTCACAAGCTCCTCCTTCTGCAAGTGCTTCACAAGCTCCTCCTTCTGCAAGTGCTTCACAAGTTCAGCAGCAAGGCAACTTCAGAATTTGGTGCTTCACGAGTTCAGCAGCAAGGCAATATAAAGGACGCAGTCACGGACGAACAGGAGGGGGAACAGTGCGCGCGAGTCCTCAGACTGATCACGTCCTGCAGCAGGCCGTGACCGTCGCGTCACCCTGTCACCCTGCCAGCCTGCGGTCGCGTCCCGTCGAACTGATCACGTCGTCCTTCGGTCCGTGACTCATCCGTGTAGGCTTTTGGCAATTTCTTTTATCGGCGCAGGGAAACGGGAATTACTTTTTCCCGTTGCAGTCCGTTGGTAAAAAAACCTATGCGTGAACCCGCAGGGCTCGCGGGAGCACGGAACAAAGTTTAGCGGGAGTATTAATTAAAATATAATAAATTCAGTAGTAATTAATGACTTAAAATATTTATACAAATTATAAGATTAAAAAGTACAAAAAAAGTATAATAATAAATATTATGCTTTATATCGTCTGATTTAAAATATCACTAGTAGTTATTTAATCTTTTAAATTAATAAGAATTTGATTTCTATCCTTTCATATTTAACTTTTTTATAATTAATTTTTTATTTTAATTTTTAGAAAAAAAATATAAATTATCCCTTTTAATTTTGAGATGATTGGATTTTGTGTCCTTCAATTTTAGAAACTTAAAAAAATTACCTTCTTAAACTTTACAAAATTTGGAATTAACATATATCATTTCCTTGACAAATCATTTTATTAAAATTATATAATTTCTTCATGGAGTTTTTAAACAAGAATCATAATATTATAGTATAATGAATTTTTGATCATTTTTCACATATAACTTTTATGTTATATAATTAATAGAAATTAAATTATATATAAAGAATTGTAATTAAATACTTGCAAATAAAGTATGAAATTATATGAAAAAAAAAGAAAAAGAAATCAAGATTTTATGATATTGTAATCCTTGCTTAAAAATTTTATAAAAAAAAATATAATTTGATAAAAATAATTAATTAAGTGAATGATGGGTGCTGATTTCAAGTTTTATAAAGTTTAAGAGATAATTTTCAAGTTTTTGAGATTGAATAAAGTAAAATCCAATCACTCCAAAATTAAAAAAAAATATTTTACATTTTTTAATTTTTAGTAAGTTCAAATATTGATAAAAAAAAGTTGAAGTTATTGGGAATTGAAATCCATCTCATTTTAAGAATATTTAGATCAAATAGATGTTTTGTAATCCATGAATTACACTAAAAACAAACAATTAGGGACATTCTTATTTATTTAGTTATATCATAAACAACAAATTTAAAAAAGTTAAAACTATTTTATAAGTCAACATTTTATATTAAAAACTACTTATTTTGAACGAATGAATGAATTTTTTACTAAAACTTTTATATATGCGCAAGTTTTTAAATATTTTTTTTAAATGCAAATTAATGTACATAGAATTATAGTATATTTAATAAAATAAATAATTTAACTTATAATTTAATTATATAGTTAATAAATCTGGCTCATTAGTTTATTTGAAAAAATAAGTTCTTATTTAATAAGTTTTACAAAGTAGCTTAAAATTTAAAAACTTATAATTTTTGAGATTTTTTCCAAGTTCAACCCTATTCTTTTAATTTAATCACAACCTATATCCCAATTATATATCTTCATTAATTTAATATAAATAAGAAAAAAAATAAATATGTGATATTATAAAAAATAACTAATTAAATTATATATTATTATATTATTATTTTTAAAATAAATAAAAATATGTAATTTATGAGTATAATTAAGTAAATTTTAGGTAATTATATTATTATTTTAAATATTCGGATTATATTAATATAATTTAATCTTAAAATAGATATGAATTAATTTAATTATATATTATTTATATTAGCATGTTTTTTTATCATTTTTTATATTCCAACCAATTCAACAATTGATTTTATTAAATATTTTTTATACAATCAATTGATTTTAAAATAATTTATGAGTTAGCAATTAGCTTATAAATTATCAACTTATCGGCTATTAACGTCAAATAAAGCCATAAAAATAACATTTGCAAATAGTATTATTCTATTTTTATTAGGGAGAGCCAACCTAAAATAATTTTCACAATTTGTTCATATTGTGTACAAATAACCTGTGAACCAACGTTGTAACGTTTTGTGTTTAAATCTACATCATTATTAAAGGGGAAAAAAAATCCTTAAACAGATTAAGGAATGGCATTACGTTAATAAAGATGCTAGCAAACAATTAGCTTTTGGTTTGCTTAAATATATTTGACAAAATTAAAAATGAAATTAACGGCTACAATGTAGATGATATGGCTCTTACGCATGAAGGAAGAGAGCGAGCTTCAGAACTGGCTAGCCGCATGGATCAAGCGTATGCTGTTCGCTCGCAGCAGTGTTTTTAAAACTCAGTTTGTCTACCAACTTAGCGAGATGATTGAATTAAAGTCGGTTTAATCGATTAAATTATACAGTTGAATTGATTCAGATATTTTTATTTTTATAAATGTATATTATAAAAAATTAATATGCCACATTACATAAATGTTAATTTTTAGATTATTAAGAATATATTAACAATATTAAATTTTAGTAATTTGAAGTAGTAAATTTATTTATTAACAAAATAAGTCTACTTATACTACACAAAAATCGGAATGATATTTTTATTAGGAAATTAGAAATGAAATGCAAATTTGAAAAATTGAAGGGAGTTAGAGAAAAAAAATTTAATTTAAGAGAACTTCAATATTATTATATATACTGAATGGTGGACATTTATCTGAGAATTAGCTGGCATTGGTGGTTAAACCTTGGTCCATATCACGGCCTGGATTTAATATGATGGCATTTTCCCCTTTTTATTGAATTATATACGCAAAAGTTCAGTGACCCGGCACAGGTTCAGTGACCCATCGAATCCGATTCCTATTGGTTTGGCAAGTTTCTTGGATAGATGATGATTCGACCGATTCAAACCAATTTGATCGTTCATGCAAATTTAAGATAAAACTAAGATTAAGGGTTGATTCTTAATTAGACCAGTTGAATTTGTCAGTTAAATTCGAAATTAAAAACACTAGCTGATAGAATTTAGTCATGATAGAAAAATTTTCCAAATATACACGAGGAAACAAAAAATCTTATTTAAAAAAATAGATATAGAATTTAAAGTTTAAAGTAAAAAATATACGTATCCCTTAAGTGGGAAATAATATTTCCATTTAAACAATTTATCAATCAAATCAATTAGAAAAATACAATAATATATAAATAAACTTAATGTTGGAAAATCTCAAACTTTAAAAAAAATTATGGATAGAAAGATCTATCATAATAAAAAAAATTATAAGATAATATACATGAGTAGTAGTAGTTCTAACTCTTACTGATATTCATATTATATTTTTCTTATAAAAATTTTCAAGCCAATACAAATATAAAAATGTTATATATATTGAATATGTGATTCAAAATTATGTTTTAAATTATTATATTTATTGAATTGAATTTTACAAATTAGTTTCATTATCCTACATTTATTGATAACTCTTAATTTGCTTCAATTTTAAATTTCATTCTCAATACATTTAACATTTTTGTTAAAAATATATATAACCTAAAAATACTTATTTAATAAGATATATCAATTTTACTATAATACAAAAACTTAATTTCAATGTTCACATTAGAATATATTAACTAATCACTAACAAGTGAAATTCTTATAAGACAAAATTGAGGCAAAATTTTTTAAATGTTTGCTGTAAAGTTCTACATTTATATAATGATACAGGTATTAATTGCTTTATTACAAATTATCAAATTGATATTAATCATATTATTAATGATTAGTAAAATAATTAATATATTTATTATAATTTAAATAAAAAATCTTATAATAAATATTTAAAAAATTTATCTAAATTTTATCCATTTTTATATATTTTTAACTTTATCTCTTTAAAATCTTCCTTTGTTTATCTAACATGCTAAACTCTCTCTACCGACTTGAAGTTCTTAGGCTCGAGCAGGCCTCGTCCTTCTGATTTACCGTTGTTTTTTTAGGGTGAGAGCCTTTTTAGCCGTATGATGGTCAATGTCTTTTTTTTTTTTTATATAAACCACCTAATATCCAAACATCACATTAGATACTAACTAATATGGATTCGAATTGAACATGATTATATTGGGCAACAAAACTCTCCCAATCAAATGTAGTTGTATTTCCAAGAATTCAAACTCGAAATCTTTGATTAAGATAAAACAATTTTATGCTAGTTGATTTGTGTGATTAGTAGTGTTTGATAGTCAATATTGCACAATATTAATTGAAAAATGACTATATTATATCATCAATGTAATAATATATTAATACATTACTATATTTAATTATTGATATATTGTCATATGTTATGTCAAATTTGGTTTTTAAAAAAATAAATTTAATATATAATTAAATTTGATAGTACGCTAATATACTATTAATATAATAGTTTCTTCAAATTAATTTTTCTAACAACCACACTTACTTTTAAATTGCAATTTACTCTTTCAATTTATTATTATTATTATTATTATTATTATTATTATTATTATTATTATTATTATTATTATTATTATTATTATTATTATTATTATTATCTCTTACCACCCTTCCTTACCTTACAATATTGGGTATTTGCATTTCAAGTAGCAAAACTTTTGCGTTTTTACCTTATAACTACAACTAGAACAAGAACTAGAATGTGGCACGTGGTTCCGCGAGCATTTGTTGAAAACTATTTTGATATTAAATTTAAATGATAGATTTTAGAAATTCTAAAATTATATTGTATTTTATAAATTTGTAATTTTATTTCATTCAATTCGTACTCATATATTAAATAATTATAGATTGTCATCTAAGTATTTCTTTACATTGTATAGCAAATAATTATATCAGAATGATTTAAATTGATTTTTATACTAAATTTACAAAAAAATTTCAAAATTATTTCCAAATTATGTGGCTAATATTTAGATTATTTTTTTCATGTTATACTTGACTATAATTATAATAAATTACTTCTTACCGAAGAAAAAGGTTACCTGATCACAACATACTACAAATACAATACATTTATTGTAATTCTTAGAGAAGGTTAATGTATTAATCTTAGAAAATGTTCTTAAATAATTTTTAATTATAAAAATATAAATATATAAATTAAGATTGCATTATTTGAGTTGTAGATCTTCAAATATTCACTTCAAAATTTTGGAAGAATTGTTTGAATCAGTAAAGTATATATATCTTAATTTATTTTAATATAATTTAAATAAAAAAATTAAATAACTAATACAATAAATAATTAATTCTATCAAAATTTATATAAAATAATACATAATTTTTTATTTTTATATATGAATATTAAAATAAAAAATAATAAAGATATTGTCATTCCAACTCTTTTGAAAAATTGCTCATATTTCCTGTACTCCTATGGCAGCTACATCATGATTCTGCAGATTCGTCTTTGATAATCACATTATTCACGCTATTAACTTACATAATTTGAATTAGTGAAATATACACACATATATGTTAAATTACTTTAATATAATTAAAATAAAATATAATATAATAAAAAAATTAGTTAAATAATTAATTCTATAAAATTTAAATAAAATAGATTAGAAACATATAATTTTTTATTTTTATAATTGAATATTAAAATAAAAATTAATAAAGATATTGTTATTCCAACTTCTACGGAAAGTTGCTTAAATATCGTATACTCCTAAGGTAGTTACATCATTAGATTTTACGAGTTCATCTTTCAAATTCATATTATCAACTAACACCATTCTCAAGTGGGATATAAGCTACCTCAATCGAAATTGGATCTGTCTTATCAAGAATATGGACAAGTAGGAAAATAACAATTAGAACAAAAAATTATCCATGCTAGGATTATAGAATTTATAATTAAAAACCTAGTTAATACTAACAATTGGATTGATTGACCAATTATCTTAGACTAACCCATATAATTGAATTAGTCCACCAATCCATGGCCCAAAAAGGGCAAGACAACCTACAAAGGACTAACTATAGGCCCATGATAGCTGACGTTCTATGTTAACACCAATTGAGCCAAGTTGGTTGTATTTAGTTGCATCAATTGGAGATAATTGTTATGCTAGTTGGGGCCAACTGTTCTATTAGTTGGATATGACTATGAAGTTTATAATGATCTATCAAGAATAAAAAATCCTATTTCCCCTTTAGGACTTTTTATTGATGTCAAAATATCAATCCATCCTTAGTAAAACCTTCCTTATAAGCACCGATCAAGTGAGTAAGGTACATTCTTTGAATTTTCTTTGCTCTTTCTATTTAGTGTTTACTATTCTTGTTCTTAAGTTAACTTAATTGTCAAAAGGCTTAAGGTAGATTCATTATCATTTGGCTTTGTACATGTTACAATCAACTATTCCAAGTGATCTTTTCACTATATTCCTTCAATCATTCCTTATTTTGGTAAAACTAATTAACAATTAGCAGTGTTTGTTTTGAAACCATCACAATTCACATTTCTCTTGTTTGTTATGATTTAATTATTTCATGAAAGGTATTATGATCACTTTACTTTGATTATATTAAGAATTATTGATTTAGATGATAGATTCCTTTAGTTTTCATCAATTGTAAGCTGATTTTGATTAATTTTAATGAAATTGATTGATGAAATCTATCTCCTTCCATTAATTTTAGAACAATTGATTGAATCACCTTTAATATAATTTTTCTCCTTGATTTTGACAATAAACATGATTGATCAATTGATCTTCATTGTTCATATTAAAATGTTTAAGAAATTGAGGTGCGATTGTCGTGATAATTTTCCCCAAGAAAACTAGATTTGATCGATTTAGCACTCTATTTGTGATCTTGATCTAAAATGATTAGTTTATAATTCTCTTTTTGATTTTTTTTTTGATCGACACCATAAATAAAGTTTACTTTGACCTAATTTTAATGAAACTCATTAATTACACTTAATGACTTTGGTTAGTTTCTTTAGAAATTGATTAATTCATGAAACAATTTTCCATTTGTTAAAAAAGGAAGACAAGGAGATATAGATTGATCAATGGATATACTATTTCTCCTAGTTAATCATGAAGGAATTGATGCAAATGATAGTTCAACATATTCTCTATAATTATCTTAATGATTTTCAAGGAAAAATAGACCTATTAATTAAACATTTAATCCATTTTTTCAATAAGTACACATTATATGACTTTAACTTTCAAAAGTAATTGAAATACAAAAATTGATCATTTCAATTTCAAAGATTCATATAAAAATTATCCATTGTTACATTCAATTGATTAAGTGAGGTTCTTAGATTGTTTTGGTTAATTTTTCTATTACAAACTTAGTGAACTTCTTTTTGAAGTCCTTTTTGTTATTTTCATCTATTTTTTCAAAATTTAAGCTATAATCATGAGTAGACATAATAATTTTCAATCTTTCAACCATTCGTCCACCAATCATCAAATGACAACACTATTTATACATTGATCTCCACCAGATAATCCTCTTTTTTACCAAATATTTGATGGGTATGTTGCTAATCAGAACCTAACAAAAACAATGAGCGCAACCTATTGACAAATGAAAATTTCTAGTTAAGAGAATAGTTAGATTTCTTGAGGGAAGAACTCCAACAAAACATCAATTCCTCGTGTTATCTTTTTGAACTTTAAGAATTTAAGTAACAAGAAAGAGAATGCTTAGAGTTGGAGCACCAGCATTGCAAACACATGGAAGATGAAGTTTGTATTAATGACTATGCTCAATATATCCATTGTCAAGATGATCACAAAGGTGCTATTGATTCTTAGGCAAACTGAATTAGCCATCATCAATAAAAAGGACATGAAGACAAAGGAATAGGTTATTAAAATGACCAATAGGCTTATGGCCAACCAGTTAACAATTAAGCATCTCCTTATCATCAGGAGAATTTTAAAATACCTACCAATTTGGAGGCATATGATAGAATAATTGACACCCAGGGGCACTTAAAGGCATTTGGAATAGCTATGTTACTTTCTAGTGCTTCAAACACCATGATGTGCAAGGCTTTTTCCATAACACTGAAGAAGGCTAATTCGAGGTAATTCATAAGCTTGAAATAGAACTTTACAACCAATTTTAGATATCTATCCAAATAGTTCCTACATCAAAGGTTCATAAAAAGATGAGCACTTCACTAATAAGCCTTAGGGAAAAACAAAATAAATCCTTGAAAGATTTTATTGGTCAATTTAACCAAGCTACCTTGGATATTAAAGATCTAAATAAAGAAGTCACTTGTACATTTTGTAATGATTAGCCTTCAATCTGGGGATTTCCTAAAGTCATTGACTAAGAAATAGGCTAAGGATCTTGTAAGCCTATTATCATGATCTACCAAATTCATCAATATGGAAGAGTTGGAGATAAACAAAAGATAAGTTGAAACCATAAAAAATAACCATAATAAAAGTGATTAAAGAAATGATGATAAATGACCACTATTGAGGCTAAGATGCATTGAATACACTTCTCACAATACATCATTGAAGAAAATTCTAGATGATGTAAGAATGCTTAAACTCATGGACAACCAACTAAAACCCTTATTAAATAACCTATCACCTCTATAATAACTTTTTGTAAATATCGTAAGCCTTAGACCTATGATACAAAAGAGTATGTAACTCTAAGAAATGAAATTAAAAAATTAATTTAAAATGGATATTTTTTATAGTATGCAAATACTGATTGGTTTTATCCATAATTTGGTTAAAAAATTGAATTGAGATCCAAGGGTTAGTGGATGAATAAAAAATATGATTAGTTTAGGTCACCTTCTTAATCCCCCTATACAAGTAAATTGACAAAGGAAAGGAAGTGGATAAGCTATAAGAAATTATCAATGTAATGGATGCATTACTGGTGATTTTGATCCAGGAAAAGTTTCAAAAAATGCTAAGAAGTAATACATAAGTGTGGAAAATAAAAAGCCTAAGGCTAATATTGCTTTTTCTATCACCTTTTTTAAAGATAATTATCCACTTAACTTAAAAAGGGAACATGGCGATCCTATAATTATCATAGCTATAATCTAAACTTGCCAATGAATCATATCTTAGTTAATCAAAGGAGTTTGGTTGACATTTTATACTTATATACCTTCAAAAAACTTCAATTACCCACTCACTAACTCATATCATACAAGGTTAATTTGCTCAATATCTCAAGTAAGCAAGTTCTACTTGAAAGCTCTATTAAACTTCAAGTTACTTTGGGGTTATGGCTGGCAATTTCTAATATTGATGTTGTCTTCTTAGTTGTTAATGTAGCTAATATAACTTACACCATTCTTTGTAGAACATCTTTAAATTAAGCATGAGCCATTAAGTCTATTCCTCATTTCTTGATGAGATTCCCTATTGAGCAAGGGATTGGTCATGTGAGAGCTAACTAGCTTGTTGCTTAAAGATGTTACATGAATAGCTTGGATAAGGAGGAGCTGTTAAGGATAAAAGATAAACAAACAAGAGAAAAAGACTCCATTAAAGAGTATAAGCTGATAATATTAGAATCCCTAGATTTAAAAGATGAGGGGAGAGAAAAAAACCCATAACTTAAGCTGAAGATTAAAGAGATTAAAATATTCAAGCAATTGGATGGCTAGTCAATCAAAATTATAAAAAACATTCCTAATGACTTCAAAAGCAGGATGATTCAATTATTGAAAGACAACATCAAGCTGTTCACATAGCCAATTGTGGATATACTAGTACCAATCATGAGGTGGCATGTCATAAATTGATGATTGATCCTTTAATCAAATTGATCTAAAAAAAGAAAAGAAAGCATGAATCGAATAAAATAAAAGCTGTTAAAATAGATATCGAAATGTTGTTAAAGGTGGCATTTATAAAAGAAGTGTAACACACCATCTAGCTTTCCAATGTGATTATGGTAAAAAAAAAGAGTAAATGGGTCTTAAAAGATATGTATTAATTTTGGTGATCTCAACAAAGCCAACTCAAAAGACTTATATCCTGTTGCTAACTTGACTATCTAGTTAATGAAGCATTGGGGTTTATCATTTTGGGTTTTGGTGATGACTTCTTTGGGTACAATCAGATATTAATGTGGCTTAAAGAATAGAAAAAATAATTTTCATAATTGATAAAAGTGTGTATCATAAACTAATGCCTTTTGATTTCAAAAATCTTAAGGCAATGTATCAAAAGTGATGAATAAGGTGTTTAAAGACCTAATTGGTTGGAACCTAAAAGCTTACGTTGATGAGATACGAATCAAATCTCATAACTTAGATGATCATTTGGAAAATTTAAAAGAAATATTTAGGGTAATGAAACAGTATAACATGAGAGTTAACCTAACTTAATATGCTTTTGGCCTTACTATTGGCAAATTTTTAATTTTTATACTAATAGAGAAAGGAATAAAAGCCTACCCTTTGAAATGCTAAGTGATTTTGGAAATGAAAAGGTTAATAAATCTAAAAGAAGTACAAAGACTCAATGGTTGGGTTACTATTTTAACTATGTTCTTGCCACGGTAACCATTTTTAGTCCTTTTCAATTTATATCTTTAATTGCTTTCTATGAGAATGATTTTACTTAATAAAGAAGACTAATTATTCTTTAAGTTAGCCGATAAATGCTTTTTGTTCTATAAAATCCTAAAGTGATTAAAAGAATTTAAATGCGAAGAAGCATGTGAAGATGTATTCTTAAGCTTGAAAAATTTCTTGGCTTTTCCACTTGTACTTTTAAAACCTAATAATGGGGAACAATTGTATTTGTATTTAGTCACCATAAAAGAGGTTGTTAGTGTAATCTTAGATAAAGAAGTTAAGGGAGAGCAATCAATAATCTACTTGGTAAGTAAAGCACTCTATGAGGCAAAACTTCAATACTAAAAAATTGAAAAGTTAGCCTTTGCCTTAATAATAGCATATCGAAGGTTGAAACTTTATTTCTAATCTTATCAAATTATTGTCAGAACTATGCATTAGCCTTATATAGTTAGTTGGTTAGTGCCATAGTTAATGGAATTAACTAAATATAGGTTAATTTTTAAACCAAAGAAAGTGATTAAACCTCAAATTCTAGTAGATTTTATGGCTGAGATGACAAAACCTGGAGAAGTTATAGAAAAGGGAAATTAACCATTCATCTGGAGCTTGTATATGGATGTCTCCTTTAATAAGAATGATAGCAATGTAGGAGTCATTTTTGAAAGACTAGATGAGGTTACTATTAAATGTACATTAAAGTTTGATTTCAAGACAACAAATAATTAGGCAGAATGTGAAGCCTTAATTGTATGATTAAAGTTAGTAAAGGAAATAGGCACAAAACTTGTCCTCATGAAAGGTGATTCCTAGTTATTAATCAGCTAAATAAATGGCATATATAAAATAAAAGTTCTTTATCTAATACAATATATGGAAAAGGTGAAATTGTTAATAACAAATTTGATGAATTCAATTTGTACTAGATCTCTTGAGATGAAAATAACTAAGTAGATAATTTTTAAAAATTAGCCACCATAAGGGCAATAATTAACAATTAAATAGTCCTTAAATAAATGGTCGCCTAGCCATCGATAGAGGAAGTGAAAGTAATGAATATAGATCGATCAACGTCATGGATGAATCCTATTAAAACATTTTTAGAAAAGCAAGAACTACTTGAGGATTATCTTAAGGTTGAACAATTAAAAAATTAGCTCTATTTTTCATTGAGAATGATCAATTGTATAAAAGAGGGTTCTTTCTACCAATTATAAGATGCCTTTATCTAGATGAAGCTAATTATGTTTTTGAGAGAACCACATAAGGGCATTTTTGGCAACCAATAGTAGGATCATCTTTAGCATAAAAAGTAATTTGATCAAGATATTTTTAGCTCATTATGAAAAAAAATGCTTTAAAGTTTGTCAAAAAGAGTAAATAGTATTAAATGAATGCTAACATTCCCTAAATACTAGCAACATATCATAAAATAATTGCTTCACCAATGCCTTTTGGTTAATTTTGGGACCCTTCCTTATGGTTACAGGGTAACTTAAATATTTAATGATAGTTATAGATTATTTTAGTAGATGGATTGAAGTAAAACTATTAGCTACTAATGCTGTTAAAAGTACATAAAAAATTATTTAAAGAAGTGTTATTTGCGGATTTAGCATACTAAAGATAATATTTAGTGATGATAAAGCTCAATTTGTAGATGAATATTTCAAAATGTTTTATAAGGATCTTCACATTAGACAAAGATTTAACTTAGTGGAACACCTGTAAATAAACAGTTAAGTTAAATTGGCTAATGTATTAAACTAGATAGGCTAAAGAAGAAATTGGAAGGATAAACAAATAAGTAGGTGTAAGAACTTTCAAGTGTACAATGGTCTTATAGGATGATTGCATAGAAGACCATAAATAAAACACCATTTTATTTGATGTACAATCATAAAGCCTTGATCTTTATTGAAATAAGAGAACTAAGTAAAAGAGTCAACTAATTTTTGAAAAAAATGATATATTAATTAGAGAAGGGTTAAATCTGCTTAGAGAAGATTAATAAATGGCTTTTATGCTATTGTTTGCATATAAACAACAAGCTCTTATATATCTAAATAAAATAGTAAGACTAAAAGAATTTCAGAAGGAGCTTTAGTCTTAAGAAGAGTTGATGAACTTAGAAAAGATAAAAAAGATGGAAAGTTAGCACCAAATAAGGAAGGACCTTATAGCGTGGCGCAAAGTTTGGAAAATCCTCATAGTTTAACCATAATAAAGGGAAAATTATTGCCAACAACCTAATTTTAACCTATTCAAGAGAATATTTTGTAACTTTGATAGAGTAATTTGCTAAGTAAAAATTGATTGATTATGTAACATTATGATTTGAATAATTCAGTTCCCCTTGAAAAAGCGAGGAATAAAATGAAAAAATTTTAATTGGTTAATGGTGTTAAATTTTGAATATTCTATTATCACATTACATTATAAAGCTAGCCTTGATTTTCTTCAATTCCTTATCAATTTGGCCTTCGATTTTCATCATTCACCCTTCATCTTGGCTTCGATTCTTAATGGTTGCCTAAAAAATGTAACCCTAATTTTCATAGGTTACCTCATCAAACTTGGCCTTGATTCTTATTAATTGCCTAACAAATTTGGCCTTCGATTTTCATTAGTTGCTTTATCAAACTTAGCCCCAACTTTCATTAGGCACCTATCATCCTAGCCCTGATTCTTATCGATCAGCTAAAAAGCTTAGCTCCATTTTTCATCAATTACCCTAATAACAAGTTTTCAATACTTATTAGTTAACTATAACAAATTGATTAATCAATCATTTTAAAACCTAGTCAAAAGTTTCTCTTTTTTTAAATAACATGCCCTTATCCCTTCTCGCAAGCCATAATTTCATAATTAAACCAATGTCATGCAATTCATATCCTTGTGTGAAATTAACTTACCAATGATCATATTAAAGGCAAGTTGATTATTTAAGCATAAGTTAGAATGCTACCTTATGCATATTTGTAAGAATTTAATAGCAAAAAGAATTAATAATGACAAAGGCAATTGATATTAATTTTCCATTAAAAGTCAAAGATTCATTACATTCAAAATTCAAAATACAAAATAAATGATATTACAAAAAAACTAAAAAACATATACATTTAAAATTTCCTCTACTAATTAGTTAATTTTTCAACACCTACTTTTACATTTTTTCCTTTTCCTTATGCAACCATGACCACATTTTGAGCTCCTTTTTCATTTTCAAACTAGTTAGTCTCAGCTACATTTCTTTCCTACATTGTCTCTTGAGGATGGTCACTAGCAATTACACTCTCTAGTGGTTCTCTAATCTTTAGATGATTAGCTTTTCTTCACCTTCCCCATCTTCAATTTCAATGGTTTCTTCTTTATTTGTCTCTTTAAGTAGGTTGGTTGCTTCTTTTTGGATATCTATCTTGTTAAGATTCATCTTAGAATAAAATGTCTTACCTTGATCTTTAGTAAACGTGAATGCTTTTATGTTGTCTTCCATTACAAACTTAACCATTTCATTATATTGCTTTTAAGAGCTTTCAACTTAGATCTTAAATTAGCATTTTTAATCAAAGCTTGATTAATTATTTCCTTTTACTTTGTGTAGTCTACATCAATTGTATTTTTGTATTTCTCGAGAGGTTGAACTCCTTTTTAATCTTGTTTTTTTTAACTTATTATCAAGACTACTCCTTTCTTTTTTCTTGACCTCTTTTTTCATTGAGGTCAATAACTTCTCTAATTTTCTCATCTTAATTTCCATGTTCTTGATGATTGCAATCCTTTTAACAACATCACTACAATAAATCATCACTTGTTCATGATCAAAATTATGGCACAAGATTAAAATTTTTGTGGCTGTACTACTTAGTTATCGAAATATTAGTTAAATGATTTTATGGCATAAGTGAGCGTGGTAAAGAAATTGCCATAGGAAAAAAAGTTATGAGGCAGAAATGATTTTTTTCTGTCATAGATTCACTTAAGGCTACTAAATTCTTTTAATCACAAGTACAAATGTAACAAGAAAAATAAATCTATTGTTAGTAACTCATATTGCCATGACCAAAATAATGATAAAAAATAAAACAAAATAATTATAGAAACTAATATAATTAGCTAAAATAATATATATATATATATATATATATATATATATATATATATATATATATTATATAGCTAATTGGATCAAGTACTATCATATTATTTTATTCGTATATCTATTGAAACTTGTTAATATTTTTTACTTATATCAAGTTAGTGTAAATAGTTAAAAATCTATTTGTCTAAAAATTACAAATTATATTTATAAGGAAATGAATCTAAATCTCCAAGTTAAAGAATGTTAAGCCTTATCATTGTATTACTTTATTTCTTTAGTATTATAATATAATATATTTTATATAAAGTTTTAATTGACTAGTTGATTTTAAAAATGAAATTACACTCATGTGAAAATAATTATATAACAATAAAATATTACAGAAATGCATATAATAAAAATACACTAATGCTCAAAAGCTTTATAATTTTATTTTAAAAATTATTTTGTATATACTAAATTCTCATTTGTTTCATCATTAATTTTACTTATATCAAATTTATTCTTTACAAATGTCTTACATTAATTTTATCTCTCATAGATAATTAATTAATTTTATTATTTTATTAATATTTTTATTAATTATTAATAATTAAGTTATTACAAAATAAAAATAAATTTTTTACATCTTTTAAGTAATTATTATTATTTTTAAAAAAATTTCTTTATTAAAGGTTGAATTATATGAAATAAATATTCATATAAACCATAATTTTGAATATTATACGTATTTAAATTTTAATTATAAATTATGTACTTTTATTTTTTATTTATAATACATATGTTTGTCATTCAAAAATATAAGTTAAATCATCCAACCTTTCATAAATTTCTAGTATTAATTTTATTTCTCATATATTATTTATATTTAATTTTTATCTTTCTATTTATTAAATCATTAACTCATCGATAAAATTATAAATGAATGGACTAAATTAATTAAATTATTTTATAAAGGAAGAAATTAGTACAAAATAATTGTAAGAAAAAATTGATATAACTAAAATCAATAAGGGATGAAAATAATATTGTAAACTATTTTATATATATCATTGCCTTAAATATAATTTATTTAAAAATTTTAATATAATAATTTAATTATTATTAAATTATATATAATTTTACATAATTATTATTTTTAATTTTTTAATGAAAGTTTTGTTAATATTATAATGATAAATGTAAAATTTATTATTACATATTTTTATAATAAAATTTGTTATCACTTATGTCATGAGTCATGCTATTTATATATAATATGATGATTTTATTATTTGTATAATATATATTTTCTTCGTCAACATATTTTTTAAGAATAATCTAAGGTGATAAAATTTTTTAATAATATTTTGTATCTTGAATGATTTATTTTTTTAAGTAATATTTTAAAAATTGGATGGAACAAAAAATTAGAAAAATTGTTGTATATATATGTACTATATATATGTATAGGTTAATCCTTTTAATTTTTAATTTTAATATATAAAGAATTTAAATTCATTAAATAATTATATAACATAATTTTTAATATATGATAATATTTACTTTATTGATGTTTATTAATTTTATTACATAAATTTAATTGATAAAAATTTAAATATTTATTTATTATGCATGAATAATTATTATATTATAATAGATGTTAAATTTGGTACATATATAAACAAAAATATGTAAGTGTTTAATAGTTGAGTTGTTTCTTACATATCTTAAGTTTTGGGATTCAATTTCTATCTTTATTATTAAAAATAAATAAATGTAAATAACTATATAATTTATGAGTAGTTTATCTTTTTACATACATTTTATTAATTGGTTAGTTGAAAAATGCTAGATTCTATAGCTTTTTAATTTTTAATGATTGAAGGCTAATCAGTTAATTAATTAATTAATTTACTAAATTTCTAAAATGATTGTTTGACTTAGTCAATTAGTTAAAAGCCTCTAATTTAAGTGATAAATTACCTATTTGTCAAACACTCATAATATAAAAATATTTATATTTTTTATTATCTACTATATTATAGCATGTTGCACTTATTATAAATAGTCTTTTTTGTATGTATGATTATCACAAAAATAAGATATTTAGTTATGATCTTATCCATAGAATTAATTCATGGCATAAGTAATACTTTGTTATGGATAAATTTTTCTAACTTTTATAATAAAATAAATGATATTTTATTATAAAAAATATGTTTTCATAACTTAATTTATAATATAAGTGATATTTTACCATAAGAAATATGTTCTCATAACTTAATTTATGGCATAAGTGATATTTTACCACAAGTTTTTTTTATAGCATAAGTGATAATCTATCACGAGAAATGTATTCTTGTAACTTAGTTCATAACACAAATGATATTTAGTTATAGGTAAAGTTTTTCTATAGCATAAGTAATATTTTGTCGTGGGGAATGTATTCTTATAACTTAGTTTGTGGCATAAATATATTTTGTTATGGATAAAGTTTTCTTGTGACATTAATTTTTTTTTAGTTTTTTATGCATTTGTTTGAGTTTTTTAGTTCCCATGGTAAGAAATAAAATTACCATAACTTTTGAATTTCTGTGGCATAATTTATAGCACAAATATTAATTTGTTGCAATATAATTTATCCTTTTGATTAACACATTGTTGAAGATCGCTTATCAATTTGATGGACTAGTCATACAATTATTTCAAATTAGCAACCTTTTGTTGCAAACCATTAATCTAAAAGAAATCCTTATCCTTATATGCTCAGTAAAAGTCTTCCAAACCTTTAATTTTCATATAAATGATCAAGTCACTTACTTTACATCTTAATTTTTGGCTATAATTTTGAGCGAAGAAATGGCTCAAGTCTTTTTCATCACATTTTTATTATAATTCCTTGGTATCTTTGGGAAATAAAGGATGATTGAGCTTAAAAGAAGACACTTCGCCTCTTTTTGGTTTAAACTTTTCAAATAATAGTTAAGCGGCCTATTAGGTTGAGGTTATGGATTCAAGGGCATGAATTTTTTTGAAAATATTCTTACCTACATAGTAATCATTGAGTAAATGAGTATTGTAATAAGGAACTTTTTGAGAGGATTTGCAAAAAGGTCTTTAATTATATTAGTGTAGCCAATGGATAACTTGTTTGTTAGGGAGAAAATTTTAAGTTTTGTTAAGAAATGTTGCTTGGTTTAGTGAAAAGGATTATTTCTTTTTTTTTATCATATCTAAGATTATCCTTCTAATTATCATTACCTTTGGATTAACAGAGCTATTGAATAGAATAATCCAATGGAAAAAGATTTGATGACATTGTGGAATGATTGGTTGTGGGTAATTCCAAAATAGAAGGTTGTTATGATTGACTTTGCTATGGTCTCTTTATGTGATCTCTTTCTTAAATATTCCTTTTTGACCTTTTGCTAAGAGGAGATCATCCTTTTTCTCTACCTTTTGACTTCTTCAAAAGAGTAACTTGTGTAACTCTACTTTGTTATTTTATCAATACTTAAACTTTATCCATGGTAAAATTTTCCCAAGATAGATAAATTCCAAAAAATAAAATAATATGATCATTAGAAATTAACAAAATCAATAACAAAAAATAGAAATATAAAAGCAATTCAAAAAATTAATGCATTTAGCATTACCTAAATATCTAAAGGACTAGTCTTGATCACTTTTTTTCACTTTATTAGTAATAATTTTATCTAACTCATTAAGGTTGTTGTCCTCCTTAACAATGTTAGGCTAAGACCATATAACACAAAATAAAGTCTAACCACTTGGATAAGTTTAATAAGGATGCTCTTTAAGTTGAGAGCAAACTTTGATCCATGGACATTTAAGTTTAGTTAGGAAAATATATGTCTACATTCCTTTTATTAATATACATCCGAACTAGTACTTTTTAGAGCATTTTTGAGGAAATAAAAGAAGTTTTTTATAGTTAATTTTAATGCTAAGCCAACCACTTGAAAGTAGGAGCATGCCAAAAGTAACCATCTGTTGAAGATAACTTGTAAAGGGGCCACATTTAGTTTTCATAATATGGCTTGTTGGAATGTTGTAAATAAAGGTTTGGCACTAATCTATTCTATAATTACTTCATAAAACATGAAAAAGTTTTCTAAATCAAAGCTATAAACCTGTTTGTCCTTTTTAGCTAGTTCAAAGTAGGTATTAATTAATTAGGTGCAAGAAAGGCAACTATTCTTATTAGTTTGGCAATTTTCTTAGCATCAAGTTACCCTACAAAGAGTTCCTTAACTTGACATTTGCATAAACAAATTTAATAGGTTTTGGACCCCTTTTTATGAAGCATGCTTGATCATTTATTCATTTGTCTCAAGATTGATAGAGTGTAAGATGATAGAGATAAGGCACTCATAATCTTCTTTGGTGAAATTTGAAAAATCTAGCCTTTGTTAGGAGGTACTAAGGAGATTAATCACATCGACTGACCTCTATAAAAATAAAGGTATGATATCTATAACTCCCTTCATTGAAGGGCTCGATAAGTTACTGAAATGACTAAGCTATCTCTTGTTTTGTCACTAAAACCAATAATAATAATTTGGTCATTTATCTTTTTAGCCATTTTAGTTGTTATCTTAATTTGTTTGTAGCATTTTAAGGTCAATGAAACACTTATTCCTATAGATTCATTTAATGATCCCTTAAGCATAATGATATTCAAAAGAAAAGCTAGCCAATAAAAGGGTAGTGAATTTAGAACAAGCATATCTACATTCATGTAAAGAACACAACAAATCAATGTATGAAAACTGAAACCCCAATGGTGCAAAGTAATAAGATAAATAAAGATTTTGTAGAACTAGGGAAAAATAAGATAAATCAAAAGCTAACAAGTCAACTAGTTAATAGCGATTCAATAAACACAACAATGTACAATGACAAATGTAACAAGATATATCTAACAACAATAAACTAGCACTTTGCAAAGATAGAAACATTAAAAGGAAGGTAGATAAGGTAAAGTTGAAGAGAGAACATACCTTAAATGATGGAAGTTAAGTTTATCAATGTTCTTCCTTGAAGAAGCACCAATGGCAATAATAATGGATTAAATTGAGGAAGATGATGAAGAAAAAGTAAAAAGAATTCAAGCTTTTCAAAAAATTTCAAAAAAGGTCCAAAAGTGATAGGTTAGTAAGGATTTCTTTTTTTCATTATGCTTTATTTATGTAAATTCTTATTAAGGCACTAAGAAAAGCTCGTGAACAAAATGTGACAAGTGAAACTTGTTCATCATGCTTTGGTGTTGTATTACCAATAACATTCACCTAATTATTAGAGTAATTAAATTAAAAAATTAGAAATCTAATGAGAAGTGATTATAACTTTAATTAGCCTTAGTGATGTGAGCTAAGCTATTGAAAAGGAATGGAAAAGAGTTTATGGAAAAGAAGAAGAAAAAATAATCCAATGAAAAGGGAGAGAATAAATAGTTTAGCTCGTTACTTGGTGATAGTGAACAATGAGTTTTAGCAGAATATGGTGGCTTTTTAGTTACTCTAATTCAAAGGATGGAGGCACAGGTACAATAACACTTATACTAGAGCTAAGCACAATGAAGAAGAACAATAAAATGAAAGCTATTAAAAAAATGAGGACAAATGTGCCTTTTTATTTCATAATAAATATTCCCAAGTGATGGGAATTCAATATGCTCACCTTTTCCATTAGGAATATTTAGAGGGAAATTTTGCTAAAAATATTCTTAAGAATGTTACATTCTTAGATTTTTAAAAAAATTTTAAACTAAACATAAAAATTTTACATTTCCTAAAAATATTTTCAAGAATGTTAAAATATTCTATAAACTAAATGCCTTAATGCACTTTATTTTAATTGAAACTAGTGTATCCATTCAAGCAGTGCCTATTATTTATTTAATATTAATATAAAAATAATATGCATGCAATAAAAAAAATTTAAAAATGTTAAAATTTAACTTATTGTATTTATTACACTCATGTCTATAAATAATAAATTTTCAGCATCTCACATAATTAGAATGAACTTTAAAGTTTTGATAGAGTTTTAATTGATATATATTTAATTTAAAATATAATATTTAAAAATTGATATTAAGAAAATATTGGTAAATTTGAATAAATAAAATTTTAAAACATTTCTAACAAAAAAAAAAATAAAACATGCAAGCAAGTTATACATAATAATGCAGTTTATTTTTAGTTGAAATATTATACATAATAATGCACTTTATTTGGAATCCAAAGGGAATTCAACTTGATTTCTTTACAAAGATTGCTTAGCCCTAAACCATTAGCATTATCTAAATAAAAAAATTTTTTGCTCAATTTTATTTATTTATTTTTTAGCAAAATTCATGAGGATTCTATGATAATTTGTGAAAAGAAACAAAATAATAGATTTCTATCCTTAAAAGCAATTTTTTTAAGGAAAACAATGCACAATTTCTTCGATTGATTGAATTTGTGTCATTTGGATACCAAATTTTCTTCACTAGATAGAACTTGTTGGGATGGATTCATGAGTCTTTTTGTATGATTCTTAGCTTTGTGCAGAAACCAAAATTTTTAAGTTTCTTTGATGTATTAATTTTATGATACAATATCTCTTCAAGGAATAATTCATAATCATAACATGTGATTGCAACACAAGATAGAAATCTTCCAAGAAAATGGAAGTTGAAGGGATATATACATTTAAAAAAGAGCAAATTATCTATTAAACATCACATTATACTAAAGGATTAAAAGATTACTCTATTTTTAACACTTATAAGAGTTGAAAATTTACCCATAAGTAGAAAATCTAAGCATCTACGCCCCATTTATTAAGAAAACCTAAGCTTGCTATGAATACACCATCTTTTGTAGAAGATAGGTACTTTTACGGAAAAGGAAAATCTTGTTGATGAATTTATGGATTAATGGAAGTTAATACTTGCTTCATCCTTGAAGCAATGCCATTGATGTGTGTCATTTTATATCCATGAATCAGGATCCTAATGCATATAGATACAAATGGTCTAATTGGAGAAAGAAGTTCCGAGAAACTTACTTAAAAATGTAGTCAAGGGCAAGTACAAGTCATATCCAAGGGAATAAAAGCTAATTAGCATAAATAGAATGTAAAAGTAAGGGGTTTTCAAAAATAATTTTAAATGAATAATTTAAAATAGAATTAGGTTGAAATTAATAGAAGATAGGAACTACTTCTAAGGGGTTTCACACTCTAATTCTTATATTTTCATTAGCACCTAACAAATTTGCTTATAATTTGACTCTTAATTAATGAATACCTTAAAGCTAGTAGTGATAATGAAAATTCTCAATATAAACTAATAGAATAAGAAACTAATCAATCATCTATTACTAATTCAATTCAAAACATTGAAATAAGTGACTAAATTCAATTAATGATAGTTTTAAGCATTTATAGCGAGAATTGCTAAATTCGTATTGTATTTTTCTTTAGCAATTAATGATTCACCCTCGTGTCAAATTACCAAAGCCTAATTGCTACTTCTTTCAATCAACTATAACTAATCTATGAGCAAGAATTAATTATAACTAATCATTTAGCTATAGACCATAATAGATCATTAATTAACTAATCATAATTAACAAACTATCTAAGTAATCATTTATAACAAGAATAGAAAAATAAGAGATAATCAAATTATAAACAAATTAAAGAAAGAAACCTCCAATCAAATAAAATTAGGAGTGTTTAAATCCTTGAACCTTAAAAGAAAATCAACCATTTATGATAGTTTTACAACAAAAGAGTAAAAGAAAAGTGTTTGTTGTCTAGAGAATGAATCCTTTTATGGGCACAAGATCGAGTTAAATCTAATTTTCTTAGCTAGAAAATCTAATGGGCTAAGTAAATATATTCCTTAGGGTTACAAAAAAAGGGCCTTGCATAAATTAAAAGCTCACAACTTAATTTACAAACTAAATAACTAATAGCATTTACTATAGTAAAATCTTGTAATTTAACTTCTAACTTAAGTTTGACCACCAAAATGACATAATTTTGCTAAACTCTAAAGGTTGGGTCCTAGCTAACTTTGGGTGTTAACTTCAACTTAATTGGGCTCTTAGAGCTTTAAATTTAACCTAAAAATCATGATTGATTTAGCTAGGATTGAAATATAGCATCATCTCCATGACCAAATTTGATCTTACAAAAGTTTGAATTTGTAATATCCCAAGAAATATTATAGAGAAAATTTAAATAGGAAATCTCCTTAATTAGAGACTTGGTAAGGTAACTGCATGAAATTCGAGTGAATCGAAAAAGAAATTTAGACATGCACTTAAGTAGAATTTTTATATGAATTTTATTAAGTATTACTATAGGTCAAAATATATTAAAAACTCAAAAGTAAGTTTGGAAAATTTTTAAAAAGACCTAATAGAATTTTAGACTTTGGTAGGCTGAAAATTGAGAAAATGGGCTTAAAATTGGTATAAATTAACTTGGCCCATTTGGAATGGTATTACACTGGTTTGGCTTAATTTTTTGGAAGCCTAAATTTGGTTTCTAAGGCTCAAAAAGATAGGTTCAAGCTTTTGAAAAAAGCCAAGGATATAAATGAAAAAATTAAGGGCATCTTTGTTAATAATTTCTCTAGAAATTTCTAGAATTATTTTATTTATAAAAGAATTTAATAAGAATCTCAAATTTTTAGCTAAGAAAATTGTGCACCATGTGCACTTAAAATTTATCACATGAATTTTTATCAAGTAAAATAGATAATTACAAATTTTAAAAATTATTTTTTTAATGGCTTGTTATTTATCAAAATTTTAATTTTTGATTTTGCTTTCCCAAATTTATCTTTTTTACATTAAATCAAAGTGGATTATTATAGCTATTAGTTAGAAAATAAAAAAAAGTTAATTATGAATTAAAAATTAATTTTTTAATGACTTGTTATTTATCAAATTTTTTACTTCTGATTTTATTATAAGGACTATGAATATTTACGCACAGTTATAGATGATGAAGTTTTGAATAAATATTTGAGTGCAATAAATAAATAAATAAATAAGAAGCTATAAGCTTTATGTTGGTAGAGATGTGATGAGATCCGAAAATGTGGTAAGACTCAAATGGAATTCAAGCCTGTGAATTCTTCTCATAAAAGTGAATCGCAAATACCTAAAGTTAGTAGGGGAAGAAAAAACCTTATTATTGAATCTTTAGGCAATATATTATTAAGTTTGAAAAATGGTCTTAGAAATTACCTTTCACCTTAAATTAAAATGAATCATCGTAGATATTCGTTAAGTCTTTGATTTTTAATTTTCTTATCAATGATTGTAATTATTAATAGATTATGATAATTATTGATAAAAAATAGTAAAGAAGTAAATAATTATGAATTTAAAAATTAATTTTTAATAACTTTCTATTTATCATAGTCAAAATTATCCACTTTTCTATCTCTGGTGTATATTTAAAGTGTAAATCACAATTTCCCACGTAGAATTATAAATATTATCAAAATTAGATAATTACTCTTAATTTTAATATTTCAACGTGCATTACACAATATGATTTGACTTACAACAAAGATGCATTCATAAGTGGCGGCAATAGATGCATCGTATTTAGTCTTTTAATTTCTATATATATAAGAGGAGACCTATATTTATGATCTTCTAGTTAAGATGCAAGACAAAGTAAGTAGCAAAACTCGTGCCTTGTTAAACAGAAAAGAACAACTTAAAATCTTTCTGCAGGAAACGTGCGATACATTGCGAGTATCCACTATAAGAAAATATAGCAATAAGAATTCAGTTACAAGAAAATGTAACAATAAGAATTTCAATAGTCTCGTACTAAATCAGCCTTAACCATCCAACATAATTATTTCTTATCACATTGAATAATCGTTTCTTAACATCTGCTGCAGTTTTGTTGATGATCTTCACAGCTTTACGATCAAGGGAACAAATAAAGCATTGCTTTCTTGATCTATCACTAACATCTGCATCCTAAAGCTGTAAAAATATAAAACTACTAATCAAAACAGCAGTTCAACTTCTCATATATATATATATATATATATATGATGTTTTGTATCATCAAAAAGATGGAGAGCAAAATAAAATAGTAAAAGAAGAAATATAACCGCGGAACAATGGTAGGGATCTTGAATTACGGCAATGATAGGTCACATTCCCCTCAAAGTGTTGGATCTTCTTGTTGCATTATGCACGAGTATCATCAAACCAATTGTGGTCTGTAAGTGCGGTAATTCGTATTCACGTGTAGTATTTGTATCTTGCCAAAGATGAGTAGCAATTTAAATAAATTCAATTTGATCGAATAATAATTGTATTGAATTGGTTCAACTTGTTTATTAAATATGTTAAGATAAGTCAACTCGTTCAATTTGTTTAATAATTTTAATTAATAAAATTTATATTATAAAATTATTTATTAAATTTAATTACTTATTATTTTTGACAAAAAATATTTTTAATCATTGATTAAATACTTTTTTGAGCTTCTATTGCTATTTTATTGAAATATGAGTTTTATATTTTTATTATATATAATTATTTAAAATTTAATATTAATTATTTTTCAAATAATATTTTTAAAATTTTAATATAAAATTTAAATAAATTAGTATATCAATCTATTTACCATACTAACTTAACCCATTTATTATTCGTATTAAATAGGTCAATCAATTTATAATTTGAATCTATATAAGCTTAATGGATTTTGTATTTATATTGAGTAAAAAATTGCCACTCCTAACAATATGTCACCAATGGCAATAGTGAAACATTTCATTGGTTACAATTAAAAATTAAAAATTTAGTTTTTATTACAAATATGTTTCATCATAAAAAAAAAAGGTAAATCCAGGCTATTCGTCTATTTTTATTCCGTAATTTTGAATTACTGACATCGTTCATCTCGTTAATCTCGACGAGAGACTTCATAGTAGTAGAAGACATGAATTCTTCTCAAGCAGATTGTGTAGAGCAGAGAGAAAGTTGAGATAATAATTGTGAAATATGATAATCCAGGCAAATTAATCCTGCAAAAATATGGAAAAATTAGAATATATGCTGGAAGATGTGTGGACTATTAGAATAAGAAAATTACCAGTTCTTGAATCGCTCAATGTTTGGTATATATCTAGCTTGATCAAAATATTTTATGCACTCAATGAATTGGTGATCCTCATAATAAGCTGAACAAACTAAGCTAGAAAAAGTCAACGATTGAAATTTAAATATAATGCAGCAATGCAAAGTACAATAATTAAAACTTAACATCTACCCAGAAGGTTTTATTTTGGCCAAACTGGAAAACTATCATGTTTGAAACTTCATTATTGTTGTTCATGTGATGATAGAAGGAATCAGCATTCTCTTTCCAGAGAACACATTTCAACTTGTCATTGTTGTGACAACTAAACGAAGGAATTGAAGAAGACAATGAGAAGATATTCACTGAAAAATCGATAAGGAGATTTAAAAAAATAACAATTCATAATCAGTAGCACTTGTATCTAATAATCCTTTTTGAAGAAAATGAAAATAAAGAGACAAAGCAAACTTCTTATCAACAATGTCGTCTTCCATTCTTTTGTTCCTCACGTCATTCCTGTTGTATTGGATTTGGCCATAAAAAACGACCTCGGCAATGACATCTGCATATATTATATAGAATTCAAAGGATATAAATATGATTAAAATCATAACAGTAATAATGTTGAGCTGAACGTAATTGCATATCATTACCAACTAAGAAATGGCAAGCAATCTTTTGTTTTAAAAAAAAATAGAAAACATGTAGATCAATAGAATGGGAAAAAATGAACCAAATTCCAACTACATACATCATTATTTAACAATATAGAAAGAATGAGTGAAACTATAGATATCAAAACGTCAAGGAAGTAGAACAAAGAGATTGCCAGCACCTTTTCTCAAGAAAAACAGAAGAACCAAAAGACAGCAACAAAAGAATTGTTGAATCAGAATGCATGCACTGTAAATCAAATCGACATGCAAAACAGGACAACAAAAGAAATGGGTCCCCACAGAAGAGTTGTAAAAAGTTTCTGTCATAATCCTTACTCTTGAAGACAATTTGTAAATGCTGTGAGAAAGCATAAGATATTATCATGCTACAGGTGCTACCATATCTCTGATACAAAGAGCATATAATCAAATAAAACACAGTTACTATCATTGGTGAGTAGCAGTGAAAAAAGTTAGCGGACCGTAAACTGAAGGAGTAGTAGGAAATGGCTGAATTAAACTGAAACAAAAATATTCTGCAGAATTACCTGTCTGATCTTCCACAATTAAGTGATATGACAAGTTAAACTAAATACCTGAACCGAGTTAGCAGTCAATTACCTGTCAAAGATTCAGATTGATAGCAGAACACTATTGAAGTAAAAACAATCTTGCAACTAAAAACAGTTAGTAAAAAAACTCCCAGTTAAAAATTATTTAATCAAAAAGCCATACAAAGGATTTGGGTTTAGCCTATTTCAAATCAAAATTATCCATTTTTACTCTCTTAAATGTGTTGCATTTTCAATTTTGTCAGAAAAGATACATAACTTTAATGTATATGTAACCCCCAAACGTCAGTTGGGGTTAAGGAAATATTCTAGTGCCTACCTATGTAGTGCTCCCCAGTAGCATCCTCCTCGGCAGCACTGTGAAATATATCAACACATACACATAACTCATTATTGCAGCGCCACATTGACCGTTGCAGAGAAAAGAAGGGAAATTATTAAAATGATGGTGGTTTATTAAACACACCATCAAAATCATTTAAGAATAATGAAAAGAGGCACCTCAAACATAAAATCGTCAATCTGGAAATAATATAAATTACCAGCCATCATTCTAGGCAATAAGCAAACATCCCTTTTTACTTAAAGAGTTACTCTTTGTCAAACCCTCTAAAAATTTACAATGTTTTTAAAATATTACTATGTGAAAATAAAAAGTTAACATAAATAGGTTTGGAATAAGATTTTTCTACAAATAATAATTAATTGTTTGAATGAATTTGGAACAAGTATTTGTATGAATTAGTTAAGGGAAAATGGATTAAATAAAGTATTTAGAGGTTATGAATGTTTAAAGGTGAGTATGTGAATATGAAGGAGATTTAAGATACATTCAAAAAATATTTCTACCTTTTTTTCCTCTTTTCTCTCTAAAACTTCAGCTCTCTCTTCCCAACTCTTCATTTCTCCAAATAACACCCTTTCCTCTCACCTTCTTCATCTCTCCTTCTTCTCTTTCATCATCTTCTTCAATCAAGGTAAAAAAAAGTAGTCAACTCTCATCAAAATTTTCATACAATCAAGGTAAGATCACTTATGCATACACTATTGCCAAACTTTTCTTCAATTTTTCCTTTAAGTATAGAAGAATTCAAGCATTTAAGTTTAAGAGGGGAAATATGAACCCTAACCTAAAATTTGATGATTTTGAATGATTAGGAATCACCAAATCTTAATCTTAACTTCCAAATATCTCCTCCAAGTAAAGTAAGTGAACATCCTAGCTTTACTTTGAAGATTAAATTGAAATTACTTAGTTTTAAGGTAAATTTTCTAGGTTTTGATGGTTATATGAGAAATGCATTAGATTGTGGTGTTTGATTTGATTTTGTTATTGAATTTGAGGTGAGTGAGGTGTTGTTTGTAACTCCCTTACTTAATAACGCCTTATTCCTCATTTAATAGATAATTAGCGCATACTAAAATGCCATTTGCTCCAAATTACTCGGAATATCTCAAATATGCTTATCTCAAACACATGATCAAAAGTCATATAATTACTCACAAGTTCAACTTTACAAATTGTACATCCATCATATACAATGTCATCAACTATACAAGTATTTACAACGTCAAATACTATTGCCCTTTATCGTGAGAGCCCTTGGAAGCATCACCTGGAATGGTTAGTCACAATACAGAAAACATGAGAAACAAAGTTTCTCAGTAGCTAACTAGTGCTATAAAAACATTTCAAACCACTCCAGATCCTTAAGCAATTAAGACATACGTTTCGAAATCCAATAATTATTCATCAACATATTCAATATTATACTATTATAGGAAATACGCATCACACACACAACAATTCACAACAATCATCAAGTCCATTTAAGGACTTATCACAATATCTAGATGGCCATCTCAAACAATCGTACCTAGGCTTCACACAGCATCACGCTGTCTTTCCGGGGTTCCCGTGCCAAAAGGCCTAACACAGTATCACACTGTCTTCCCGAGGTCCCTAGCCATAGGTACCACAACACTCACAATATCATTCCGGGGACCCGAGCCATAGGCCGAACATAGTAATCTACTGTCTTCCCGGAATGCGCACACAGCAATTTCATATTCATTCCATACAATGGCATAAAACACATAAAATCATGTAATTAGAAAACAAAGCTTAAGGATAAAGCTAGCTACCTTTCACAAGCTTCCAATGTGATGTTCCTTTTTGCTCTCACCAAAAACTCCTTTACCCTTTCTCTTGCCCTGGCAAGATGGCACTCCTCAGTCTATACAAATACAAATCATAGCTTATATTAGAACATTATCACTTTCCCTAATCCTCATGTATTCTTTACTTTCTCCACCTAATTAAATGCATACTTAGATGCTCTATACTTTACTTTCCAACCTTGAACTAACACATAAGAACATTAGAAAAGGATCCAAGGGCAAATCCATGCAAAACATGAAGGATTAAAGCCAAAAAGATCACTCAGCAAAGAACACGGGGGTACCATACCCCGTGTTCAGGGCTGTGTTTCTCACTGGATGGCTTCAAGGCTTCACTGGCTTAATCAGAGAAGAACACGGGGGAGAACACGGGCCGTGTTATACCCCGTGTACATCACTGCCCTTCAGTCCTGAGGTAAACACGGGGGAGTGTTGCACCCCGTGTAGAATACTGATCAGCTTTGACGAGGAACACGGGGTACAACACGGGCCGTGTTCTACCCCGTGTACCTTGCTGATCCTCCGAAAACACACTAAACAGCTAAAATTCCTTCCTCCCTTCTTTTCTCATCCATAGTTTTGGCTTCTCAAAAAGGGAAAATGCACACAAACACTTCCACAATCAAAATTTCACCTTTCATAGGCTTTATAATTCATAAAACTTATTCTAACTTCACCAACTTAGCCAAGTTCTAAACACATCATGCCCATACTACACATGCATCATTATACCCTAAAAACCCAGGTGTGTAACCATGATTTCTTGTTGTTTTTACACCAAACCAAAATCATAAATCAACACTACAACATTCAAAACATCATCAAATATGTTCAAATCCTCCTAAACTCCATGTTCAATCACCCTTAACTTTACCAACTTCAAGATTTCAAGAAAATAAGAAGAGTACATTAAAGAGCTTTTAGAGGAGAGCATTTTTACCTCTTAGTGCAACTTGAAAATCCTCACTTGGGACTCCCCAAACTTAACCAAACTTGAGCCTTTCTTCACTCTAAGCACACCAATGGATAGAGCTTGAGGAGAAGAACAAATTTCCCTTCTACACCTTAGCTTGAATCTCACTATTTTTAGGTGAAAAAGCTATGAGAAACTTTCTCTCTCTTCTTTCTCTCTCTCTCTCACGTCTAAGCTTCTTTCATGGAGAAATTCTGCAGCTTTTTTGAAAAAGGAGAAGAGAGAAGACTTTTCAAGAAGCTTCTAGGGCAATTTGGTCATTTCTAAGATTCTCAAGGGTATTTTAGTCCTTTTTCACTAAAAGTAAGGCTATTCTTGCCATTAATTTTCTAGTAATGACACTTGTCATAAGTCCATTGGTCACACTAATTAAAATCACATATTGCACCCCAAACTCTTGGTTATTCATATTAAATTCCAAAGCCTTAATTACTTTCACTTTAACCACACCCGATTCTGCACTTTTGCAATTTAGTCCATAGGGTTTCTGTCTATTTAAAATTCCTTACACTTTCAGACTCAGACAACTTCCCTTTTTAGGGTTTCCTAACCTCCTCTGATCATTCATACTATTTAGGAAAATTAATTCTTTCCCTACCACCCCTTTTTCTCTCAAAATTTCGTTTACCTTATACTTAAGTTCCTTTGACCTAAAATTCACCCACCAGACTAATTCAATCATGTTCTTCGTTTCTACCGCCTCAGAAATTAAAGATTCAAAATAATAGAATTGAAAATTCGGGACATTACATTATTAATGATTTGTGATGGTGTGGATATGGTTGGTGGTCTTATAAACAAGTTTAGTGGCAATTTATACCATAAGAATAATACATTCGCATTGGATTTCACAAAAAATCCAAGTCATATTTAATTGCATAATTGGCTATATGCTTAAGGATCGGCTCTTGGGCAACCATAATCAACTACTATGTTGTAGTATTGCCTTTGGCCACTTTGTAGTCAATTACATAGTCAACTATGCCCCTATTTCCAAGGAACTCATAGTTAACTATGTTTATCTTTCCTAGGGGTTCAAAATCAATTATAAGTCTACTCCTTTGCATTTTAGAGGTTTGTAGTCTATTACATAATCAAATATGCCCTAAAAATTTGTTTTGAAGTAGTTTATAGTCAAGAATGTTGTCAACTGTCACCCTTGTACCATCAATAATTAGTTTCTTTATAAATGTTAAGGAATAGAATGAGTCTATTGGTGCTTAAACACAATTATTACGTAATCAAATGATGATGAATGGCTAATGTGAGGTCATGAAAGGAGGCATGGTATTGTTAACCTAGATATATTATGTGAATTAAAGTAAATTGTGATAATTGATATGAATTATGTTAATGAATGAGGAATCAATATGAGGGAACATTGATGACCACTATGAATAAAAAACTAGATCCAATAAATATTTGTAAAGGGATAAGGTCAACTCTAAAGGGACAAGATTAGATTTGTAAAGGGAAAAGAATGATTGAGAATCATAAGCAGATTTACTTGCTTTTTTTCATTGATTACTCCAAAAATGCTATTAGATTGATACCTTTGTTTATAAATATTATGAATTAATAATATTTTGTATATTAGGTTATAAGATTTGAATTAGGTGAACTTATAAGCCAAGTTTTTTTTATTTTTCAACAATATTGGTAAATGGTATTTCATAATTTTTAACAACTAAGTATAGTCTAAGATGATGTTTTGGTTGACAGAAGGTAAATTTGGTTAGTAAGAATTTAATTTATTTAAAATTTTATTAATCACTACTATAGAATTGTTCTTTAATATTGGCATATCTATGTTGGTTAAAGTGAAAAATAACGTATGACCTTTTTGAAAATAAGTGCAACTTACCATGTTAGTTGAAATAAAAAACCAATGTTATAAATTCATAATTTCTAATAAGAGATGAAGAATGTGATCTAAGAAAATTTAAGACAATGGTTATTATTTACCACTAACATCTATTATAACTTACACATCAATTTAGTCTTAGTCAACATGTCACTTACTTTGAAAAGTGTGATACATCACATTTGTTCAAATAAGGAACCAACATTATAATAGCTTTTTATATTAGTTATTATAGAATTGATATTGAAAGGAAAAGGGAAGAATTAGTTTAAAGAATTAAGATATAGTTAACATATTATTTTCTTAAATTGAAATTGTAATAGCATTTTTCATCAATTATTAGAAAATTGATGTCAAAAAAGAGGGGAAGAATCACTTTAAAAAAATTGAAATATAATTAACACATTAATTTTTTTTATAAAAACTAACATTTAAAGTAATGCCAACTACCAATGTTAAAAAATGAAATTGTCTAAGATATTGATTTTTTTTATAAATAACTAACATGTTTTCTTCACATGAGACTCATCAATTTATAAAATAAACAATGTCTAAAGTCATAAGAGTAATGGCATTTTCATATTATAACTAAAGTAAGTCTTATGTTTTCTTCCTTTTATTATCACTTTCACTCTTTCTTATTTATTTCCAAGCTCATTTTTTATCTCTATCCAACTCCCTCTATAGAACACTATATCTTCCATTGTTCTTCACCACATTTCACTGAGCTATCAATACTCCTTTATCTAACATCAAGCATGAAGCAGCTCTAAAACATAAGAGGTGTCTTTCTTACATTTATATCTTAGATATTGTCTCTTCCATTTCTTACATTTTTTGTATAGATTTATTAAGAGATTTTTAGGAGATCTTCATCAATGAGCTACCAATGCTCCTTTAACAAGCATTGAGCATGAAATGGATTCAAAACATAAAAGGTATCTTTCTTGATTTTATTTCTTAAATCTTTTCTCTTCCATTTCTTTCACTTTTTTCATAAGTTTTTTAATATGCTTTTGTTTGTTTCATTATACACTAATGATTGAACCTTTTGTTTACAATAAATTTAGGGTAGAGAATAGGTTAGTAGAATTTACCTTGATTGATCATGTAAATAGCAACATTGAATTCTCCATCTATTTTTCTTATCCTAGTTTGCATATACACCTATTTTTAGTGCTAGGAAAGCTTTGATATTCACAATATATGCATAAAAAAATGACTTAGCAGTTATCAAACTCTCTTTTTCCAGTTAAATCAAATCATAACAAAGCAACAATTAAAATTGACACACTAAATATTGTAATCCAAATTACTAATTTCAACATAAGAAAAAACCTTAGTAGATATAACAATATTTAGTTTTGGATATTACTATGATTTTAGGGGTTTATGGTTTAAAGGTTAGAACTTAGTATTTTAAGGTTTAATGTAGGACTTGGCAACCCATACCTAAGAAGGGAGTGAATTAGGTGTTTTTAAAACTTTTACTATTTTTGAAATTCTCTTTAGAAAACCTTTAATTTTAGGAAGTCATGAGAATAATTTTAATTTAAACAATTCCAAGAAAGTTCTATAAAAATGTATGCATTCAAGATATGATAATTCAAAGAATTAGTACAAATTAACTCATTCAATCATACATAAACAAATTATTAAGAAACAAATTCAAGATAATCTAATGAAAAGGTTTGTACATAACATATAACAATTCAATACACTTATGCAAAGTAATTTATTCAATTATGCATAAGTAAAGAATAAAAAAGCACAAGCATAGATATATTTTTCTTTCAATTATTCACTCATCAAAGCATCAAGATCAACATTGATGTTAGGATCGAGAGCCAAATAAATGTAGCGGAATTAACCAATCACAGCCAAGGATCCATGTGAAATAATTAGATCAGGATAGGGATTTGATTACCTTTTACGAACACTTCAAAGGTTTGATCGCTGATCACCCTTTTTTACTTGCTTCCGATCGAAGATTCTGAGGTATTCACACGATCTCACAAATCACTAGTGAACATCTCGTATGCACTGATTGGAATTCACCTCCTTTTTTTTCATAGTGCTAGCTACGTCCTTCAAGGGTTCAAAAGGGCTATTAGGTTTTTTTTATGTTTTTGGGATGTGTGAATAATAATCCTTATTATTACCCAACATGCTTATTTAAATAGGTGCATAGAAAAACCTAACTAATTAGACTTTGTTCCATGTATAATTATAGGCTTATTATTGCGCCTTATAATTATAACATGGAATTCCCATATATTAGGCCCAAATAATTTATTCCATCAATTCCAAATCCATTAGGTCCTAAGTATGTGACCCTACAGGCTTTCATTACATTAGTAATAATCATAAATCATATTAATGATCATAAACAATGAGTGGTATCTAGCAACATATCATTATTACCTAAGTAATGAGAAAGTTAGTGATTTGATTGAACCTATATGTGATCATCATCTATGACCTTTTGTCTTGGACATCTAAATTGAGCACGAGACATAGATCGTGTTATTCTTGTATAGCCTAATTCAAAAATTTCTTGATTCTTAAGTAAGCTGACTAAAGCAAATGTAATTGACATCCTATATCAATTCATCTAAGTATGACCATGCATTTTTTTCAGTTTTACTTAATCAAGGGGCCCACAGATGTCACTCCTGTTATATAGAAAGGATAAATTCTATCTTAATCAAACAAATCCCCCCGTATGTTATATGACATATCCAATAACTACCCTTATATTCACTTAACCATGAGTGACATAAAGTAGTATCAAAATATGAAATTCACATGTAGAGAACATTGACGATCTTAGGTCAAAGGACCATATTAATGATGATCACTAAAAATTACTCATGACACTCATATAACAATCCATGTAGTATTCTTAGAGTGGATAGGTGGGTGGGTCAGTTCTGTATACAAGTTCTCTAACTTGTACTCATGTAAACTTAATTTTTCATATAAGTCACCACACATGCTAGTTTTAATATATCAAAATAACCTAATTCACAATAATATATGACTACAGACATTTAAGAATATAATTATTCTAAGGTTATTATCATAATTAAATATACTACGTAGATAATATATGTATAAATATGATAATTGAAATTACCATTAAAATAACATGATTCAAATTTACAATCATCCATATGATTGATTTTTGAGTTTATACACTAATAATTGAAGCATAATATATTTAGCAATTCCATCAGCTATACATAAACAAATCATCAATAAGCATATGCATGGATATACACCTCTTTTAAGAATTTAATCATCTTTGCATTAACATAAGCATTGAAATAAATTCAACATATAACATAAAAAAAGTAAAAAAAATGATTAAAAAAATATAGTACATAAATAAATGTAAATAGAGTAAGGGTAGAAAGATTAAACACAAGGATTTATAATAGTTCTTCTCTTAAATACCTTCTCTAAGTTATACATTTACTCTCTAAGCTCTCCAAGCTTGTGCTTCAATCCACTATCCCTTTAAGTTTCAATGACACTTAAAGAAACCTTATAATGCTCTTACTCTTCCTTGAGCAAATTTTCTCCTTACAAAGGATGTCTTACCCTCTCAAAGAATTTCCAAGGGATACTTTACTTTTTACAATTAAAAATTGATATACGATGAATAATAACTAAAATAAACTCTCTTATAGAGTAGATGAAATAAATGTAGCTCCTAGAATAAAGAAATTTCAAATGTAAAGCTCAATTCATGATTTTAACAAAAGAAAAAGTGAATGATATTAAAAGATGAAGTTTGAGCTTTCTATTAATTGTATTTGACGTTTCTTAGCTTATATAGAAAGCCTACAGAGTATTATAGCATTTTGGGGTAGTTAGGAATAAAAACTAGCTATTTATAACTGTTATACATGCACCAGAATAGTTAAAATTGATTGATTAATTGATTTTGATGAAAATTTTCATCTCTGCTTGCTTGGAATCAATTAGTCAATGGATTCCCAAAGACAAAATTATAAATTTAACTTTAAAAAGTTATAACTTCTTCATTTTAAGTTTATTTTAAATAAGTAACTTATCATTGGAAAGCTATTTAAGTTTACTTTCAAAAAGGACTAGTTTAATGCTCATATCTAATATAATTTTTAAGACACATTTTAAAAAATGAGTAAAGATTAGAAAGAGTGGATTGTGAAAATTTTGATTTTGAAACTTAACTTATAAAATTTATAATTCTTTCATATTTTAATCATTTAAAGCAAATAATTTGTCCATGGAAAGCTTTTGGAATCTATTTTCACATAAAAAAATTTCATGTTCATATTAATTATAGTTTTTAAGATATAATCAAAATAATAAGCTAAGATTAGAAAGGACTGGAATGCAAAAATGATTTCTAAACCCTAATTGAAAAAAATCATAACTCTTCCATATATTAATCATTTTAAGCAAATGATATGCCCATGGAAAGCTATTTGAGTGTATTTTTATATGGAAGAAGTTTAACAATCATGTCATAAGTATTTTGTGAGATGTAGTTAAAAGAATAATCAAAGGTTAACATTGAAAAGATCAAAACCTCATATCTTATCAGTTTTTGAAATATTCCCATAGGCTATCTTGTAAAAATATAATTATGGGCTATCTTTTTAAAATATTTTGATCAAGTTAAGATTATAAAAATATGTTTGAGCTCTATATCATGAACAAATCTATTTTACAAAAAAACCTAAGCCTAGAATGAAAAGCTATATCAATGAAGTCCTTAGGCTCTTCTTGATGCTTCCAAGCTTAAATCTTATCATCCTTAAATAGTTAGATCATATCTTCTTTCTTGTATTTCTTCCTTATTCATTTTTAAGTTAAGCATGACAGATCTTTGATTACTTTACTTTAGTGCTCACTTTTCCTCATTTTAGACTTTCCTATATAATAGACATAAACTTTGCAAAATATATATGTATTTAATCTAATCTAATATATCAAGATATTGATATACATGATTCATATATATAACATATTAGCAACATGTATAATTGTCATATCATATATATGCAATAACCATAATATGTTTATTAAACCTTGTATAATATATATCACTTTAGCACAAGACATAGAATGCTTTTGCAACCATAGTGTGGCATGTCTATTGAAGATTTTATGACATTTTGGTATAAAGACATGCAATGCTATTAAAACATGTATTTGTCATCATCAAAACTTATCATATATAACTTTGGGATTAACATTTAGTGCTTTAAGGTTAAGGATTTAATATTTGTATTTAGGGATTAGGATTTTGGATTTAGGGCTAGCCATTTAGGGGTATGTATATGGTATAGGATTTAGGGTTTATGTTTTAAGGATTTTAGTTTTAGGATTTTAGGTTTTATAAGGTTTAAGGTTTAATATTTGAAGCTTTTGTGTTTTAGAGTTTAAGGCAATAGTGGAAGTAGGCCACCTGGCTTATAAGCCTTTTTACAACCTAACCTATTTCTAGCTTGGCCTATCATATCTTATTTTTAAAATGGAGTAAGTTTGGCCCAAACTTTTAACCCGTTATATATATATATATATAATGCTACACCATATTATTTAAAGCTTAACCTATAGCCTACTTGGTTAGCCTATATTTTTTACATATTAAATTATATATTAACTAAAAAAAATAAAACTAAATAGTGATAGAAAATTCACACTAAAAAAGTAATGATAAATCACAAGGCATAAAGTAAATAGAGCTTTGGTCATTCAATTAGGAATGGAATTTTGTTCTAAGTTGCTATGTTCATTTTTAATTTTATGAGTCAATGATGAACAAAATAAACATGGAATTAGTGACTTCTTTACCTTTCACCAAATTTATATTTTTTTGATGGAATTTCCATCTATGATCAATGATTTAGCAATAGTAAAATCTATCCCTAATTCTAGTATGTTGCTACATTTGTTGCTAAACTTTGAATTAGTGATAGAATATTCTATCATTAATTTTAATTCATTGATAATTTTGTTAATAAGCCAGGAAGTTTTTACAAAATAGCAGCAGTATATATAAAAATCCATCATTATATAGGATATATTTGTTAATATAATGTTTATTTTTATGACAAGCCAAATAACAAACAACCTATAATAATCAAAATTCACAATGCCTAAACTTATTAACAATAAAATATTTGAATTAAATAGGATGAAAAATTTAAATGTAAATATTTTATTTATATAATTTAAAAAATAATAAGATTTAATATTAAAAAATTAAAAAATGCATATACATATAAAATTAAAAAACCCTAAGTAGTTAGCTTTCTTTATCAAGATGATGGTCGTCCCCAAGGGATTCGCTTTTATTGTTAGTTAGCAATTGCTACTATCCAAAGCAGTGATGATGACTATCTCCAGCCTTTCAAGCAATGTGTTTGATATTGCTCTTGTGTTACTTGATCATTAGTTGCTAAAAAGCAAGTCCCTATTTTTAGGTTATCATCCTTTTTAATACTTCCTCAAGCTTTGCATATTGTCACTAGATGGTGCTTTGCAACTTCACCAGATCAAGCTATGATGACAAACCATGCATGATAAATGATAACTTTGTAACCTTGTACACCTCTATTCCTATGCATAAATATGACCTTATTTGTTTTGGTTGCCAATTACCACCATTCATAATGAGGTCTCGTCAACCTGTGCAAAGGTATTATCACCACTTTTTAATGCTTAAGAAGATTACACCTCTACTATCCTAGAGTACTTGACTTATAATGTAATACATATCAAAAATAAAATTAAATTTTACATAACTACTTTTTTGCTTTCTTATCTACAAACTCTTGGGTGCTTTATTGAGTGACACGGGTATGAGTGCACTGGAACACATCTGGATCAATAGGCATCTAACCAACGCTAGCCACTTGAAAATTTATGTATAAAAACAAAATTAAGTTATATAATTAATGAAACAATGGTAAAACTAACTTTAAACTAAAAATAAAACTCATCATCTTTTTTTTATACTTTGATATGGAGATAGAACTACTAGTTTGTGAGCCTGGTCCAATAGTAGATGCCTTATTTTCTTTGGTTGACTTCTTATTTTCTTTTAAAGTTAGTATCTTTAACTTACTTCTTCTTAAGGGCCTAAAAATGTCCATGGGCATAAAATTGGGCTTCTTTGGTAGGTCCTTCCTTACCTAGATTATCATGCTTATATAATTAGTTATAGCCTTATAAGTAAAATTATTTTTTTTAATTAGGTAAGTGACCTCATTCTACTACTTATATATGGCTTGTAAACATTCAATAATTGAAGTTAAATATTAATAATTACCAAATTAAAATATAAATACAAATGAATGATGATACCAAACCCTAATAAATTTATCATTTCTAATCCTTGAACCAGATGTCTTTAAGGCTTTGGGAAATGTTATGCAGGTGAAAGTTGGCTCTATAAAGTGTGCTTGTATCACCTTTGTTAAGTCCTTAATAGAACCATAGGTAGATGCAATAATCAAATTATAGCTAATTACAACCAAATATAGTAGTGCAAAATTAATACAAATGTTAAACAATATAAATCAATACAAATTAATTGATATATTAACAATTACTTATGAGTCACCCTCTAGATGTAGCCATATCTCATTAGTAGTTATGTCTATACCTCAAGGATGTGCTAGTGTGCATCCCAAATAAGTAGATAGGTGCTCTATAGTTTGCTAGGTAGGGCTTTTAGGAGTAAGTTGGGAGAAACCATTAGATCAAGAATTGTGGTATTCTTACCTAGGCAAGTGTTGTAGCATCTACAAAGCAATTATAGGTGCTAGTGGTGTGGTGTTGATGTGAATAATATTCTATTAATATTTTTCCTTATATTTAGGTCCCTTAGGAGGTGATGATACTTAATTGAATTAATTTTACATTAATTTGAAACTAATTACATTAATTCAGGCTTAATTGAATTTCAAGCTTAATGTTAGATTTTTTATACTATTTTAGTATTTTGATTATAACTTGAGCTTTGGATTTTGTATTTGGATGATATATACACCATTGGAAAGCTAATAAAAAGAGCTATAATTTTCATATTGACCAAAGAACCCAGTTCTGCCATCTTGGAGGTCAAAGACTAGCTTAAAATCGAAGCAGAATTGCTGTCCAAGCCCAGACCCGACCCAGTTGCAATGATTAATTCATATCTTGAGCTCCAAGTGTCTAATTGATGCAAGGCCAAGTCCAATTATTCCATAAAATCCATATATAATCATTCATGAAGACCTTTTGAAGAAACTAATTCATTTTGAAGGCCAAAGAAGACAGATTGATTGCTCATTACTTTAACTCGGTTTAGACTGAATTCCCTATAGTATTTTAGCTACAACTTGAGCTAGGAATGTCTGATTAGGCTGAAATTTTGTAGGTAGCTTCCTAAGATATTAGGCTTCAAGTTTTTAGTGCAAGTCCACTCCTAATTATGCTTCTAGGGTTGTAAATAAATAGAAGGTAGAATTAGAATGTGAAAAAGGAGGACAGAGTTCAGCATAGTTCTTCTTTTCTTATTTTCAAGCCATGGAAGGCTAAAAACTCTTAGTTGGTTCAAGGATTGTGAAGCTCTTCTTTAAGGATTATGAGATTTTGATTAGTAATGTTAATTTCTTCCTATTAATTTTCCTCTTTCTCAATTGTTCATATTAAATTATTGAGATTGCTTGTGTTAAGTGCTGATTTGATATAATTGGTGCTCAATCTTGTGATTTCTACTATTTTTCTATTTTAATGTGAAATTATGGTTGATTAATCATGGTTTACATATTGGAGCAGAAGGTTAGGGGGTTACTTCAATGATATTTGATTTAATTTTCTAAATTAACTGAATTCTATCTATAAGTCAATTTCAATCTAGTTTCGGGATTATGGCGATTACTTAATTCATCTTCTAATCTTAAATAACCAAACTCTAGGCGATTGTCTAGCGCAAGATTCATGGATTATTACAGGGATTCTGGATAATCCAAGGTTGAAAAATTAATTAGAACAATTAAATGTTTAGTGATCTAGGATTAATCCACAATAAGAGCTATCATATCCTTGAATCGACTGCTTCCATGTATTGAATTCCTTCTATTTTATTTCTTTTTTTGCTTGATTATTTCATTTCTTTTTTTGCTTGATTATTTCATTTCTTCTACTTTAATTTCATGCAACCAAACCCCCTAATTCTACATAATTTTCATTCTGCATTTTGTTTCACATAGCATTTAGTACATTGAATTCTATCTCTACACAGCATTCTATTTTATTGCATTATCATTTTGTTTACATTAATTTTCTTTGTTTTCATTGCAAAAATAATTCAACAATTGTGTATATATTATTAGGAAATCATTTAGGAAGGATAAAATCAAAGGATCACAAAGGGTATGGCCTGGTTGTGCCACTATGTAACATTATATTTTTAACACATCAGTTTTAATACAATTTTGGTGTATTGCAATGTGCACTTTAGGTGCTCAAAGTGGTTGAAGATAAAGGAGTCATGAAATCCCTATCATTACCATAGCCTTTGAGCCCACAACCACCCCTGCTAGAAGAGAATCTATTGTGTGATGACAACAAAATACCTTAATTACAACATTCAATAAATGAAATAAATGATCATTACAATACAAATTAACCTATAACCATACAAATTAATATATAATCATAGTATTTAAACTATAATCATCCTTCTATAAAGTTAAAAAGTATCTAACTTACCCATAAACTAATTCTAATATAAATTATAAAACTAATTGAAATTAAATTAAATTTTCTAACTTAACTAAGAATTGCTTCCAATTTTCTAACTTAATAAATACTAACTTGCTTAAAAACTAATTCTATAGTAATCAATTTTCTAACTCAACTAAGAATTACTTCTAATTTTCTAATTTAATAGATATTAACTCACTTAAAAAAAATAATTCTAATAATAATCATAAAAATAAAACTAATTGTAATTTTATAACTTAGCTAAGAATTACTTTCAATTTTCTAATTAGCTTAACAAATACTAACTTACCTAAAAACTAATACGACCTAATACTAAAAGTAAAACTAATATCAATTTTACAACTTAATAAAAAAATGATACTAATTTTTAAACATATTAAGTAAAATTTATTTTTAATTTTATAACTTGATAAATACCAAGTTAACAAATAATAGTTATGAAAAGTAATAATTTTTCAAGCCAAATTTCAATAAAGTTTCTCCTGTTCATACAAACTAAAACCTTTAATATATAATGTAAAGCACTTATAGACTATTTTGTTTTCTATGGATATAAACATGGCATATATAAAATTGATTTAAAAGAGAAAAATTACACTAATAGAAGATGTAAAGCAAATAAAATCAAACCCTTAATTAAAAAAGTTACAGAGACCTGAACTAAAAAAATTGTATATATGAAAAAGAAATCAAATCAAACCCTTAATGACCATTTCAAAAAGCAATTGAATTTAATTAAACCACTAAAAGTTACAAAGGCCTTAACTAAAAAAAATTAAAATAAACTAACAATTTCAACAAAAATGTACTTATTAAAACATTAAAGCAGGATGAAAAATTACATTTCATAAGGAATAAACAAAACAAGCTTAGTAATTATCCAATATTAGACTAGATCCCAAAAGTCTTATGTATGTTTATGATCATTCAAAACTCAATACCTTATATCATCTAAATGGGCATAGTAAAAATTTAAAGCTAAACAAGATATGGAAAAGACATTTAATAACAATACAAACAACTAATTAATGTATACTAAGTACCAAAATAATTTCAAATCATCAAATTAAAAGTTCTTAAACCCTAAATTATACAAAATAATTTCAAATAAAGTTGAAAATATAACAAATTAGCAACTCTAAGCCCTAAAATTATTAAAAATTTGAAAATAAACAAAGTATTATGAAAATAGGGAAGCTCACTGATTAAAGTGAAAAGCAGTTCATAGGAAAGCAAAGAATAATAGAGGAAGAAGAAAAACACAAAAATGACTCAATAATGCAAGAAGGAGGAGGAGGAGGAGGAAAGAAAAAGGCAAATAGAAAAGTGGAAGGCTAGCATTAATGGTTTGATATAAGGTTCAGTTTAGCAGCAAATTAATTTACAACTAATGTTGGGATCAGGAGCCAAATAATTGTAGCGGAATTTAACCAATCCTAACCAAGGATCCATGTGAAACAACTAGATAAGGATAAGGATTTAATCATTACCTTCTATAGATGATTCAAGGCTTGATCGTTAATTATCTTTTCAAATTTCTTTCAATCAAAACTCTAAGGTATCCATATGAACCCGTGAATCATTAGTGAACGTCCTATAGAAACTGATTGGAATTCTCCTCTTTCGCCTCATAGTGCTAGTTATGCCCTTTCTAGGGTTATGGTTAAAGAGAGCTGCTAGGGTTATTTTGTATTTTAGGATGCGTGAATCATTATCTTTTAACACCCAACATGCCTATTAAAATAGGTGCATAGAAAATCTAACCAATTGGGCTTAATTCCATGTATAATTATGGGCTTATAATTAAGCCTTATAATTATAACATAAAATTCTCATATACTAGGCCCAAACAATTTAGTTCATTAATTCCAAATCCGTTAGGTTCTAAGTATGCAACCATATAAGCTCTCATTACATTGGCTATAATTATAAATCATATTAATGATTATAAATAATGAGCAGTGTCTAGCAACATATCATTATTATGTAGGTAATGAGAAAGTTAGTGATTTGACCAAACCTATATATATGATCATCATCTATGACCTTTTGTCTTGGACATCTAGATTTAGCACGAAACATAAACCATGTCATTTTTGTATAGCCTAATTCAAAGGTTTCTTGATTCCTAAGTAAGTTGACTAAAACAAATGTAATTGACATCCCATGTTAATCCATTTGAGTATAGCCATGCATTTTTCTCAACCTTACTTAATCAAGGGGCCTATAGATGTTACTCTTGTTATATATGAGGGACAAATTCCATCTTGATCACACGAATCCCTCCACATGATATGTGACACATCTAATAACTACCCTTACATTCACTTAACTATGAGTGACATAGAGTAGTATCAAAATATGAAACTCACATATAGGAAACCTTGGTAATCTCAAGTCAAAGGACCATATTAATGATGATTACTAAGAATTATTTATGACACTCATATAATGATTCATGTAGTGCTCCTAGGGTAGGCTAATCCAGTACCTAAGTTCTCTAACTTATACTCACGTGTATACTTAATATCTTATATAAGCCACCACACATGCTATGTAGACTTAATATCTCATATAAGTCACCACACATGCTAGACTTAACATATCAATGCAACCCAATTCATAATGATATATGACTAGAGACATTTGAGAATACAATTATGGTAGGGTTATTATCATAATTAAATATACTACATAAAAAACATATGTATAAGTATGATAATTGGAATCACATTTAAAATAATATGATTCAAATTTACAATAATCCATATGATTGATTTTAAGGCATATACACTAATAGCTAACACATTTTAATGAAATGATTTATATCAATTGGTGATTAATTTAGTGATAGATTATATAAGGTACTTGTTAGTAATTCCATTACTCGTTTTCAAAAAAATTTCATTACACTGCCAAATAAAATTTTAACTTTTCATGTAAATCTTATTTCTAAATCCATTAGTTATTTAAAAATACTTTTTTGGTTCTATCACTAACTTCATTAGTAAAAATTTACTAATATATTTAGTGATGGATCATTTTTTTAATTAAAAAAATTAACAAGTTACTAATGTACTTTTTTACATCCATCAATGAATTCAAAAAATATCACCAATTATATTAGGTGTCTATTGACTTATTTACCAATAATAGTTCCATAGCTAAATTTCATCATTAAACACTAATTTACTTATAATGAATATATATGTAGAAGAAAATTTATATATATTTTAAAAAATGTATGAAAAATTAAAATAAATCTCTATTCTGATAATTTTATCTTATATCTTATATTATAATGTTCTATTATAATTTTTTAAATAGCTAGTTTATATTTGTTAGTGAGATATTCATATTTATTTTAGGATTGAAGCAAAACTAAATCAAGTTCAAATTGAGCTAAACTTCAAGCTTTACAATTTCTGATCAGGGCAGGTTCAAATTAAAATATTATCACCAGTTTAAGCTTGAGTAGTTTTCTAGGTTTAACTAAGTTATGCATAATAATACCAAAAGTCAATTTGACTTAATTGGATTCTACTCATAATATTATTTTTAGAAAATATTAACAAATATTAATGGGTCTATAAGGGTTTAGTAACTAGTTCAAGTCTTGAAAATTTTATTTATGAACTTGGTCATACCAAATTTTAAGCCTATTACAAGCTTATAAGCTAGGCTAGGCTAAATCTTTTAATAAAGGCCTGACCTATTTTTGGTAAAACCTAACTCAACCTAGCTTACTTTCATTTTTTGTTTAAGATTTCATAGTTTTAGGGTTTATTATTTTATGGCTTAGTGTTTAAGGTTTTTTAATTTTAGGGTCTTGGATTTAGGTTTAAGGGTGTATGATTTAGTGTTTTAGGGTGTACGTGTTTGAAATTTAGGCTTTAGTGTTTTAAGATTTCAATTTTAAATTCTTTTAGTTTAGGATTTAAGGTTGAATGCTTTAGTGTCTTATACTTTGGGCCATAATGTATAGTCTTTTATGGTTGAGGGTTTATGGCTTTGGTTATAAGGTTTTAAGATTAAAGATTTAAGGATTTTAATTTCAAGTGTTTAATGTTTTAGGGTATTTGGTTTTGTGCTATAGGGTTATCAAGCTTAGGGTCCATAATTTCTTGGTTATAAGGTTTAGAATTTTAGGGTTTATGGTTTTATAGCTTAGGATATTAAGGTTAATATGTTTCAAATTTAAATTTTTATATTCTAAGGTTTTGATTTATGGTTTAAAGTTTTATGGCTGAATGTTTTAGGGTTTTTTGCTTTTTATGAAGATTTTCTATCATGACCCAATTTTCAGATATCATGGTCAGTGTAAAGATATCTAATTAATGTAGATTCATTAATCAAATACCTTTATAAGCTTTGACACTTTATAAATTTCTTATCACTTTTACTTATTATAATATAGAAGGAAAAATACTTACGGTTATGTAAGTATTAAAACACATAGATGTGAGAGAAAACTAATTTACATTGACATACATGATAAGGAAAATATATACAAAAGTTTAGAAAGTGTACAAAATATACTATTATTAATATATATAGATATATAGCACTATAAGGAGGAGTACTATTAGCTAAATAAACCAAATTATCTCATAAACTATTCATTTGGTGCATTTTTATAAGTAGAGGAAAGATTCAATACATATGTCAATTTGCTTCATCAGGACCACAATCAATATCTACAAAACAACAACATACACGGGTGTGAGTATTAAAGAATACTTAGTGAATGGTTACTTCCTTCTTTTTCTAAAGAGTTTTTGCTATAAAAGATTAGATATGTATTGACACATTTAAACAATTATCACATAATAAATTCTTGACAATATTCTTTTTAAAATGTTATTTATTTAAATTATTAAGTTAAATAGTTATAGTTGGTACTTAGGTTTTCACCTTATAACTTCAATCTCGCCTTATGCCCCTCCACCTTAGGAATAAGTCACATCACAGATGCATATTTTCTCCATATGTCACAATTATGTATCAAGCTATTATAATCATCAACCCTGATGGGACATTATTAGCATCAACCATGTTGGAATAGTATAGCCATTAACCATGATAGGATATCATATGTATCAACCATGCATTTCATTATCTCATATCATGGATATGGTTAAAATACTAACTTATTCATAAGTGCTTTATCAAATTTTTTCTAACAATAAATATGGTATATGAATGTCTCAAAACTAAAAGCAATTTGAATATCAAGTGTATGATATCAATTTAAAACACATTTCACTAACTTAAAAGCCTTCTCAAGAATGAACTTTTTTTTCTTCGCTAAAACCCAATCAAACTTTCACCAAAAAATTTTCTAAGACTCTTGACATCTTATTAACTCATTATAAATCATCAAAGATTAATTATCTTATACAATTATGGTTTCTTTGTACTATTCATGCAAAAATGAAAGCATATTCTTAAAATAGGCCTAGCATGGAGTCAAGAAATTGAAGGGCCTTTTCAATATTCAAACCACTTCTATAAATCACCTTTTTTTCATAGCATCTTTAAATGTTACTAAGCATAGGACATCAATTAAATTTAAAACTTCATGGTTTAGATGGTCAAATAATTTTATTTTTGTAAGGGTCTTGAATTAAGACTGCACTGCAAATGCCACCAAATTTAGCCTTTAGTGTCCTGACATATGGTAGGTTAAGAACACCAATTTTCACAATTTTTTTCAATCATTTTTTTGCCCAAATACCCTAAAAATAGAAGCAAAACTTACTAATGTTCTGTTCTAACTTCATTCCTTCTAAGCTTATAAACATTCATTCTTCCCATTCCTAAAATTTTTCAAAAATTCCTAAAATTTTCCTCAAATTTTCTAACATCATTACAACATTTAAGCATAAAAATTTGTAAATAAAATAAATCTCAAATATGATTTCAAAAGGGCAAACTAAAATATGTTAATATATCCCCTTAGTAGAATTCTATCTCTAAACTTTCCTATCATTATCCTGCAATCTATTTTAGTGAAACTTTTTCCACTAATTTTATCAACCCAATAGCATCCTAACATTATTAAACAATATTCAAAATGGCACAAAATTAGAACTATGTCTTCATGCATAACCACACATAAAAATCACAACAATATCAATATTAATCACCCTATTTATCACTTTTTATATGAAAATTCTAAAGCGAAAAGGTAGTTGCCATTTACCTTTTGATAATTTATGAAGTCTTGAGCTTTCACTTATTCCTCTCTTATTTTTATGGGTGAAACAAAAAATGTGCTTCAAAATGGCCTATGCTATTTATATACAAAAGCTTAACCTTTTTTTTTTTAAAAAAAAATCCAAGTTTTTATTATTATGTATTGATTTTTGAAAAAAAAAAATTAGACAATTGGCTAAGCCATTTGCATGTCCATGTGCCCCTCAAGCTTAACAAATTATTACACTAATAAATAATAAAATTTAGGCACTTTGAAAGATAAAAAAGTTTATTACAAATTGATCGATAGTTTTCCCTTTCTTTTTTACTAATGCCCTTGGCTTCTTTTAGAACCTTGGGATTATTTTTTTAGGCCTCCAAAAATTGGGCCAAATTAACCCAAAACTAATAAAAATTAGTCACTTAAAAAATTAATAAGGATTTATTACAAATTAACCTTAAATTTTCTATTTTCTTGTATTTTTACCCTTAAAATTTTATATATTTTTAGGCCTTGCTTGGGCTTTTATTTTTGAACTTTCATATACATTTTGGGCTTAGAAAATTGATTTAGGTCAGCCCTAGGGTTTTTTTTAAAATTAATTTGCTAAATTTTGTACTCAATTTTTCACCTTTTGATTTACTTAAGTTTTGAAATTTTAATAACATCCTATGTGAATTTTTATAAACTTATTATTAGTTTTTTAGTTGGATTTTTATCCATTTTGATGCTTAATAAAATTTTCTTAAAATTTTTAGTTGGGCTTATATAAAAATTACTCCTATAATGCTTCCGAATTTCATATAATTTTCCTATTGAATTTTCTGATTTGGTTGTTTTCTAATACAATATCTATTTGAAATTTATAATTCACTTAAGGTATTTTCTAAAAAATACTCCTATAGGATATTACATTTTCTTTGTTTAAAGTTTAAGTTTTAAGGTTTAAGGTTCAAAATTTAATGTTTATGATTTTTGGATTTCAATTTAAGGGCTTGGGGTTTATAATTTTAAGTTTTAGGGCTTAAAGTTTAAGGCTTAATGTTATATGTATTAAGGTTTTTGGGTTTATAAATTAGGATTCATTACACCCTTAGAGTAAATTTTTATTTATTCAATTAATTATTATATCTTGTCCTTTAGATGCTAGTATTCTATGTTATGAAAGGATGATTAATTGGTTAATTATTATAGAGAAAAAATTCAAAATGGAGAATTTAAGTGCGATGAATAAATTTTGATAGGAAAAATGTGGATGATATATTGAGAAACATGAAATTAATTAATTAAATAAGTTTTGAATAAAACTTTAAGGTAAATTGAAATAAACTATTTAAGTTAGGCTTAAAAAGAAAAACATAAATGGGTTAGTTAAGGAAAAGTGCATTGGGTAAAATATTTAAATGTGATATGTGTTTAAAAGTGAGAATATGAGTATGGAAGATATTTAGGGCATTAGGATGAAAATACATTTGACCTTTTATAAGCCTATTATCGATCTTAAGATCCTTAGTTCACTCTTTTTCAAATCTTAACTTCTTTCTCATTCTTTTTTTTCTCTTTCATTCTAATTTCTTCTTCAATTAAACAAAAAGAAAGCTAACTCTTGTCAAATTTTCCATGTAAATAAGGTAAGATCTTAGCCATTAGATTTTTCATGGGTTTCTAGAGATTTGATAGGAATTGGAATATGTAACACATATGGGGAAAAGAAAAACCCTAATTGAGGATCCTAAGTATTTAGGTTGATTAGGGCCAAAAAATAATCAAACTTAAATTTTAAATCCTTTTTCATATTAGATAAATAAATATTCTATCTCTAATTTAAGGATTTGAATAAGTTTATTTAGTTGTATGGTTTTTACGTTTTATAATGAATGTGATGGTATGATAAGTTATATTGATTAGTTTATGTTTAAATATTAAAAATAGCTTGAATAAGGTTCCTTTGAAGTGTATCAATGATTTAGTAAGTATTGACTTAGTAATATATAGGATTAAGTGGTATGAATAGTATCATGAATAGTATTTTATGTGTTAAGAATTTTGCAGAATCGTAGGATAATGATCAATTATTGGTCATGAAATCTAGCAAAATTTTATTCCAATAGCCAATGGTCGATCATTAGACCCCTAATGGTTAACTATTGCCCACTAGGTCATAGCATTGTTTTTTAAAGATGTAAAGGTTGACTGGCTTGCCTTGTTCCTTTATTTATATTTATGTTAGTTAAATAAATATCCTTATTTATATTTAGTTTATATTTTATTTGAAATATAAACTAAAGACAAATGAATACATTTATTTCAACTAAATACAAATGAATACATTTATTTAAATGACATAAATGTAAATAAGGAAATAGTCCTATTTGAATTTAAATAAAAGAAATGAAAAGTCTAAAGGATAAAAAATCTAAATTTTGAGTTCTAGTTCAAATTGATGAATTTTATAGATATTGACATTTGAGGAAACAAATAGGAAATAAATTGGATTTATAAAGTATTTTTAAGTTAGAACTTGAGCTTATGAGTTTTTATTATTATCTAACTCATTTGAGTTCAAAAATTAATAGATTACGATTATCAAACTCTTCAAATGTATTATGGACATTAGGTCATCATACTTTTATATTTGCAAAAGCCTAATTGATTTCTTAAAAGTAAATTTTCCAATGTGACAAAAAATGCTTTATAATTTTGCATTTATTTGTATTTTGAAAATGCCAAACTTGCCTTTCAAGTAATAATCTTATTGCTATAATATAATATTTATTTTTCAAAGGAAAGATGACAAAATTCAATGGTCAATATTTAGTAATCTTTGAGCCTTTGATTGGTTAAGAGTAAGAAATAAAAATAAGAAGGAATTTTAAATTTTAAATTGCCTAACATGTGCTAAAATTAATATTAAATTATATTGGTTGTCATGATGCCCCTTTTATAGTTAGATGAACAATTTTGGATGGTATGAATACTGTATAAGCCAATTGGATCATATTTCTAGAAGAAAATACAATTTTGGGAAAATAGCAATGTCATTGCTATCTAGGCAAAAATAAAAAAAAAGTTAAAAAGTGGTTGAAAATCTAACATACATAGTCCATACATGATATTTTCATATCATGTGATATTTTAGGAAACTTCTAAGGCAAGGTAATACTTTATAGTGCCATTTTTTAATTTTCAAATTCTTGGATCCTAAAGGAAGCCTAGAGCCAATAGTTTAATTTCCAAATTTGGAGCCTTTATTCAAACTTGGAGCTAAAAGGCAACTTGGAGCCTAAGTTGATTTTCTCTATAAATAGGCTACGTACATTTGAAGATGAGACAAGATAGAAGAAATAGAAGCATTGCACTACAACTTGCAAATTTTCTCTACTTTCATTTTAGAAAAACCTTAACTTTTATCTTCTTCTCAATCTAAAACCAAAACTTGTATATCCATTCTAAAAGTGTTAGTGAGTGAAAGTTTGTATAATCTTTTTAATAGATTTTGAGAGAAATCCTTCTTGTATCTTGAAATCCTAGTGGAGATTGTGAAAATATTGTAAAGTTAGGTGGTGATTGAAATCTTAGTGGAGATAGGTAAATATTATAAAATTAGGTAGTTATGAAAATCCTAGTATAGATTAGGAGAATCTTGTAAAGGTACACATTGTAACTTGATGAAAATATAGTGGATACTTCAAGTGATACTTAGTAGCTTGAGAAGAAAATAGTAAACCTAAAAAATATTCCTTTTAGACAATCAAATCTTTATAAAAATTCTTTGTGTTTTCTCTCTATTCTTTACTTTTACTTCATTTTGAAAATTGCATTTCATCATAGAAAATGGAATTCCACGATTTTTCATCATATTAAGTAAAGAAACATTCTTAAATCATCTTTAAGAAAATACTTTCAATCATTTTTGAAATATTTCATTTTTTTGAAACTATATATTCATCAAATTTCAAGAAATTTTCTATTTTACTTCAAGGTTTTCATTAAATCAACATTATAAATTTTATTTTCAAATTTTTTGTTGAAGGCTAATTCACCTTTTGTTAGCCTATAAGCTTTATCAATTAGTATTTGAGCTTGGTCTCACATTTTTAAAGTCTAACAACTTTGTGAGTAAAGATTTTATATATAATGAAGATTTTTGGCCAAAATCATGGATCAAAAGGACATTCTACAACTAGACCTCCACTCTTTAGTGGTAAAACTATGACTATTGGAAGTTCAGAGTGATTATCTACATCCAAACCACTAATATTGAAGCATCAAAAGTTATCAAGGAAGGCTATAAAGCACCTACAAAAATGGAAAGAGAAATAAAAGTTCCTAAGCCAAAAAATGAATGGATGGAAGCCGATTATAAGAAAGAAGCAACATATGCAAAAGCAATAAATGTTATTATGTGTGCTATAACACCTAGTGAATTTAAAAAAATCTCTAAATTTACTTTTACAAAATCAATATAGGATAAACTTGAAGTGACCTATGAAGGCACTAATTAAGTAAAAGAAACTAAGATCAATATGCTTGTACATGAATATGAAATATTCAAGATGGAAGAAAATGAAAAGATAGAGCCTACATTTGAAAAGTTCTTAACTATCATCAATGATCTTCTTGCATGAAGGAAAATCATTACTGATGGAGAACTATTGATGAAAATCTTGAGAACTTTTCCAAAAAACATGGCAACCTAAAGTAAATTCCATACAAGAAGAAAATAATATCTCTACTATTACATATGATGAATTAAGAGGAAAGCTCTTGGCATATGAAAAAACATACATAAGAGAAGATGAAGAAAAGAAAATTAAAATGATAACTTTTAAAACATCCTCATGAAAAGATGATAAAGAAAAGGATGATCTTGATCAAGAAATAAAAGTACAAGAAGTTAAGTTAGCTCTTTTGGCAAAAATATTTTTTTAAAATATACAAAAGAAAAGGTAGTTTTAAACTTAAAACACTTTGAAAAAGAGAAGAAACAAGTAACTAACCTTTGGTTTACTTTGAATGTAAAAAATCAAACATGAGAAAAATGAGTGTCCAAAATTAAGGAAAAGCCTCTAAAGAAGTCAATCAAGAAGAAAGCTATAATGGCAAAGTGGAATGATAAAGATGCGTCCTTTAAAAAAGAACTTAAAGATGAAGAAGAAGAAGTAGATATTACCAACTATTACTTTATGGCCAAAAATGAAGAAAAGAATGAGATAACTAATAATGAACTTGAATCTTCTTTATTTTATGATGAATTAATGAAAGTTTTTTAATAAAGTCTTAATCAAATATTTTTCTTTCAAAAAATAAAACAAAGCTTTAATAAAGGAAAATATTTCTCTCAAAAAGGAAAAAGGATTTTTAAACTCTTTTGAAATAGAAAATCAAATTTTGACAAATGACTTGAAAATTTTGAAAAATAAAAATGAAGCTTTTGAAAGGAAAAATAAGTTTTAGAAATTAATCTTAAATTTCTAATAAAATCGATTAAAAAGTTTGAAAAAAGAAAATTAAGATTTATTAAAAAAAAAGATCTTTCAAAGAAAGAAAATCAAGCTTTAGAAAATGATCCTAAAGTTTTAAAAGTAGAAAATCATAAAATATGATCTAAGTTAGAGCATAAACTCTAAAAAGAAAAATATTCTTCTAAAGAGAAAAATAAATATTCTAATAAATGATCTTGCAAAATTTGTAAATAGAAAAAATAATTTGGATACTCTTTTAAGGATTCAGAAATATTCTTTAGAAAAAAAAAGGAGTAGGATATCTTCACTCACATTGTGATAAACATTATAAAAGTTCCTTTCTGAAAGTTTCTCATCCATCAAGTTCATATGTAACCTATAATTATTATAAGGATAAAGGTCATATTGCTTCTTTTTGTTATTTAAGAAAAAGAATGCTTAAAAAGAAAAATCAAGATTAGATGCCTGATAAACCAAATGATAAAATGAAGGCATTAACTAACTACCAAGGACCTAAAAAGATTTAGATATCTAAGAAAAATCAATCATTTTCTATATGTGTATCTTAAATCCATAATAAGAAATAATAATTAGTTTCCAGATAATGGGCGCTTAAGATACATGACTGGAGATCGAAGTAAGTTCTTATCACTTAAAACCATAAATGGTAGATTTGTCACACTTAGAAATAACATAAAATGCAAAATCATTGGTATAATTAAGATAGGTATAGGTTTTACCTCTATTGATAATATAAGTTTGGTTGATGATTTTAAATATAATTTTCTAAGAATTAGCCAACTTTATGACAAAGGCTATAAAGTAATTTTTGAATCATCACACTATTTTATTCAGCACAAAAAGGAAAACAAAATTTACTTTATTAGAAAAAGAATTGATAATGTCTATGTTTTAGATATGCAAGAAATTTCTTCAAACTCTTTAAAATGTCTTATATTAACAAGTGATGAAAGTTAGCTATGGCATGAAAGACATGGTCATGTTAATATACATCTTGTTTCAAATCTTTTGAAGAAAGACTTAATGATAGGTCTCCTAAAAATAAATTTTAAAAAAGATCATATATATAATGCATGTCAACAAGGCAAGCATGTAAAATTATCTTGCCAACCCATTAATATGGTTTCAACTTCTAGACTACTAAAGCTTTTACATATGGATTTATTTTCACTTTACAAAAGTATCGACGTTTGGAGGAAAAAGGTGTGGTTTGGTAATTGTTATAACTTCTCTAGATTCACTTCCGTATATTTTCTTACATATAAAGATGATACTTTTGAAATATTTAAAAAAATTTGCAAGAAAGTTCAAAATGAAAAAATGAGTTTGCATTACAAATATTAGAAGTGACCATGGTGGTGAATTTGAAAATCAAAATTTTGAAAACTTTTATGATGAAAATAATATGGGTCATAACTTTTGTTATCTTAGAACTCCCCAACAAAATAGGATGGTGGAAAAAAAGAATAGGATATTACAAGATATAGCTAGAACCATGATTAGTGAAAATAATTTACTAAAATATTTTTAAGTTGAAACTATTAATACATCATGTTATATTTTAACTAGATGCTTTATAAGACCATTTTGATGAAAACACCATATAAGTTATGAATGGGTAGAAAACCCAACATTAGTTATTTCCATGCCTTTGGATGTAAATATTTCATTTTAAATAATGGAAAAGATAATCTTGCAAAATTTAATTCAAGCAGTGATGAAGGAATTTTCGTCAGATACTAAACTTATAGAATATACAACAAAAGAACTTTAAGTATTGAAGGAATTATACATGTTATTTTTGATGAATCTAATGCGTATTATTTAAGAAAGTAAGATAATAATGAAGGCTAAGTAATCTCAAAGGACTAAAAATCTAAAGATTAAACTGAAATAGCCTAAGAAAACTAATTCATGACTCATTTCCTGAAAGAGCAAAAAGATTACTATCTTGAGCAAAATATTGAAAATGAAAAGGATAGTTGCTATCTGGAATAGAATGATGAAGCTATTGATAATCTTGTTAAAGAGCAGCATCATACACTTCAAAGGTTTAGAGGAAGTCTATTGAGAGAATGGAGAAACCATCTAAGCTATCCAAATGAATTTATTATTGATGATCCATATCAAGGTATGAGAATTAGATCTTTTTTTAAAAATAAAACTATCTTAGCTTTACTATCACATATAGAACCTAAGAATGTACAAGATGCTTTCAATGATGAAAGTTGCGTCAAATCCATGAAAGAGGAATTACATCAATTTGAGAAAAATAAGATGGTTACTCTCATTTGCTTGCTTCAAAATTTTTAAACTTTATCAAATGGATGTGAAAGTGCTTTTCTGAATGGCTTTCTAAATGAGGAAGTTTATGTAAAACAATCTCTTGTATTTGAAAATAAAGAAAAGCTAACTCATATTTTTAAACTCACTAAAGCCCTTTATGAATTAAAACAAGCTCTAAGAGCTTGGTATAATAAGTTTAGTAAATTTCTTATTGAAAATGGTTTTTTAAGAGGTAAAGTAGATATTACTCTTCTTATTAAAACCATTGAGCATGATATATTAGTTATCTTAATTTATGTTAATGATATTATTTTTGTTCTACTAATGACCTTTTATGCAAAGAATTTTTAAATCTACTAAAAGGTGAATTTAAGATGAGCATGATGGGAGAACTTACACTTTTCCTTGGACTTCAAATAAAGTAAACAAAGGAAGGAATATTCATAAATTAAGCAAAATGCACAAGTGAGTGTCTAAAGAAATTGAAATGGAAAATGCAAAAGCTATTAGTACTCCTATGAATCAATCCACAATTGAATAAAGATGAAAATGGTAAGCTGATTAATGAAAAGTGGTATAAAGGTATGATTAGTTCACTTCTTTATTTAACTACAAGTAGACTAGATATTATGTTCAGTGTTTATATATGTACTAGATATCAAACAAATCCCAAAGAATCTCATTTATGTATTGTTAAAAGAATTTTTAGATATATACTAGGAACTAAGAACTATAGCTTTTGGTATCCCAAGGATAGTTCTTTGGATCTAGTTAGATATTCAAATACTGGCTTTGGAGGATGTAAGTTAGATAAAAAAAAAAGTACTAGTGGAGGATGTCAATTTTTGGGACAAAGAATTGTGTCATGGCATAGCAAAAAGTAAGCTTCAGTTGCCTTATCAATAGTAAAAGCAGAATAAATGGTAGTAGGAAAGTGTTGCACATAAATTCTATGAATAAAAAGATAACTTGAAGATAATGGTTTGAAAATCTCATCCATACCAATTTTTTGTGATGATACAAGTGCTATAAATCTAACAAAAAATCATATTCAACACTCAAGAAAAAAGCATATTGAAATTAAATACCACTTCATAAGAGATAATGTGCTTAGAAGTGATATCCTACTTGAATTTATAAATAGTACAAATTAATTAACGGATATCTTTACAAAAACCCTTACGTGAAGATAGGTTTTGCCATATTAGAAAGGAACTTGGTATGGTTAGATTTGAATGAATTGCTCTATATGTGATTTATGTGTTTCATATACTTATGAGATATCTCATGCATCATTTCTTAGAAATAGGTGTAGATTAGTTAGGAAATAACATTAGCATTATGCGATAGCAAGCTCGTTGTTATCTCAAGCTTCTAGAGGGTTTGAAGACTTGAAAATCAAAATTTTGAATTTTCTAGATTATGTTAAATTATAACTCTGGCTCCAAAGGGATATTCCTACCAAATTTACTATTACATGTTATCTTTCTTTGTACTTGAAAGTACTTTTATCATCTTTTTAAAATAGAGTCAACATTTTTAATTTAAAATTAAATCACGTTTTAATTCTCTAATCATTTATTTTTTACTAACTACTCTTATGGAAAAGATTTAATAAAATCCTATATTGTACTCATTGAATCTATTTTATCCAAGAAAATAAAATTTATTTTGCAACATTCTTGAAGCAAAAACCATTTTATATCCCTTTCTATTCCTAAAAACTTAGAAAATGCTTCATCTTTCTATCTTTTAATGGTAGTTTTTTTATATTTCTCAAACCTAGAGATCAACTAATTAAAATAAAAAAATCATTTAAATAAACAACCCTTATTCCAGTTCTTTATCTAATACCCATTTCAATATTGACCTTATTTCTCTCTGATAAACCCCTATTCTATCAATGGCGTAATCCATAATCTTTAATGGAAATAATTTCTGGGATGTATTTGCTACTAGCAAATATGACAATGACCTTGAAATGAGAAAGTTTGTAAAACCCAGAAAAGTTAATGTTCAACCTTTAGAAAATGAAGGGATAAAATGTTTCAATTGGCTAAAGGAAATGCAATGGGAAGAATTTGTGGAAATGCATGATTCAATGTATGAAAAGTACATAAAGCTTTTCTATATTAATGTTGAACCCTTAAAGGATGATGAGGGGTTAAAAATTTATGCTAATAGAGAATAATAGAGAATCAGTTTAGGACTAATAAACCATCTATTAGGCTCCCTAAATGAATGAGCCAAATTAAACCCAAGTAGAATCATTAAAGATGCAAATGGATTTAACTTCAAGAAATGGGTTCAACTAAGAAGTAGAAACATAGATAAGCCTCCTCTAGCAAATCAATTTATTATGAATCACAATGTTTTGCATCATTACATTTGCAATGTACTGTGTCTTAAAAGGGGTTTTATAAGCAATGTAATTAACTTTAAAGCCTCGTTGTTGTGGGTCATTGAAACCAAGTATAAGATTAATTTAAGGTATCTAATAACTAGACAAATCTTATCCATTAAGTCTTCGGATAATGCACATATAGGATATAGTATGGTAATTGCTAATATCCTAAAACATTTTGAAGTAGATTTGTCTAGAGAGAAAGGTTAAATAGTTTCTAGAGGAAATCTAATGAATGATAGCTAGCTTAGGATATTAGCTTTTAGTAAAAAGCCTGAACTACCTACTAACATGAATAGAAAAGTTATTAACTTGAAGAATTATTCAAGTAAAATTCATGGAGTTAAAAGTGTATAGAAAGAATCTGTAAAAGAAGTAGAAAAATATAAGGAGAAGGAAGAAACAGAACAAGATAGCCCCTTTCAAATGCTTGCTAAAGGAATAAACATCAAGGAAAAGGAGAGTACAAAGGGAAAGGAAAAAGAAAATTAGAAGAGGATCCAAAAAAGTAAGAAGCTAAAGAAATGAAAAGACTTGCTAAAGTTGTAAAAACTATAAAACTTAAAAGCAATAGTGGTAAAAATAAAAAGAAGGAGGAGGAAATAAGAAGAAAAAGAAGAAGGTCAAGTAGAGTGAAAAAAAGCAAGATATATGCTAAATTACTGTGAAACCAAACTAAGAAAACCTAAAGCCTAGGAAGTGATTAAGTTAGATTTAGATTTTGATAACTCAACCTTTTAGGAGAAAATAGAAACTATTCAAGTTGAATCTAATACTAAGCTTGTGGATGAAAAATATTTAAATAGAATTTTGGATATTAAGATTGAAATTGCCACAATAAGAAAGAAGCAATTGGAAGAAGAAATCATAAAACTAAAGGAAGAACTTAATATAATAGATAGTAAGGAAGAAACAAAAGAAAAGGAAGAGGAAATTTAAATAAGAGAAAAGGAAAAGAAGAATGAAGAAGAGAAAAAGAAAAAAGAAAAAAGAAAAAGAAAAGGAACAATCTACTGGTAATTAGGAAAATGAAAAATGGTATAAGTCATTAACTAATATAAAAGAGGAAGATGAGATGGAAGGATCTAGTTTGGGATCAAATATTAATTTTGGTTTATCAATGCATGAAGAATAAAAAATTCCATAACAAAAACATGTAGATATTGAAATGGAGTCATCCAAAAATGCTGGTGTAATTTTAGAATTTGAGGGTAGCAGCAGTCCACTTTATAGCTTTTTTGATTACAACCTTTGTAAATATGCTTTAATTGTTGGACCTTTTGAGTATCACTATCACTTGAAGACCCCTTCCTAATCTTTAACTTAGTTGAGCTATAGTTCAGGAAAATAAGAAGACCTCAAATCCTATCTAGTGTAACTTATGCCTAACAATCATTAAGTTTTTTACAACTCAAGGCAATAAACTAAGATAGTAGACCATCTGGGTAGAATAGCCTAACTAAATCATCTCAACCTTGCCTTACATGTTAACCATTCCTGATCATACTATTCCTAGCCTTGCTAAAGTAATACTTGCTGAAGCTCCACTTGTTGAAACATTACCTACTGAAGTACCTTAACTAGCTAAAGATAAAGCCAAAGCAACTTTAACTAAACCATAGGCCTTTCCATCATATTCCAACTAACCAACAGTTGACCCTTTCACTCTCTTTAGTGATCCGATGATACATGAAGCATGCCTTCCAACCATGCCCTATCTTTCACCTATGCTTGAATAAACATGTTTATCCTATTTGAAGCCTAATGATGAAGATAAAATTGACAAGCTTGAAAGAAATTTTGTCAATCTCTCAAATAGGGTTGAAAGTGGTTTCCAAGACATATAAGCATCAATGAAGACTATTATTAAGTTTCTACTTTCACATAACAAACCTTCCTCGAAGCTTTAGATAGTTAAGCTTAGTTTGCTATTAAGCCTAAGCATATGCATTGAAGTTTATAGGATTTTCTGTTAGGTATTTAGATTATTACACGTAGCAGAATTTCAAAATTTTGATTTGAATTCTACCTAGGATCCATGGAAAAAGCATAAATCAATTATTAGGATTTTACCTATTGGGCACTCGTGTTTATACTGATTAAAATGTGAAAGCGGATGAATCAAACGCCGGCCAGATGGTACAGCATCTCTACGGTATCCAGATAGAGTGAACAACAACCTCTCACCCTCCACAAATCTACTAGGATGCGTTTTTCTCTCTAGGAATTAGGATTGGATGTTTTTTGAGTGATTTAGGATTTGTATGGAAGTTTTGAGCGTGTTGTGAAAAGTGCTACCCTCAAGTCCCTTTTTATAGAACTTAGGCAAGTCACAATCCTAGTCCTACTAGGATAATGCTTCCAAAATCCTAATCACACTTAATAACTCATCTTATCCTTATTCTAGAGATAATGGGGAGAGATATGACTTATCTATTAATTATCTAATATTAGATAATAATATTATCTCATAATATATTTATCTAATATCTGATAACTTAATTATTTGATATTATTTTAATATCAAATAATATCACATAATATTATATATATATATATATATTACGTGAATGTATTATTCTTAATAATAATAATATATATGCACGAAAATAAGTCCAATTAATTAGATATTAATATAATTAAGGTTCAAATAATTATTGTCTTATTCCAACTCCTTTTGTGTAACCCTTGTAGGTTCTTACTACATTGACAATGACTTATTATTGAGCCATAGACAGTGAGCAGTATCGAGCAATACATCACTGCCACTCAAGTAGTAAGAATGTCTGTGATTCGACATCCACCTAATACATGATCAACGTTTTACATTATAACCCTTTTGTAATAATATCCAAATTGAATTGGAGGCATAGAATGTGTCATCCTCGTCAATGTTCAATTTATATTTCTTGATATTGAATAGACTTAAAATAAATGATTAATATCACATATTAATCCAATTGAGCATGGCCATGCATTTTTAAGTCTCACTCAATCAAGGGGGCCAAGGATATTTCTCTTTTATACAAGAGTAACAAAATCCTATCTACATCACTTCACTTCCTTCTACACGATTTATGACACACCCAATTAATGCCCTACTTGTCATCCTGATTAAATGTGACTATAGGACAATATTAAAGTGAGTAATTCCTCATGTAGGGAACCGTAGTGACTTCAGGTTAAAGGTTTATGTATTTTTTTATCATATGAAGAATAACTTATGACACGTCTATCTATGCAATATTCTCATAATGGATCAGTCCAGTACATTGTTCACTAGTAATGTACTAATGTATTGACTTGATATCACATATTCATGATTCGTAATCATTAGTCATCAGATATACTAGTCTCGAATGTATTATTACTATCCTTTTCGTAATAATACTTGACTAGGGGCATTTTAGGAATAGCGAAATTATTTCAAGGATAATTATTATATTAAATTATAAATCGTGCAGAATAATAATGAAATTATAAAATAAAATATAATAATTAAATTACCTAAAATAGAACATAATACATTGTGTATTACTTTGATCATTTATATGATTGGTTCCTAGGATACAAACTAACATTTTCATCTTTGCATATACATATAAAATTATTAGGATAAGTTAATCTTTGTTGGTAGTTTTAGTTAAAGAAATCACATGTCTTCATGATACTTATTTTTGAAAAAATTTAACAAAATGTGTTCAACAAAACTAATATTTATAAGGGTTGATAATCACTTCTCACTTTCTTTACACCTTTTTCTATTAATATGTTCTATCACTTCTTGCTCTACTTTTTTCTATTATTTCTTATTGCTATCATCTAGTATGATATCCCTTTTCATGAAAAATCTAATATGTTTTTAATCTTAGATACTTTTGTTATTACTAACTACTATCCTACTCTATTGTTTTCTATTTTTCATGCTTTTTCATTGTTCCTTTGCTTTGATTTTTAATGACTTATGACTTGAAATTGCTAATTTTTTTTAATGTTCTTTCTTTTCTTTCATGTTTTAATTTTCATCACTATCAATTTTCCCCACATATTTTCAAATCTATGACATGCTTTTACCCAGATACTTTCATCTCTCTATTATATTTTTGCCTTTGTCTCTCTATTTTTTGCTTTAATTTTACTATTTCTATGTTATGTTTTTGTTTTGATACTATTTTCTTCATGTTCTGATACTTTTTCTTTGATACTATTTTCATTCGTCTTCTTCTATCTCTCTTTTACTTTTGCACCGACACTATTTTCTACCTATTTTGCTAATGCCAAAAAGGGGAGAATGGATGCAAAGTTTTTAAGCAATTTTTTTTATTAGCAAGAAGTGCAAATTTTGTAGAAAATGAAGAATTTTTAAATACCCATGTTTTAGGGGGAGAAAATTCTCAAGAAAGGGGGGAGAACATGAAAAAACCTTAGATTCAAGGGGAGTACTTTAAAGCCTTACACGATTTATCTTTTAAATAATTTTGCATGGTTTATAATATAATTTTTCTAACATGCTTTGATACTTCTAAAATTAAATCATGCTCTAATACCTCAAATATCTCCTACATATTAAATTGCTTTGATATTTCTAGTGATATATTTATGTAACTTTGATACCTTTTGTGATATTGAAAGGTTAAAAACTAAAGAAATTAATAAGACACTTGAATAAAAAAATTATATGGGAAAATCATAAAGAATTATAACTCAACACATTAAACCAAATTCAAATTCAAATACTCATCAACTTCTTTCTTCTTTTTTTTTTTTTACTTTTCAATTCAAAAAAAAATTATTTATTTTCTTTTTCATTTTTTTTACTTTTCTTCTTCTTCTGCTTCTCTTTCTCTTTCTCCTTTTTTTTGAATTTTTTTCAACCAACCTTTGATGATGATAACTTTTCACAATATATAAAATTACACACCCTCACACTTATTCAAGAGCCTATCTCATAAAATTCAAATGTTCTAATAATCCCTAAGGTTAAGAAAAGATATTTGTTTTTCATTTAAAAAATATGCTTATGGGTTTATTAATAAAGAAAAGGCAATAAAAGCTCAAGAGGCTTAACAAAGTTAAAAACTTCAAGATTGGCTTTATGGCTCTAGCTTAAAAGAAAGAAACAATGCCTTAATAATTTTTGTCCATGCATGTGCAAAACATAATCTTAAAAAGTTTCAAAGCAAGTTCTAGAGAAATAAATCATGGAAAAACATCACACATGTAGGAAAGATAATATTTTAACATAAATTTTCAACAAAAGGCTCAAAATCTCACAAGATAGGTTATACTACCAATTTCAATCTATTAATTCAAAATCCATCACTTCATCAATTAATTTCCAAGAAGCAAAATCATTCATTCAATCATGTTAAAAATCCTATCAAACTTCAACTAAATCCTACTCATGAAAGTATAGAATCTTCATTAATGGAAAGCAACTAAAAAAGACTTAAAATCATGTAAAATATATGTTTTTAAAATTTTTTTTTTGAAAAACATTGAAAAGCATTGAATGAAAATACAAAGCATAAATGAATCCTAAAGATCTCCTCCCTATACTTAAATTTTACATTGTTTTCAATGTAAAGCACATCAATATTATCAAGAACAATACCAAGAATAATAAATGACATGGAAAATAAAAGAGAAGTGTAAGAGAAAGCAAATCTAAATTACTTGGGTTGCCTCACAAGAAATGCTTTTCTTTAATGTCTTTGGCTAGACATCATGCTCGGCTCATAAAGAATAAACTAAGACCCCCAACTCCATTGTTTCCACTACTTGTTCTTGGAAACCTTCATAGAATGGTTTAAGCCTTTGCCCATTGACTTTGAACACTTTGTTGCTCTCCAAGTTCTTGATTTCAATTGTACCATAAGAAAAAATGTTAGTAACAAAAGGTCCATTCTAATGGGAAGGAGTTTACCTGGCATCAATTTAAGCCTTGAATTAAATAACAAAACTTTTTACCAACCTCAAAATTTTTTCTAAGAATGAATTTATCATGGAATACCTTTATTTTCTCTTTATAAAACCTAGAATTCTCATAGGCTTTAAGTCTAAGCTCCTCTAATTCTTGCAATTGTAATTTTATCTCCTCTCCACATGCTTTCAAATCCATGTTGCATCTTTTTATGGCCCAAAATGCTTTATGCGCCAACTCCATTGGAAGATGACATGCTTTCCTAAAAATAATCCGATATGAAGATATCCTAATAGAAGTTTTGTATGCAGTCCTTTAAGCCCAAAGTGCATCATCCAATCTAAGGTTCCAATCCTTTCTATTAGGCTTCACATTCTCCAGGATTGTCTTCACCTCCCTATTTGAAATTTTCACTTGCCTATTTGTTTGGGTATGATATGATGCAGAAACTCTATGATAGATCCCATATTTCTTCAACAATGCCTTAAATGCTTTATTGCAAAAATGAGTCCCTTGATCACTAATCAAAGTACGTGGAATGCTAAACTTGTTAAAGATGTGAGATCTAACAAAATCTACAACAACTTTAGAATCATTAGTTTTGGTGGCTTTAGCTTCCACCCACTTAAAAATATAATCAACAGCAAGAAGAATGTAAACAAAGTCAAAAGATAAAGGAAAAGGACTCATAAAATTAATGCCTCATACATAAAAAACTTCACAAAATAACATAAGAGATTAAGGCATCTCATGTCTATGAGTTAAATTCCCTATCTTTTGACATTGTTCACAATTTTTACAAAATATGTAAGCATCATGGAACAAAGTAGGCCAATAAAAACCTAACACTTTCTTTATTGTTCTCTTAGGCCTAAAGTGACCTCCACAAGCATAATCATAATAAAATGCAAGTATGGAATGAAACTCAAAGTCACACATCTTTTAATTATTTGATCAACATAAAATCTCCAAAAATAAGAATCATACCACACATAATACTTAACCTCACTCTTGAACTTATCAATTTGAGTTTTCTTATCATATGTAAACAATTCATTAGCAACTAGATAATTGACTAAATTAGCATACTAAGGATCTTTACCTAGTAGCTGAAAAAGCTACTCATTTGGAAAGGTGTTATAGATGGAAAGAGTGTCTACATCTCTTAAATTCTACCTAAATGATCAGCCACTAAGTTTTCAACTCCACTCCTATCTCTAATCTTAATATTAAACTCTTACAAAGGCAACATCCATCTAATCAAGCAGGGTTTTACCTTTGATTTCTTCAAAAGGAACTTCAAAGCTGCATGATTAGAAAACACAATCACTTTGGAACTAAGCAAATATGATCTAAATTTATCTAAAGCAAAAATAATTGCCAAAAGCTCTTTTTCTATTATAATGTAATATGCTTAGGCAGCATTTAAAGTCCTTGAAGTATAGTAGATTGCATGAGGTTATTTTCCCACTCTTTGTGTAAGAACAACACTAATTGCATAGTTAAAAGCATCACACATCAACTCAAAAGGTATATCCCATGATGGTGATTGGATAATAAGAGTGATAGCGAGAGCCTGCTTCAACTTATCAAAAGCCTTTTTGTAATGTTCATCAAAGTTGAAATCTGCTTCTTTTTGGAGTAGCTTGGACAATAGGAAGGCAATCTTGCTGAAATCTTTAATAAATCTTCTATAGAAATCTGCAAAACCAAGAAAAGAATGCACTTCCTGCACACAAGCGGCGTAAGATAAAGTAAAAATTACATCAATCTTAGTAGGATCTACTTCAATGCCTTTATTACTCACTATATATCCTAAAACTTTGCTATACTCTATCATGAAATGACACTTTTCAAAATTCAACATAAGGTTTGTCTTAATGCATCTATCTAACACACTAAAAAGATTATTTAAGCATGCATCAAAGGAGAAACCATAAATAGAAAAGTCATCCATAAAAACTTCAATTCGACCTTCTAAAAATTCAGAAAAAATGCTCACCATACACCTTTGAAATGTACTAGGTGCCTTGCATAGGCTAAAGGGTATCCTTTTATAAGCAAAAGTGCCAAGAGGACATGTGAGCCAAGAGGACATGTGAGCCAAGAGGACATGTGAATGTTATCTTCTCTTGATCTTTTAGTGCAATGTGAATTTGAAAATAACCAGTGTAGCCATCTAGGAAGCAATAATGTCATTTTCCAGCCAATCTTTTAAGCATTTGATCAATGAAAGGTAGTGGAAAGTGGTTTTTTCTTGTTACTTAGTTCAACTTTCTATAATCAATATACACTCTCCAATTATTCTGCACTCTAGTGGGTAGCAAGTCATTATTCTAGTTTTTCACTACTATTAAGCCACCTTTCTTAGGAACAACTTGGACTGAATTCACCCATTTACTATATAAAATTGGATATATAATTCTAAACTCCAAAAGCTTGGTAATCTCTTTTTCCACCATGTCCAAAATTAAGGGGTTGAGTCTTCTTTGTGGTTGTTTCACTAGTTAGCTCTTTCTTCTAGCAGAATTTTGTGCATACAAGTTGAAAGGTTAATTCCAAGGAGGTTTGTAAGTGTCCACCCTATTGCTTGTTTATAAGCTCTTAAAATTTGTAACAATCTCTCTTTTTGGTCAGGTTGTAACTTTTTTGCTATAATGACTAGTAGCTTCTCATTCTCTTCTAAAAATGCATATTTTAAATGGTCTGGGAGAGGTTTGAGCTCTAATATTGGTGGCTAGATGACAAAAGGAAGTAATTTAGTGGTAGAGGCCACTCCAGCAAGGTGAAATCCTTCTTGGATAAAGAATTCTGCTTCTTTTGGTTTTTTTGCTAATTTTTCTGCTTCTTCTAGTTTCTCTAGAACAATACTAGTTTCTTCACTTAAGAATAAAAGTCTCTCTACATATAGCACATTGGTTATCATCATCACAGCAGGTACATTAATGATCATTAAGGTATTCCACCAACTCAAAATTATGGGAAAATTCAGCAAACATGTCTTTAAGAGCTTTTTAAGTAAGCTCATCAAGCACCTCTATTTGGAATACAAAATGGTCCTCAATAGGAAATCTTATGGCTTCCAAAAGACATTACTTTATCTCCAACTTCCATAAAAAGAGTGCCTGCATCAACATCAACTTCCATATCCTTATTTTTTCTACCCTTATCTTGACCACATTACAACCATAAATAAAGTCCTTTTGATTTGTGTTGTGCATATGATTTAAGTAGTGGAGATTAGATAATAAGCAAGCTTATGGTAGAGCAATTTCATGAAATGATCTTGAGTGAAACACCTTACCCCAAATATTTGAGAGTTGAAAAGTGAAGTTTGTGAGAATTTACCAATTTAATGTACTCTTTTTGAATGAAGTTACTATGTTAATTAGTTTCAAGTTTGTGTTGTGCATATGATTTAAGTATTGGAGATTAGATGATAAGCAAGTTTATGGTAGAGCAATTTCATGGAATGATCTTGAGTAAAACACCTTGCCCCAAACATTTGAGAGTTGAAAAGTGAAGTTTGTGAGAATCTACCAATTTAATATACTCTTTTTGAATAAAGTTACTATGTTAATTAGTTCCAAGTTTGTCAAGATTTTTCTTCATAATGTGTTATGTTTCCTACTACCTTTGGTTAGTTTTTGCTTATGGATTTATGAATTTGAAGTTTTTGGAAAGTAAAGTCCTTTATGTCTTAGTTTTAAATAAAATTGTGTCTTGCCCAAGGATGAGCAAAGGATAAGTGTAGAGGTAAAATTTTGATATGCACATCGCTATGTGAATAATATTTTATTAATATTTTTTCTTATATTTAAGCTTCTTATGATGATATTATACTTAATTGAATAAATTCTACATTGATTTGAGATTAATTGCATTAATTTGAACTTGATTGAATTTTGGGCTTAATGCCAAATTTTTAGCATTGTTTCAGGTTTCAAGTCATAACTTAAGCTCAAAGTGTCGGATTTGGATGATCCTTATACTGTTGGAAAGCTAAGAAAAATTTCTACAGCTTTCTAGCTTGTTAGAAAGCCCAGTTCTACCATGTTGGAGGTCAAAAGTAAGCATGAAATTAGCTAAATGTTCCTATTCTGATCCAGACCCAACCCTATTGCAATGATTAATTCATATTTGGAACTCCTAGTATCCAATTGATGCAAGGCTAAGTCCAATTATTCCCTAAGATCCATACCTCATCATTCATGATGCCTTTTGAAGAAACCAAGTCATTTTGAAGGCTAAAGAAGATAGACTGATGGCTGATTACGTCCACTTGGATTGGATTGAGCAATCTATAGTATTTTAGCCATAACTTAAGTTAGGAATGTCAAATTGGGCTAAAATTTTGAGGGTAGATTCTTAAGACATTAAGCTAAAAGTTTATAGCTAAGGCCCAGTCCTAACTATGCCTCAGGGGTTATCAATAGTGAGGAAGTATATTAGAACGCAGGGGGGAAAAATAGATAGTTTTAGGAGTTCTCTAAATTTTTTCTGTGTTTTATCTTTTCAATGGAAGGCTAATTCCCTCTGAATTAATTCAAAGAATTTTGAGGCTCTTGTCCTCTTGAATTATGAGATTTTGAATTGTATGGTGATATTTATAATTAATTTCTCTTTTTCTTTATCTATCTTTTCTAATTTACATGAGTTGGTTAGTTTGAATGTTGATTTGATATAATCTGGATTCAATTCTGAGGTTCATAATTTGGAATTGGTAGTGAATTTTAGTTAATTAATCATAATTTTGTATGGAGAAAAGGGGATGAATGGACAGTTTAGGTTTCTAAATTAATCCATTTAATTTAGTTGAATTCTATTTTTAAATTAGTTTTGATATAGCTTAAGGGTTATGACGATTATCTAACTTGGCTAATCTTAATCAATCAAATTCTAGATGATTATTTAGCTTTGAATTCATAAATTGTTTTAGGGATTCTGGATAATTCAAAGCTAAATAATTAATTACAAAAGTCCAATTTATAGTGATATATGATTAATCCCACGAAAAGACCTTAAATTCATTAGATCAGTTATTTTTATTCATTGATATTCCTTGCTTTTACTGCTATTGCTTTGTTAATTCTGTTGTTAATCTTTTGCTACTATTTTTTTGCTTATTTTGAAACTCTTCTTAATCTAGTTCCACATTCAGTTTGAATTATTAATTCTACATTGCATGATTATTTTGCATTCTACATTAGTTTAAAGTTTGCACGTTTTATGTTTGATAAATTGTATAAGTAGTTAGCATTCTATTTATATCATAAACATAATTAGTAAATAATCATAAAGAATTATTAAAAAGGATCTCTGGATGTTCAACCTGGTTCCCACTATTTTGCTATAAAATTTCTTAAGAATCTGTAAATTTAATTTGGCTGGTTCGACAGTCGCAATCAATTACAATGCACCAAAATTAATTAAAAATACTGGTTGCTATAATAATAATGCAGATAGTGGCACAACCATGTTGTACCCTTAATGACCCTTTGATTTTATCTTTCGTAAATGATTTCCTAACAATATATACATAATTTTTGAATTATTTATGCAGTGAAAATGTGAAGGACTAAATAGAATGCAATATAATAGAAGAAACAAAAATAGAAATAGAAATATAAATAGAATCAGGATGCAGAATGCAATAATTTGCTAAAGAACAGAATTAAAATTAGGAGGGTTAGTTGCACAAATTAAACAATGTAATAATTATGAATTTAAAGCACAAGACAAAAGTAAAACAAATAAAATAGAAGAGAATTTAATGGAATTAAACAGCTAATTCAAAAAAATTAAGAGCCTTAAATTAGATTAATTATAGATTAATTAGGATATGACTTTTCTAATTAATTGTTTAACCTTGGATTACTCAAAAGCCCTGTAATAATCTATGAATTCTATGCTAGATAATTGCATAGGATTTGATCAATTAAGATTGATCGATTAAGCAACTGCTATAATCTCTACACTAGATCAAAATTAATTTAATGGTAGAATTCGGTTAAATTAAGAAATTAAACTGGAAACCTCTAAATTAACCTCTTAACCCTCTGACCTTATGTATGAAAACATGATTTAATAACCATAATTCATCAACAAAATAATAAAGAAATTAGAAATCATAAGGAAGAATATCAATTATACCAAATCAACATCCAACACAAGCAATCTCAATAATTCAGCATAAGTAAATAGGGAAAGAATAAAATTAATTAAGAAAAGTTAACATTACAAATCATGATCTAATAATCCTTGAAAGGAGATCCCCAAACTCCTTGAATCAACCACAAATTTAGGTTTTTATTGATGAAGAACAAAGAGAGCTAGAAGAGGAAAAAGGTTGGTTGCTAAATGCTATTTGTAATTCTGAATTGTATTATTCTCTTTAGCCCTCTTGCCTATTTATATAACCTAAATTGCCTAAAACCTTATTGGACTAAGATTAGATGATTCTTAGGATTACAATTTCCAGAAGAAAGCTTCCTAATTTCTAGAAGTCCAGATTGACTTATTTTACAAGTTAATTAACTTCATTAGATAAATCAATGAATTCCCATAGGTTTGTATTCTAAGCAAAATAAGACCATGAAATTGATGAATTCTAGAAGATATTTAAACATTAAAGTTGTAGGCTTATGTCTTTTGAGAATTTAAGCACTAGTTTCAGGTTAATCAGACCACTATAGCTCCAGGTATGGCCCAAATATAGAAATAGATTTAGCTAGGACATAAACATGACTTTAGCTTGTCAGCCAAGTATAGGCCTGAAGGAGTCCAAAATAGGCTTTAACCAAAATATAAAAGTTATAGCTCTCTCTTTTATATTTCCATTAATATAAAGTTTGTCTCAATCAGACATCCGGAGCCTAATATATGACTGAAAAATAGAAATAGTATCAAAATTCAGCATTTATCGAATAAATTCAAAAACTTGTAAAATTAATCCAAAATTATAAAACAAGGCCTATTCCATAAAATTAAGCACATAAAACACCTAAGAGATATAAAATAGGAGAAAATAAAATAGTAAATATTTTTCTAATTAGATATATGATTTAAAGTTCTTCTCAGCAAAACCTTGTAAAGGTTCATTATCAAAAAAGGGGAGAATAAGGAAACCAATAGGAAATAAATTAGATTTGCAAAATATTTTAAAGTTAGAACTTAGGCTTATGAGTTTTTATTATTATCCAACTTATTTGAGTTCAAAAATTAATTGATTATGATTATCAAACCTTTCAAATGCTTTATGGACTTTGAGCCATCATACTTTCATATTTGTAAAAGCTTAATTGACTTCTTAAAAGTATATTTTCCCATGTGATAAAAAATGCTTTATAATTTTTCATTCATTCCTATTTTGAAAAAGCCAAACTTGCTTTCCAAGTAATAATCTTATTGGCTGTAATATAATATTTATTTTTGAAAGGAAAAATGATAAAATCCAATAGTCAATATTTAGTGGTCATTTTGATCTTTTGATTGGTTAAGAGTGGGAAAATCAAAATGAGAAGGAATTTTAAATTTTAAATTATCTAACATGTGCTAAAACTAATATTAAATTATATAGGCTGTCATTGCTGGAAATCGCGCATCATATATGCACAGCGGAATAAAATTTTTGCACGATTTCCACCAAAGATCCATGCGAATTTAGAACGCCATAGATTAGGGATTAGGGTTTATACCTTTTGGCAAAATTCTTCTGACCGCTGCAGCAAATCCGATCTGCTTCCAAATCACGAACCGGAATGGAAACCAGTAAATCAGATCACCAGTACAACGTTTTGTGGCTGCACCTCTGTGGTATCCACACGAACCCGTGAATCACTGATGAATGTCTACTACACACACCGGTTGGAATTGATCTCCTTAGACCTCGTAGTGCTAGCTACGCCTCTTCAGAGATTTTGGTCAAGGAGAGTGGCTAGGGTTTTTCTATGCTTTTACTTGGGGTGCGTGAAGAATAATAGTCGTCCTATTATTACCCAATAAGCCTATTTAAATAAGTGCATAGAAAAACCTAACCTATTTGGGCCTTATTCCATGTATAATTATAGGCTTACTATTGGGCCTTATAATTATAACATGAATTCCTAAATATTAAGCCCAAACAATTTGGTCCATTAATTCCAAATTCACTAAGCTCTAAGTGTGCGACCCTACAGGCTCTCATTACGTTGGCAATGACCATTAATCATATTAATGATCATAAACAAAGATTGGTGTCTAGCAACACATCATTGTTACCCAAGTAATGAGAAAGTCGGTGATTTGACTAAACCTTTACACGTGATCATCATTTATGTCCTTTTGTCCTATACATCTAGATTGAGCACGAGACATGGACCGTGTCATTCCCGTATAGCCCAATCTTGAGGTTTCTTGATTCCTAAGTAAGCTGACTGAAACAAATGTAATTGACATCTCATGTCAATTCATCTGAGCATGGCCATGCATTTTCTCAGCTTTACTTAATCAAGGGGCCCATAGATGTTACTCCTGTTATATAGGAGGGACAAATCCCATCTTGATCACACAAACCCCTCCGCATGATATGTGACATATCCAATATCTACCCTTGCATTCACTTAACCATTAGTGACATAGAATAGTATTAAAATATGAAACTCACATGTAGGGAACCTTGGTAATCTCAGGTCAAAGGACCATATTAATAATGATCACTAAGAACCACTTATGACACTCATATAACGATCCATGTAGTGTTCTTAATATGGGTCGGTCCAGTATACAAGTTCTCTAACTTGTACTCATGTGTAAACTTAATATCCCATATAAGTCTTCACACATGCTAGTCTTAACATATCAAAGCAACCTAATCCACAATGATATATAACTAGGGACATTTAAGAATACAATTATTCTAAGGTTATTATTATAATTAAATATATTACGCAGACAATATATATAAATATAATAATTGGAATTGCTATTAAAATAACATGATTCAAAATTACAATCACCAATATAATTGGTTTTAGGGCATATACACTAACAGTCATGACACCTTTTTTACTTCTAGACGAATAGTTCTAGATAGTACAAATATAGTACACGCTAGCTAGATTAGATATTTAGAAGAAAATATAGTTTCAACAAAGTAGTAATGTCATTGGTATCCTAGGCAAAAATCAAGAAAAAATGAAAAAGTGGTTGAAAATCTTACATACGCAATACATACATGATATTTTTCGATCATGTGATATTTTAGGAAACTTTTAAGGTAAGCCAACACTTTATGAAGCCATTTTTCAAATTTCAAATTCTTGGAGCCGAAAGGAAGCTTGGAGCTAAAGTTCAATTTTTAAATTTAGAGCTTAAGTTCAAACTTGAAGCCAAAAGATAACTTGGAGCCCAAGTTGGTTTTCTCTATAAATAAGCTACATACATTTAAACATAAGGCAAGATATAAGAAATAGAAGTATTGCATTGCAACTTGTAAATTCTCTTTAGTTTTCATTCTAGAAAAACCTTAGCTCTCATTTTTTTCTCACTCTAGAGTTAAAACCTACATATCCACTCTAAAAATGTTAGTAAGTAAAAGTTCATAAAATCTTTTTAAGAGATTGTGAGAAAAATCCTTCTTGTATTTTGAAATCCTAGTGGAGATTGTGAAAATATTATAAAGTTAGGTGGTGATTGAAATCCTAGCAGAGATTAGTTAATCTTGTAAAGTTAAGTAGTTGTGGAAAACCTAGCATAGATTGAGAGAATCTTATAAAGCTAGGTGTTATAACTTGATGAAAAGATAGTGGATGCCTCAAGTGATACTTAGTAGCTTGAGAAAAGATGAGTAGACCCAAAAGGAATTCCTTTTGGACAATCGAATCTCTATAAAAAATTCTTTGTGTTTTCTCTCTATTTCTTTACTTATACTTCATTTTGAAAATTGCACTACATCATAGACAATGGAAGTCCATGGTTTTTCATCATATTAAGTAAAGAAACATTCTTGAATTATCTTTAAGAAAATACTTTCAATCATTATTAAAGTATTTCATATTTTTAAAACTGCATGTTCATCAAATTTCAAGAACTTTTCTATTGTACTTCAAGGTTTTCATTAAGTCAATATCATAAATTTTATTTTCAAATTTTTTGTTAAAAACTAATTCACTCCATTCTTAACCTATAAGCTCTATCAACATTTTCTACCTTATTAAAGAGCCACTTTAGAGCTTCCAAAAATTCACTAAAAATCATGTTTAGATTAAGTTATATCTAATTAAGTTTGAGATTTTTTTTCCTTCTCAAATTATACATATTTTATATAGCTTTCCATATAGAAGCTCTAAACTTTAAAATTTTTCTAAAAACTCTAGATGAGGAGCTCAACAAAAATTTTTTAAACATGAAATATGGTATATAACAAGGGTAGTGTGACAATGTAATGAACAATTAGATGATAAAATGGTGTTGGAAGCCTATAAGAGGCTATTTTCACTAAGAGATGATGAAATGGTGTCAAAAGCCTATAAGAAGTTATCTTCACTAAGAGATGATAGGATAGAGTTAAAAGCTCATGCGAGATTGTCTTCACTAAATGGCCATAATATCAGAAGTCTCTAAGCTTATCTTTACTATACCTTAATTGTAATAGAGGCAATATAATGTATATAATTGCTAGGTAAAAGAATCCTTTTTATGAATAAAGTTAATGCAAGATAAAGAAAAGAAACAAATAAAAAGTAATTATACTCATAATTATGACCTAATTTATTATTAGTTTATTTCTATTTTCTTGCTATAAAGGTCATCCATTGATGAAATCATTCCTTTTTCCTAGTAATGGTATAAATTTGTAGATGTTAGTTACAACAGAGCTTGGTTGGTATTAATGGATTCATTAAATATTCTGAATATAAGTCTTATTGTATGTTTTGGTTTAATTATTATTATTTATCAATTCTTAAATGCTTACCCATTAAGTTTCAAGAAAACTCACTCTTCTCCTTTCTTTGTTTGTTTCTTTTAAGGATCACCTCTTTAAGTGTCTAGTGGTCAATGAATAGGATAAAACAAAACCTACTTAAGAACTTTGGCACTATGGCAACTATTAGGATAGATGAAATAATCTTGCATAATAATTTATTGATACATTTTATAGTTGAATTTTTAAAATTGCATTCTTTGCAAGCATAGCATACTTGCATATGAAATAATATGATAGATAAATTATAGGAAAAGCTAGTAAGTTATCACCTATAGAGACTTCCTATATTAGTCATATGCCTGTGATAGGATCTAAATATTAGGTTTTAGAGTTTTGGATTTAGGGTTATAAGGAGTTTAGTTTTAGGATTCGTGATTTATAATTTAAGGTTTAGTACTTACTTAAGGTTTGAGGTTTACTATTTAATATACTCCTACCATATTTTATTGTACTTTTCCCATTGGTTTCTAATAATAGACAACATGGAAATAGATTCTAGTTAAATAATGATAATTATTAAACATTGGTTTAGTTACAATAACTATCATCAATACTAAAGTGGTGTTATTCTAATAAACATGATATAACTTTGGTTATATTCAAGAAACTGTTATATAATTTTATATGTTGGTTATTTGTATAACTTCAATTATATTCAAGAAACTGTTATATAATTTTATACGTTGGTTATTTGTATACAATTAACATCCTTTTGTAAGTGACTTTACCAAAATATTTTAATATAACTTAAATTTCATATCAAATTTTAGAAAATTACATTAACTAGTAGAAAATAAAGTAACTATTCTACAAATTGCCCAAAAGATGGATTAAGTGTGAGAAAACTAAAAATTTGTACAAACAAGATGAAAGCTGTACTATATTTTAAGACATTAATTTTTTAAAAGTTTAAAGAAAAAAGGTTAATTTTGAAATTAATAAAGAATATTTATGTAATTTTATTAAATATTAGAAATTTATGATAAGTTATATATTCTTTTTATATATTTTTCTTACAATGATATAAACATGAATGCATTGAACATGAAGATACAAAAATATAAGAAAGAAGACATTGATATAAGAAAATTTATTATGTAATTTTATCCAATATATATATAATTACATCAACAAATATAAATTTATAATAATATTGCATAAAAAAGAGGACTTTTATCATCCACTCTTATTACCAACTTGTGCCAATTTTCATAACTATCATCCAAAAATCACTTTTTCTTGTCTATTACATTTAGATATTGGTAAATCATAGATCTTGACAATAAATTTTCCTCCATTACTAGTATTTATATAAGGAAGGAAAATAACCCTATTTACATCTCATTTAACACATTTAGATGACATTGGATAAGGGAGAACAAATTAGATTCTATAATATCTTTAAATGGTAGGAGAGTTATCTTCTCCATCCTTAAAAACACTAAAGTTAGATAATGGAAGTTAAGACATCATTGAGATGTTTTTAAATAGAAAGTGAATGTGAAATATATAGGTAATAAATAAAAATATAGATGTTGATCGTTAACTTAAAATTGGCATCTTAGGCATGCTTGATTATCAAATAAATGGTGATTGCATTACCAAAGGAGACGTTTAAAGTCAATTAATAACAAAATCAATGTGTAAATATTTTTTCATCTTCCTATGGTGACATTTGAAATGCCTTTTGGATGATAGTTTTGTACATAACAAACATCTTATTCTAACATATAGTTAGTCAATTAAATAATTGTGTTTCTTTGCAAATCATTATATCTAATTGTATTCCATAAATAATCCTACGATAGATCATTAATACATTATTATGGTATAATCATCATGCATCTAAATTTGCAACACAAAGTAAAATCCTTATTGCTAATTTTTATATGTTGAATGAAGCTTATCTTTATTTCTCATGCTAAAGTGCTTATATAGATTTTAAAGATGTTATCCATCTTACTTGTTACAAATTCTCATGTGTTAAAGGAAGTTTATTTGTATTCCTTATACTAAAGTGCCTATATAGATTCTAGAGACATCATCCATCTTACTCTTTAGAAGCATCCTATCCAAGACTTTAACATCTCCTTCACAAATATTTATTGAGCGAGAGACATTAGAGTCTTAGATAAGGTGCTTCCATAAGATTTAAACTATTGCAAAGTATTAATCTAAACCAAAAAATAATAATAAAAAAGAGTAAATATAAAATTTTAAACTAAGTGATGAAAAATAATGGACATTTGTTAGTAAAGTAAATTGATGTTATACGTTTCATCCTCTCAAAGAATGGAGCTAACAACCATAACTTTTGACTTTAGTTACTTCAAAAATTAATATGTTTACATTTTCAAATGCCTTTTTAGATGACGTTTAAGTAGAAATCGGTGTTTTAATTTTGCACACAAAAGTTTTAATGTTAGTTATTTTTGAATTTGACACAATAAAATTTTCATTAATTTCAAAAATATCATTGTATTAACATAGAAATTGATTATAATTTTTATTTATTGTCTTAAATTTTTATACAATTTCAAAAATACTACTACATTTAAGTAAACATTGGTGATAATATAAACCAATGTAAATTTACAAATTTACAGTAATGGTTTAAGGTTTAATGTTTTAGTATGTAAGGTTTAGGTTTAGGGTTTTGGATTTAGGTTTGAGGTTTAAAGGTTTTAAAATTTAGGGTTCAAGAGTTTAGAGATTATATGCCATTTTATGTTTAGGATTTTTATATTTAAAGTTTGTGTTATTGATTTTTTAGTGTAGGGTTTAAGGTTTTATGTTTTAGTATCTATGATTTTAAGGTCTGGGTTTTTGGTGTTTAAGATATATGATTTTAGGGTTTAGGATTTAAAGTGTTTAAGATTTATGATTTTAGAGTATAAGGTTTTAAAGTTTTATTTTTTAAGTTTATGTTTTCGAGGTTTAGGTTTTATGATTTTTATTGTTTAGGATCGAGATATTTAAGGATTATGATTTAAGGTTAGGGATTTAATCATTAGTGGTTAATGTTTTGGGATTTATGTTTTTGGGCTTTTAAGATTTATGGGCTAGGGGCTAAGGGATCGAGGTGTAGGGTTTAGTGCTTAAAGTTAAGGTTTAAGGTTAGGAGTTTAGGGATTAATGATAATTGTTATGGGGTTTCTTTTTAGATTCATGGACTAGAGGCTTAAAGTATCAATGTTTAAGGTTTAGTAGTTAATGTGCATGCCACAATGCACCAAAATTGTATTAAAACAAGTTGAAAAATAATGTAAAATAGTGGCACAACCAGGTCGTACCCTTAGTAATCATTTAATTTTATCTTTCCTAAATAATTTTTTAACAATATATACACAGTTATTAAATTATTTATAAAATGAAAACATGAAGAACTAAAGCAAATAGGATGATAATGCAATGAAACAAAATGTGTGCAAAAACAGAATTAAAGTCTGAATGCAACAATGCAATAATGGGTTATATGTAGAATAGAATTAGAATTTAGGGGTTGGTTACACAAGATTAATGTAAAAGCAATGTATTAAATAAGTACAAAATAAAAGTAAAACAGAAGTAAAATTGGAAGAAACTCAATAGAAGTAAATAGCCGATTCAAAGAAATTGAGCGTCCTAAATTGGATTAATCATAGATCAATTAGGTTTTGACTTTTTCTAATTAATTCTTCAACCTTGAATTATCTGAAATCCCTACAATAATTTATGAATTTTATACAAGACAATTATCTAAGATTTGATCAATTAGGATTAGTTGAATTAAGCAATCGCTATAATCCTTAAACTAGATTGAAATTGATTTATAATTAAAATTCAGTTAATTTAAGAAATTAAATGAAAAATATTTAAATTAATCCCTCAACCTTCTGTCCCTGTGCATAAAACTACGATTTATCAACCATAATTTCATAACAAAATAACAAAGAATTCAGAAACTACAAGGATGAATATCAATTATATCAAATCAATACCTAACATAAGGAATTTCAATAATTTAGCACAATTAAATAGAGAAAGAAAAAAATTAATTAAGAAATGTTAACATTACAAAGCATGATCTCATAATCTTCAAGAGGAGAGCTTCAAACTCCTTGAATCAACCTCAGAAAATTAGCCCCCATCATTGGAAGACAAAAGCTTGAGGAGGAAGAAAGAAAATTATGTTGCTGATTGTATGTAATCAGATTGTATGATTGTATGATATGTTGCCCACCCCCTCATCTCTATTTATATATGATAAAATCCATAGAATCCTAATCCTAGTCCTCTTAGGATTACAAAAATTAAGGTTTTTCTAATCCTACTCCTATTAGGATTATAAAACTTAGCAATTTCTTCTAGAAGGTTCAGTAGTGAAATCTCACTGGTCTGACTTCCATCTGATGAATGACTCCCCAAAATGACATAGTTTCACTAAATCTTTAATTTAAGGTAATAGGCCTAGGTCTTAGCAAAATTTGAACACTAATTTCACCTTAATCGGACCTTGTAACTCAAGATATAGCCCAAATACAAAAACTAGTTCAATTGGGATAGAATGACACCTTCAACTTTTTAACCACTTTTGACCTCCAAAATGTCCGAACTGGTTTGGACCTAAATATAAAAATTGTAGATATCTCTTTTAGATTTTCATCAATATAAAGTTTGCCTCAATCCAAGATTTGGAACCTAAGCTGTAGCTACAAAATAGAAATAGTATCAAAATCCAACATTTACCGAATAAATTCAAAAACTTGTAAAATTAATCCAAAATTATTAAATAAAGCCTATTTTATAAAATTAAGCATAGATAACATCTAAGAGATATAAAATAGGAGAAAATAAAATAATAAATATTTTTCTTATTAAATTCGCCCACACTTATCCCTTGCTTATCATCGAGCAAGATAAAATTTTATTTAAAACCAAGATACAAAAGACTTATCCAAAAACTTCAAATTCATAAATCCATAAGCAAGAATTAACTAAAGGTAGCAAGAAACATAACACATCATGAATAAAAATCTTGACAAACTTAGAGCTAATTAACATAGCAACTTCATTCAAAAAAAGTAAATTAAATTAGTAGATTTTCACAAACTTCATTTTCCAACTCTTAAATGTTTGGGGTAAGGTGTTTCACTCAAGATCATTCTATGAAATTTTCTTACCATGAACTTGCGAATCATCTAATCTCCACTACCCAAATCACATGCACAACATAAATCAAAAGGACTTTATTCAAGATTGTAATAGGGCTAAGGAAAAGAGAAGGAAAAATAAGGATGAAAGAAAGTTAGAGAGTAAAGAAGTTAATAGAGCACTTGAATCAACAATCATGCAGGAAAATTATAGAAAATTACAACTTAATACATCAAGCCAAATTCAAACTTAAATACTCATCAACTTTTTTGTTTTCTCTCTTTTTTTTTCAATTCAATTCTTTTGATTTTTTTTCACTTCTTATTTTCATTTTTTTTTACTTTTCTTCTTTTTCTTCTTTTTGTTTCTTCTTTTCTTTCCCTTTCTTTTTTTTTTAACTTTGATTGAATTTTATTTCAACTAACCTTGGATGATAACTTTTCATAACATATAAAACTCACACACCCCTACACTTATTCAAGAGCCCATCTCATAAAAATTCAAATACTCTGCTAATCCCTAAAGTTAGGTAAAGAAATTTGTTTTCCATTTGAAAAATATGCTTATGGGTTAATCAATAAAGAAAAGGTAATAAACGCTCAAGGAGGCTTAATAAAGTTAAAAACTTCAAGGTTAACTTTATGGCTCTAACTTAAAAGAAAAAAATAATGCCTTAATCATGTTTGTGCATGCATGTGCAGAATGTAATTTTAAAAAGATTCAAAGCAAGTTTTAGAGAAATAAATCATGGAAGAACATCACACAAGAAGGAAAGACAATATCTTAGCATAAATTTTCAACAAAAGGCTTAAAATCTCACAAGTTAGGTTATACTACCAATTTCAATCTATCAATTCAAAATCCATTACTATATCAATTAATTTCAAGAAGTAAAATCATTCATTCAATCATGTTATGAATCCCATCTAACTTCAACTAAATCCCACTCATAAAAGTGCAAAATCCCCATTAATGGAAAGTAACTAAAAAAGACTCAAAATGACTTAAAATCAAGTGAAAAATATATTTTTTTTTTTTGAAAATATTGAAAAGCATTGAATGAAAACACAAAGTATAAAATAAATAAAGAAGACATAAAAGTATAAAGTAAATCCTAGAAGTCTCCCTCCACACTTAAATTTTATATTATCCTTAATGTAAAGCACATCAATATCATTAAGAATAATCATCAAGAAAGATAAAAGGACATGGAAAATAAAAGAGAAGGATAAGAGAAAGTAAATCTAAATTGCTTGGGTTGCCTCCCAAGAAGAACCTTTCTTTAGTATCTTTGACTAGACCATGGCTTTAATTTCTTCAACCAGGATCTATATGGGGGTTGGCTATCTCATTTGCTTCCAATTTGTCAAGCTTTACTTCATCCATCAAAGAGGTGCTATGAAAATTTAAATCCTCCACCATAAGTTCTTGAAATGCTATTCTTAATTTATCCTTACTTGAATGCTTAAAGTCATTTGGTAAAATAAACTCAACATGATTAACAAAATGGTGAAAGGAATCAATGTGAAAACACTCCTTGTCTTTTTCTTTGTCTTCTTCTTTTTCTCCTACTTTTTCTTGTAAAAGTAAAATGTCTCCATCATCACTTTATTTTTCTACAATTTTTGAATGAACACTACTATTTTCATCTAAAAATGCAGAAATTTCATCACAAATGGAACACTTAATAGCATCATCTTTACAAGTGTATTCATGATTATCAAAACAATCTATAAATTTAGAAAACTCAGGAAATTTAGCAAGTAATTTATCATGGATAGCATTAACATGGAAATATGAATGGTATATAGCAAAATTAAAAGTTATAGCAGAATTTGAAACAAAAATGTGCAAATCAAAAACAACAAAAATAGCAATAGAAACAGCAGAAACAAAATGAGGAAAATCATCCACTAAAGGCTCTAAAGTGCTAAGAAATGATATAGAGTTATCATGCATATCTTTAGAAATATCAAACTTGGCTATAACACCATTAAACTCCAAATTTAATGTTCCATCTCGGACATTAATTATGATTTTGCCTATTTTGAGAAAAGGCCGACCAAAAATGATTGGTGGTTCCTTATTTTCCATCTTTAAAATGTAAAAATTTGTTAGGAAGATTAGCCCATCAACCTACACTAAAATATCTTCAATAATTCCCAAAGGATAAATGTTATATCTATTAGCTAATTGAACAACAACCTTTGTTTCTTTCAAATGGAATCGCAAGTTACTTGTTGCCAATTGTTTAACAAACTCTTCAAATGATGGTTGAGAAGATAATGAATTCGTTTCTAGTTGTTGCACTGCATTAGGTTGTATTCTAGTATATGCAGGTGGAGGATACTAATTCTGGATAGGATTGTTGCCATATTTAAAATTTTGATTGTCTCTCGAACTAGCATACTGATTATGCTATTGCTATTGGTACTGGTTTGGTTGTGATTGCTAGAATTGGTACTGATTTTACTAGTGAAATTATGGTTTCCAAAGGAAGATGGCTATTGCATATGCTAAAGGAGGAAGGGGCGCTCATCATCTTGTAATGTAGGCTAGCAATCTATCGGATGAGTTAGGCAAGAGCATATTCCATATAATTTTATTGGAAAAAAGGCTTGAATTTGCTACTGCTGTCCCATTGCTAATTGCCTAACTAGTGAAGTTAGCTCATTTATTCAATTCTCTTATTTTTGCTAGTTTGGACTGGAGAAGTTGATCTTATTTATGTTTCTAGTTACAGCAGCTATGATTCTTATTCCAAACTACTAAGAATTTGCTGCCATGTTTGTAATAAAGTCTCTTGCTACCATTGGAGTCTTATCCACTAAAGCTCCATCACTTGCTGCATCAATCATGCTTCTATCCATAGGGAGAAAGCCTTCATAGAAATATTAAATTAACAGCTACTCACTGATTTGATGGTATAGATAGCTTACACACAACTTCTTAAATCTCTCCCAATATTCATGAAGTGTCTCACCACTCATTTGCCTAATTCCACAGATTTCCTTTCTTATGTCAGCAACTCTAGATGTAGGGAAGAATTTCTCTAAAAATAGTTACTTCATATTAGTCCAATAAGTGATGGAACCAGGTTGAAGATAGTGGAGCCAATCCTTGGCTACATCAGCTGAGGAGAAGGGGAATGCTTTCAACTTGATTTGATCTTCTAATATGCTTTAAGGTTTCATTGTTGAATATAGCATGTGAAATTTCTTCAAATATTTGTGTAGATCTTCGCCTGCAAGACCATCAAACCTTAGAAGCAAGTGTATGAGTCTAGATTTTAATTCAAAGTCAGTATCTAACTCAGGATATTGGATGCCTAAAGGTAGATATGTGACATCAAGGGAAACTAATTCTATTAATGTTCTATGGTTAGCCATGTATTCAAAATTATTTAAGGGTGTAGAATGGAGGTTAGGAGGGATAGAACTACCAATATTTTTATTCCTACAAAGTGAATGAAATGTGCTATCAATTTTAGAATCAAAATCACATAATTTAATAGGATTTCTTCTTGTCATGAACTAAACTACATAGTACTTAAGAAAACTTCACTAAATAGAAGTATAGAAGCACCAAAACACTAAAATGCAAAATCACTATGAAAAATCAACCTAAACACATCTAATTAACCTATTTAGACAATTTTGAAAATTATAGAACCACCACAGAAAGTTTTCTCTAATTATGCAAAATCAAAAAATGCAATAAAAAATCTTAAAAAATTAAAAGAAATGGTCAAAACAATATTTTTTTGAATGCTTGATGATGTTTATTATGATAAAATATGATAAATTAAGGTGGAGGTATGCAAGGAATCCAATGAAATCTAGAATAACATAGAAAACAATAGTTACCATAAAATGCAAGAAACAAAATGACAACAGCAAAGACTAGTTGGAATGCTTGATTAATTATGTAATATATTGCTAGGAATATGTATGGAAAGATAAACTCAAGAGGATACCTGGCAACGGTGCCAAAATTTTGATATGCACACTGCAATGCACCAAAATTATATTAAAATTAGTTACTAAAAAATAATATAGAATAGTAGCACAACTAAATCGTATCCCTAGTGATCCTTTAATTTTATCTTTTCTAAATGATTTTCTAACAATATATGCATAATTATTAAATTATTTATGCAATGAAAATATGAAAAACTAAGGTAAATAGAATGATAATGCAATGAAACAGAATGTGTGCAAAAACAGAATTAAAGTCTGAATGCAACAATGCAATAATGGGTTATATGTTGAATAGAATTAGAATTTGGGGGTTGGTTACACAAAATTAATGTAAAAGCAATGTATTAAACAAGTACAAAATAAAAGTAAAGCAAAAGTAAAATTGGAAGAAACTTAATGGAAGCAAATAGCCGATTCAAAGAAATTGAGAGTCCTAAATTGGATTAATCATAGATCAATTAGGATTTAACTTTTTCTAATAAATTCTTCAACCTTGAATTATCCAAAATGCTTACAATAATTCATGAATTCTATGCAAGATAATCGCCTATGATTTGATCAATTAGGATTAGTTAAATTAAGTAATCGCTATAATCCCTAAATTAGATCGAAATTGATTTATAATTAAAATTCAATTGATTTGAAAAATTAAATCAGAAATCTCTATGTTAATCCCTTAACCTTCTATCCCTATATATAAAACTACAATTTATTAACTATAATTTTGTAACAAAACAACAAAGAATTCAGAAACTACAAGGATGAATATCAATTATATCAAATTAACACCTAACATAAGGAATCTCAAGAATTCAACATAATTAAATAGAGAAAAGAGAAAAAATAATTAAGAAAGGTTAACATTACAAAGCATGATCTCATAATCCTCAAGAGGAGAGTTTCAAACTCTTTAAATTAACCTCAGAAAAATTAGCCCCCATGGTTGGAAGATAAAAACTTGAAGAGGAAAAAAAAAACTATGTTGCTGATTATATATAATTAGATTGTATGATTATATGATATGTTGCCCACCCTCTTACCTTTATTTATATCTAATAAAACCTATAGAATCCTAATCGTAGTCCTCTTAGGATCACAAAAATTAAGACTTTGCTAATCTTACTCCTATTAGGATTATAAAACTTAGAAATTTTTTCTAGAAGGTTTGGTAGTGAAATCTCACTAGTCTGACTTCCAATTAATGAATGACCCCTAAAATGATGTTGTTTCACTAATTCTTTAATTTGAGGTTGTAAGTTGGGTCTTAGCAAAATTTGAATACTAATTTCACCTTAATTAGACCTCTGTAGCTCCAGATATAGACCAAATACAGAAATTGGTTCAGCTAGGAAAAAATAACACCTTCAACTTCTCAGCCACTTTTGACCTCCAAAACATCCAAATTGGGCTTGGGCCAAAACATAAAAGTTATAGATCTCTCTTTTAGATTTTCATTAATATAAAGTTTGCCTCAATCCAAGATATAAAGCCCAAGTTATGTGTGAAAAATAGAAATAGTATCAAAATCCAATATTTATCGAATAAATTTAGAAACTTGTAAAATCAATACAAAATTATAAAACAAGGCCTATTCTGTAAAATTAAATATATGTAATACCTAAGAGACATAAAATAGGAAAAAATAAAATAGTAAATATTTTCTTATCTGTAGTTTAAGGTTTATGATTTTAGATTTAAAGCTTAGTTTATGGTATAAGATTTAATTATTAGAATTTAGGGTTTAGAGTTATGGTTTTAGGTTTTGGGATTAATGGTTTAGGTTTTAAGGGGTTTTTAGGGTTTATGTGTATATGGTTTAGGATTTAAGGTTTTGTGTTATGATGTTTAAATTTTTAGGTTTAGGACTTAGGATTTAGGTTTTAAAGGGTAATGTTTATGTTTTGGGATTTTAGGTTTAGGACTCTATAGTTTAACATTTAAGGTTTATATGTTTTGGTTTTAGGAATTAGTAAGTGGTGTTTATAATTTTAAGGTTTAGTTTATAGGGTTAAGGATTTTATATTTTAACATGTAAGGATTTAGGTTTTAGGATTTATAATTCAATGTTTTGCATTTTGGATTTAGGGTTTAGAATTTAGGACTTTGTAGTTTAAGGTTTTTAGTTTAAGATTTGCAATTGAGGGTTTATAGTTTAATGTTTCATGGTTCAAGGTTAAGGGATTTTAGGTTCATGGTTTTAGGTTTTGGATTTTTCATTTAAGGTTTAGGTTTTATGATTTAAAGTTTAGTGTATAGGTTTTAAGATTTAGGTTTTGAGTTCAAGATTTAGGATTTTAGATTGAGGGTTTTTTATGTTTAGTGTTGACTATTTTAGGGTTTGAGTTTAGGGTTTTGTATTCATGGTTTGTAGTTAAAGTTTTTAGTTTTAGGCTCAGGGTTTAAGATTTAGTGTTTAATATTTAAGGTTTAGGATAATGGTTTAAAGTTTAAGGTTTATAGTTTAGAGTTTTATTTTGAATTTAGGGTTCAAGGTTTAAGGTTTTAGGTTTGGTTTCAAAGTTTAGGGTCAAGATTTAAGGTCGAAAGTTTTAGGTTTAAGGCTTATGATTCAAGATTTAAGGTATTAGGTTCATGGCCTATAATTTGTGGCTTGGGATTTAATATTTAGGGTTCTAGGTTTACAATTCATGGTTCATGGTTTATAGTTAAGGGTTTTAGTGTGGGGTTTAGATTTTTAGGTTTAAGATTGACGATTTATGGTTTAAGGAATATGATTAATTTTTTTAGTTTTAAGGTTCATTGTTTAGGATTCATGATTTAAGGTTTTAGGTTTATTATTTATGGTTCAAGGTTCTAGATTTTAGGTTTTGGGATTATGGTTTATTTTTTAAAGTTTATGATTTAAGGTTCAATGTTTAAGGTTTAGGGTTAAGGTGTTAGGTTTAGTGTTATGTGTTTATGGTTTAATGTTTTGTGTTCTGTGTATAGTTTATAGTTCAAGGTTATTGTTGTATGGTTTAAGGTTTAATATTTAAGGTATAAGGTTTTTGGCTTAATGTTTCATAGTTCAAAGTTTAGCTTTCAGTGATTGTGATTCAGGGTTTATAGTTTAGCATTTTAGACTTAAGGTTCAAGATTTGGGGTTCATAGTTTTATATTTAGGGTTCATGGTTAGGGTTTAAGGTTTAAGATTTTTTATTTTTGATTTTGTGTTTGATGTTCATGGTTTAGGATTCATAGTTTAGTCTTTAGGATTTAAGGTTTAGAATTCCATGTTCAAGATTTATGGTTTAAGGTTCATGGTTTTGGGTCTTGGGTTTAATGTTTTGCATGTATAGTTTAGGTTTAAGGTTTGTGTGTTAAACCTATTTGGATTTATGTAGAAATAATTAATTAATTATAATAATATTATAATTTAAAACTTTTGGTTAGAATAATTGATGGATCAACATCTAAAAATATTTCAAAGCTAGTTGTAATTGAGGATGAGAGTGTAAGTATGGTGGAAACTTTATAGGCCTTTTCCCATTTTATTATTAGGACCATTTCCCCTTAATTACCCTCCTAACTCAACTTATTACCATATTTTTTTCAAAAAAGGAAGAACAATTTTCCTCCCCTTCTCCAAGGAAAGCATACCTAATCTTATTATCCTTTTCATTTAATTCAAGATAAAGTAATAACTTTCACATCTTAATCTTTTTTGAACTTCCTTTATACTTCCTCTCTTTAGATTTTAGATGATTAGGAGTATTTCAAAACCCTCCATAGCATGATCAGTAGGGAATTTGACTTAGTGGTTTCCATTAGCTTATATTACTTCCATATTACATTAAAATCAATTTAGAATATTAATTAATACTAACATTTATAATTTTAAGATATCAAAGTCTAACATATTTGTTTCCAAATAAAATGAGAAGTTAAGCCATTTACAATCTTTAACACTTTCCAAAATAAGCTAGCCTAATTAACCCCCATTACAGCATGACCAACATCATTTATATTGTCTACCCATCAATATCTATTATAGCTTAATGCCTTTTCAGGAAGGCTTTAGAGAAATCACATCTATTTATTATTATGCCTCAAACCTAGTTGTGGCTAGCATGGAACCCAATCAATTAATTTCCACTTGCTTAATCCATTTCTCATGACAATATACATGTGCATGCATGTGATAATAAAGGAGAATAAAAAGATAGCATTAAAAGATATCAGAATCTCATTTATTAAAATAGCTCTACAATAAAAAGAAGTTACACTTCCTTATAATCCACTCTATATTAGGCATAAGTTAGCCTAAATAACCCTAACTATGAAGAGATCATATCTCTCTACCTTTTTCTTATATAGTTCAAGGCCCAAAAATATCCATTAATGATAAAAATATCTATTGCTACTACTACCTATAATCATACTAGGAAAGCTCCTAAAGGGTCTATAATTGAGATAATGGTGGAGGAGGCTTAGCTTAAGAATCTATAAAATAAAAACATGAAAGGATAAGTTTAGGCTTTAGTGAGTAAGCATTCCAATAAAGATAAGACATAAGAATATTTATTTAAAGACTTACTAACTAGATTTACCTCCTTAAACCAAAATATTTTTATCATACAATCCATCGTACAATCTCATTAGTATTATCATAATAATCACATGAGCATATATATTCCTTTGTACCTTTACTCAACTCTTATATATATATATATATATATAAAATATTCAATTAGATGACAAGTATGAATTAGGAAAGAAAAAAAGGAAGTAAATCTTTTTGTAATTTCTATCTATCCTTATCTCTTACAAGCTACTACCAAATTAGATGTTTGATTCACAAATAATATCAATATACCCCTATCTTAATTTCACAAGCTATAGCACATTTTATGCTTAATAATTAGATGGTGAATTGAATTATAATTCATTTGCATATATCAACATTACCACATCTTCTTACATAGCCCTACACTACTTAAGTTTCATTTCCAATATGCAATAACCTCACAATAACATAGAAAAAATAATCATGCACTTTAACACTCTTAAAAGAATTGATGGTTAAAAATACATGGGTGATAGTCAAATATATACTCGACTAAGAATAATTTTTTGGAACATAGTTAACAATATGCTCTACCATAGACCTTTAGAATGTAACTCTTCAAGTCGTAATCAACTATATAATCAATTATAAACATACCAAGTGCATTCATTTAGTTAATAGTTAACTATATACTTGACTACACCCCTATCTTAATTTTACAAACAGTAGCATATTTCATGCTCAATAATCATTAGATGAATCGAATTGTAACACATTTGCATATATCAACACTACCATACTTTTTTGCACAGCCTTGCATTACTTAAATTTCATTTCAAATTTGTAATAACCTCATAATAACATAAAAAGACTAATCATGCACTTTAACACTCTTAAAAGAATCAATGGTTGAAAATACATGGGTGTTAATCAATTATATACTTGACTATAAGCTACTTAAGAACAATTTTTCAAAGCCTAGTCAACCATGTACTCTACTATAGACTTCTAAAGTGCAACTTTTGAAGTCATGATCTAGTATGGATATCGATAGTTCTTTCATTTAATTAATAGTCAACTATGTACTTCATAAGACCTTTCAAAGAGTAACTTCTTTAGTTATAGTTAACCATGTAGTTGACCATAACCTTCTGAAACTAAAATTTCAGGTAATAATTGACTATATACTCGACTATGACCATCTAGATAGTAACTTTGCAAGTTATAGTCAACTATCGCTTTAGGCTCTGTAGATTTTCACATGAACTACTTTTCATTCAAGATCTTTTTGCCAAAATTCCATTACATAACTCATAAAACACAAGACAATTAACATTTAATGGATCTACAACCATGTTCTTACTAATTCCATCAAACCTTTCAAGCCAAATCTTACAATTCAACACATAGTTTAAGAAATCATCAAAACTTAGGGAAAAAAGAACCCAACTCATAACTGAATAATCTTAAATAAATCTCAAATGTTAAGCTAAGATGTTTGCTTATCTTATATAAAGGAGATTTTAGTGAGAGGAAGTTATGGTTTGACAACTCCTTGATTATATGAAAATTTTAATGAAGATTGGTTCTTCTTTTTGCCTTAATCAAAAAGAAGAAGAAGAAGAATAGCAAATGAGGAAGGTAAGGAAAAGCAAGTTTCTAGGGAATGAGGAATAAAAGGAGATTAGCTAAAGTTTAGCGATAAATAGGGAAATAAGTGTAGGGGCAAAATGGAAAAATATTGCTAAATTTGTTTCATACTCATATACTCACATCTAACACTCTTAACCTTTAAACATTTTATTTCATCTATTTTCTTCTAACTAATTCATATAAAATTCTCATTTTAATTTTATTCTATTAAATAATTCTCTCTTACATAATATGTTATCTCACATTTCGATATAATAATTTATTCATTCCATACAAACATTTTATTTTAAATTTAGTTGTTGTAATTAGCAATTATTGCACACATAAAACAAATTTAAATTTAGAATGGTGTAACAATACATCCCTTTTCAAAACAATTCATCATCTTAGTAAGACTATAAGGATATATTAATGTTACACCTAGAACTTAACAAATAAATGTCCACTCCAACAAATTAACACTTATACCATAAATTGTGCTATGAAAATTCAAAAATCATAAAAATTTTAACTCTTGCTATAGGAATAAAAAATTCAAAAAAATATTAAAAAAACTAAAAAAGTTATGCTATGGGAAGAACTTTACTAATGAAAAAAAATATACTTGTGTCATAAACTAAGCTATAAAAACATATTTCCTGTGATGAAGTATCACTTTTATCACAAAAAAATTTTACTCGTGACAAAATATCACTTATACTATAAACTAATTTATAGGAACACATCCTTTATATCATTCATGCGACCATGCAAGTTGAAAGAGTTTAGCTATGGCGAAATATTACTTATGCTATAGATTATTTTTATGGATAAAGTTATAAGCAAATATATTATACTTGTAATGAATATATATATAAAAAATCACAAAATTAATTCAATTTTATTTCTAAAATTTGAAAATATAAAATAAAATTTCAAAGAATAAATATATACTATCGATAATGGCTTATTTAGTGAACTTGGTAAGGAAGATGTGTCATAGTCAAGTCGATTCAACTGGTGTGCAAAACTAGTGATATTATATATATGTATTATAATATTATTAATAATATTAAATTATTATGTAATAACAAGTTTCACATTAATCACTATAATATTAAGGAAACTTTCATTAAAAAATTGAAACTAATAATTATGCAAAATTATATATAATTTAATCATAATTAAATCATTATGTTAACAAATTTAAGCAAATTATATTCAAGAGTGTGGTATATATAAAATAATCTAAAACTTCATTTTAGTCCATTATTAATTCCACTTGTATCGATTATGTTTCTCATAGATATTTTTATATCAATTTCATTCGTTATAAGTAATAAAATGATTAATTTAGTCTATCAATTAGTATTTTAATGGATTAATAGCTTAAAAGGTGAAGGGACAAAAATAATATATTAGGAATGAAAATGATGTTAAAAATTTATAAGGGGTCGAATGATTTAACTTACATAATTTAATTATGTATATTGTAATTATATACATTAAAAAATAACATACATGTGCAATTTGCAAGTTTGTGTGTGCATGTATGTATTATAAATTCAAATGTTTTATTTGTAGTTTAATATATACTTCAAAATGAATATTTAAATTTTATTAAAAAATTAAAATATATTATTTTCAATTAACTTTTAAAGTTTTTCTTTTTTGTATTAGGTCTCTCACAAATATAAGTTATATCAATTTAGTACCTCACATAATTTTAATATCAATTTCATCCATTATATAATATTTATTTGTTATTTTAGTCATTTTATTTCTATAGTCATTAATCCATTAATGAAAATATTAATAAAGTGATAAAATTAATTAATTTATTACTTGTGAAAGATAAAATTAACATAAGACATTTGTGAAAGATAAATTTGATGCGAGCAAAATTACTGGTCGAAAAAATGAGTTTTAATATATAAAATTAGAAAGCCTTTTAGTATAAGCGTATTTTTATTATGTATATTTATGTCATGACCCAATCTAATTATAATCACATCCCATCATTGATTTTCACAAACCTTAACAAATTTTTACTTTTCTCATTTAATGAAAATTTCTAAATTTTGGAGGAACTTCAAATTTTATTTTAAGATTTTTATAGTAAAATGGACAAATTTTTCCTTATTTTTAAATACTTCCTGAGGGTTATATGTCCTAAAATACAAATCATGTATTATTTTTCAAATATAACAGCATAATCATACATATAACAATATACAATTCTAGACTTATACATAAATAAATGATTTAACACATTAGATGAATTAATAAATAACTATTTTAAATGTCGGTCTTAATCCAAATTGTCAAATTTTCTAATTTAAGTGGTCTTTGATTCTCCATACATGTGATACAGCTTAAGTAACTATCTTAACTTGAAAACAATGAAAATAAAATAGAGTAAGTTTTGATAACTTAATAAGCATATATCTATCATTAATGTGTAGAAAGTCAATTTTATAAATAATAATTGCAGTTTAACTAGGTACTAATATTAAAATATCAATATACCCATCTTCTGACTTTTTAAAGTACACGACATCATGCCTTGAAATGGAAATGAATCTATACATGACTTAAACCCCTCACATGACTCAAACCTTGTAATTCATGTCACAACTTATAAGAGTCTCCATTATCCATTAATACTCAATATCATTATCATAAAATACACTACCAATTTTGGATAGACATCATATTACAAATAGCCATTAAGACTCAAATACAAATATATCATCATTGTCACATCAAGTCTTTACAATTATGTCACATAATGATATCCAATCACAAATAAACTTCTAATATTACATCATATCACATAGTTATTTTCGATAAACATATTGCATTCACATTTTGACCTTCAAGTTAAACTACATTTTTCATGAACTTTTGGTTAGGAATTTCCCATCTGGCTTTAATATCATTGGCCTTATCATATTTCCAATCTCAATGTCACTTATGACATATTTCATAATGTTATAATTCAATAGAATCCAGCTCTACAAATCATAATTTAAAAGCTAATTTCATTATAGATAATTAGTCATCAATATAAGGCAAACATCAACACATAGTAATATATACATATAACAACATTGCCATGTCCTTTTGTATGGCCATAACACTCATTCACATCTTAATATAATTCATACTATAATTTTTAGCATACAAGTGACAAAAAAGCTCAATTATAAGCATTTGGCAATCATTGATAACATCACTATGCTTCCACTATATACCTTGATAAATTAACATTAACTCAACAGCTAATTTCACCTATACCACAAAACTATATTTACACATGCATATGGAATCTATGCTATCAATAAGGAGTATATAATCCATAGCTCTTAAATTATTTTTTATTAAGATTTTAATATGTGATGAGATATATACTCACCTAGTAGAGCGTGTTCATAATAAGGGCTCAAAGTGGTTCATTTTGTCCTTCGTTTATCCTTATAGTTCTCTATTTATAATAATGACATCATAAAGATGAAAGTATTACCTTTCTTCTAGGTCCATGTTCCAAATTGTAATATAATAGTATTTCTTAGTATTTCCTAATATAAACTTATGCAATCAAACATTGTACTTTAAAGATTTACTTAAATTAACTTAAAATGTCAAACATTAACTTTTATGATATAAAAATATTCTGGAATCTCAATTTATTATATTATTATATTTTAGTATTATGTCATTTACCTAAATACTATGATAAAATGATAGTCTCAAAATTGAACATGGAACAATTGAAATAATAAATCCTTATATTGTGAAAATGCCATACTCATCTCATTCTAGCATTTTACAATAAAAAAATCATATTCTTTTCTTGTATCACCATATATCTCAGAGTTCTTGCAAGAATGGGTTTTTTTTTAAGAAATATATATATATATATATATATATATATATATATATATATATATAATTATCATTGAAAACATTATCATATAGTACTCTAAAAATACTTAAGTCTCATCACATTAATGTCCCTTAGCATAAAATTTTATATTTAAAATCTATTATCATACATGGGTTTCCTAAGATATATAATTACCATAAAAAGTATTATCATGGGATACTTTAAAATGATTCTACTTATGGTAGCTAAATAATTTACAACATAAAATTGATATTTTTATCTTTATTTATAAACATCATTACACATTTCAAATAGTTAAAAATGGGTCTTTCTTGATCTTAGCTTAAACAACTAGCACTATAAAATCAATGGTGTAAACAGACCTCAATCATGTTATTTTAATATTCTATAACATAAAATTTTCATTTTTTTAAAGATGTAATCATTTTTCTTAACCTATATATAAATGGTTTTTTCTTGGATTAAACTTTAAATTAGTAAGAAATTAAACTCTTCTTCTATAAAAATGCTCATCTCCATCTATAGTATCTACCCTAAGCTCATTGGTAGCGAAGGCTCTTCGAATATTGGTGAATGAGGGGGTACCACAATTTTCCCTTACTGTTATCCGATGCTAATCGTGGGTTGCATAGCTTTGTCTTATCATGGAGTTGCCATCAACCAAGATAGCTTAAAAGTTAAAGCATGTATTGATGGCAACTATCTCGGCCAATCTACATTTCTCTACCTAGCTTATCGATATGTTTCCAATTATAATTGAGAAGAAGCTACTGGTGCCATTAACAATCAAGTAGCTAACGATAAAGTAATAGTAAGTGTGACAAACAATGATGACTTAGCTTTAAAGAAGGCATGACAATGATGGGACCGAGAGGAAAAAAAAGAAGAAGGGGAGAGAGAGAGAAAGAATTAAAAGTAAGGCAATGAAAGAGCGTGTACGTGGGTAGAAAAGAAAAAGGACAGAGAAATAAAAAAACATATAGAGCATAGGCTTTTATCCCATGTACCATAGTGCACCAAAAGTCACTCCTCCTTTTAAATCCCATCCATTGATCTCAGTTTAATCCAATCCTATTGGCTTAGCTCCAAAGAAGGCATAACAATGATAGAACTGAGAGAAAGAAGAATAAGAAAGAAAGAGAGAGAGAGAGAAAGCTGAGAGTAAGGCAGTGAGGGAGGGTGTACATGAGCAAAAAAAAGAGGCAGAGAAATAAAAAAGCATATGAAGGCATGGGTTTTTATCCTATGTACCATAGTGCACCGAAAATCACTCCTCCTTTTAAATCTTATCCATCGATCTCAACTTAATCCAATCCTAGCCATCCATTCAAATTACCATTCTAAAAAATATCCTTTTTCCTATTAACTTTAAAACTTCCATATAAATATTTCAACCCCATATATTAAATTTCTAATAATTCATTTTGTAATAACTAATTTATTTAAATCCTCTACTTAGTTATTTTTCAATCTTCCCTTAATATGTAAATATATATATTTCTAATAATTTAATAAATTTGTAAGTCTAAAATAAATATTTTACTTTTCCTCAATTCCAAAAATAGTCTATGAAATACAAATAAATTATTTCATAGATTCTTGCACTTACAATCACTAAAATATTTTTCAATTTATAGGAAAATCCCTTATAAAAATCATTTTAAACTAATAATGGCCATGTATTAAAATAAATAATTTTCAAATATTATTATAAGTATCATTTTCAATATTTTAAAACCTTCAATATGAAAAATAAATTTAAAATCAAATATTAACCAAATAAATAAATATTTATTCATAAGCATTAAAATTTATAAAACTTGAAATCTTAAACTTGGGATATTACAATTTATGTAATAATTTATTATTATATAATTAGTACAATGTATTTATAAAGTCAATCAATCAACTAAAACTTTATATAAAATATATCATATTATAATATTAAAGAAGCAATTAGGCATGATGGTAAAACTTGACATTCCTTAACTTAAGGATTCATGTTTGATTCCCTGTAAATGCAATTTATAGTTTTCAAATAGGTGATGTTTCAATAATTTACACTAGTTTAATATAAACCAAAAGCATTAATGACTTTTTGCAAATATGTAGACTAGATGATAAGCTAGCACTCAATCAAATTGGTTAAATAATTAATTCAATCTAAATATATAAAAATTATCTTGGCTAACTATATTATTTTTCATAGTAATTTTTTTTATTTTTTGTCATGATTATATTAATGGTAGTATGTGTTACTAGCTATGGATGCACCTTTTTTGCCATGTTAGTATTCATAGCTAGAAAGATCTATTAGCTACAAGTGAACCTATGGCAACAAAAATTTGTGGCACAAATGATGATTTGTTATAGTGGTAAATATTTATTAGCCATGAATGAATCTATGGCAAAAAAAATTATTTTTTGCCATAAGATTTTTTTTATGGCAATTTTCTTGCCATGCTCACTTATACCATGAATCCATCTAAATAATATTTATATGGTTAAATAGCACAGTCACAAAAATTTTAATCTTGTGTCATGATTGAAATCATGGCACAAGTGATGATTTGTTATAGTGGTAGATATTTTTGCCACATATCTGATTCTAGCTCCTATATGCCTTTTTAATCCTTCAGCATTCCTAATGAACTTTCACAAATGGGACTTTCTTAGATTTCAATTTATGAATTTAGCAATCCAATATATAAATCAATTGTTGCTTGTATGATAACTTGAAATCTAACTAAGTGGTTCCTCTTAAATCATATGGCATTCATCCAGTACATACTATCAAAACATGGAAACATATAATATTAGATGTGTGACATAAGGGCTATTTGATGATTCCAACCAATATGCCATAGTTCCTATTCATTTAATGGTTAAGAATGGTCTAAAAAAATAAGGTACTAACTTTCTTTTTTTCCTAAATCGTATTAGACCCTTTATGGATGATAATTTAAGAAAAATCATATCCTTCTTTTGGAACTTTGATTCTCTTTTCCTTTTATCTGTATATGATTTTTCTCTATCCTTTTTACCTTTAATTGATCTTAGATGACTCAAACTTTTTTCAAAGTATCTATCACTAAATTTGGTCATAAAAGCTTTGTCTATCCTGATTCAAACTATCCTACCAAAGACTAACACCTTTGCCCACATAAAGCTTCATAGGGAGCTCTCTAGATGCTTAACTAGTAACTATTGTTGTAAGTAAACTCAATCAAGGACAAGTACTTTTCCTAAATTCCCTCAAAATTCAAGGTGTATACTTTAAGCATGTCTTCTAAGATTTAAATTATTTACTCCAATTGTCCATTATTTTGCATCTGAAAGTCTATGCAAAATCACTATTGAGTCCCCAATACTTATTGAAATGACTACCAAAAAAGGGATGTAAATTATGTGCATTAGTTTGATAAAATAGAAAATCTCTTCCTATGTCTCCCTCACATTTATATAATTACCAAAACTCACTTATAGCATAAAAATGAAGTTTTACTTATTCAATTAATATGCATTTCAAATTTAGTATTTAATATTATCATCATTAAAATTAATTAATCATTTTCTCATAAAACAATTTAATTTTAAAGGGTGTAACAAGGTATTTAGCTTTAAAAAAGATTTTGTACCTTAACCAAAGTTTTGATGATGTATAGAGGCTAGCCAAATCACCACCTCTAAGACTTCTTACTTCCTTTAATTATTGTGAATAAACATTATAACCAAACTTGAGAAATTTTGAATGGATTAATTTAATTAAGTTAGGTTTTTAGTATGTATATGCATAAATTAAGATTAAATGATGAGGAATGGTTTTGATACAAATTATTTATGGAATTAAGTACATATAATGTTATTTTGATGATATATAGTGGTCAAATTACATAAGATTTCATGAAGAAGGACAGCTAAGGGGATTTTCTCAAGTATGAACAATGAAATTTTCTATAAAAATTTAAAAATTCATGTATGAATCAATTGGTGAATTGATTTATCAAGGTTAGTACATGAAAATCCTAATCTTGAATTTATTCATGAATTAATTCACCCTTAATAGAACTAAAAATGGATAATTTAATTAATTAGAGAATCAAATTAGCAGGATCAAAAGGTAAGCTCCTTTGCACTAAATCAGTTCCTAAATCAATTCAAGCTATACCAAACTATGCTAAATAATTTAAATCAATTTTCAAATTAATTTATGCCTCATAAAAACTTACTAGAGGCTATGAATTAATTCAAGTAGATTTTTAATTTTTTTCCATAAGACTCCTTTGCAAGGGATATTTATGACATAGTCCTATGGTATGTGAGTTAGAATGGCTAGGGTGAAACCATAACGATGTCCCAATGTGTCAATTACAATTGTGAAATAGGGTTCAATATAATTATATGTTGGGTAAATAAATAATAAGCACTATTATGATATAAGGACATGTTAGGTTACAATTATGATGTGCAATAATGATTATGATTTGTAATTAAGTTGTTATTATTATTGTATATGTATATTACGTAGAATTTAGTTTACATTTGGATTGATATACTATTTAAAGCTTTTATTTATATATGTATGTTAAGGCACTTGTTATTATTTTGTTATTTATACTATTAATAAGATTGACAATATCAGGGCAATGATATTCAAATTATAACATTGTGCACTAGATTTGCATACTTATTTATAAAAGGATAAAGTTGACCTTGAAAGGACAAGAATAGGCATGTAAAGGATAAAGATGAAAGAAGTCACAAGAAGATCTAAATCTTGTTATTTATTTATTCTCTTGAAATAATTTATTGAATAAAAACTCCTTATGATCAAATGATAAACAATTAAGAAATTTAACCTTAAAAAGGTGTTAACCAATGCATGCAAACTCATGTTATCTAAAAAATAGAGTAAAACTCTCCCATATGTTTCAAGTCCATCCACCTTAAGGTATGTGAATACATTTTATTTCTTTAGCAAGTTTTGTTTGTTCTTTTCTATTTATTTAGAATATACAAATGAGTATGATCTTACTTTACCATCCTTCTATGATTGATCACTAAGTTTTTTCTAAAACTCATTCTTTTTCCTTTATTTTTTTCTTTTATAAGGACTTATCCTCTTAAATGCTCAGTTATCATCAAATAGGTTAAAAGTGGGTCCACTCAAGTATATTGACATTGAGGTAAGTCTTAAGGCACTTAGGCTAAACACTTGCAAATGCATTTGTTGCCTGACAAATTGAAATTTAATCATATTTGAGTTCAACATTGACGCTTACTTGAAGGACAAACACCACTAAATTTATAATATTATATTCATTACATAGGTAAGACATGTATGCAATTACTCATAGTAACCACTGATGCCAATTAATTCCCTTAAATGGGTTGTGACATTAAGGTTCATGGTTTAAGATTTAAGGTTTATGGTTTATGGTTCATAGTTTATGGTTCATGGTTTGCAGTTTAAGGCCCACTGTTTAATTTTTAAGGTTTAAGGTTAGGGATTTTAAGGTTTATGTTTCATGATTTAAGGCTTATAATTTAAGGTTTGGTGTTTAGGTTTTAATGTTTAAAGATTAAGATTTAAGGTTGAATATATTAGGTTTAAGATTTAGGATTCATGGTTTAAAGTACAATATTTAGGATTTATGGTCTAGTATAAGGGTGGAAATGAATCAAGCTAAACCTAGCCTTAATATAAATTAGCTAGACCTATTTCAAAATTTTTAGCCTTGGCCTACTTTAGGACCTATTTTATAGGCTAAAATTTTCATTTGACTTAGCTTTTTGGCCTATATAGGTTTAATCATTAAATGCTAAGTTATTGATACAATTTTAAACATGAGTATATAAGCTTTTAATTAGCTTTTTATTAAAATTAGAATATTAAATTTGTTAAATAAATAAAATATTAAATGAAATCATAAGCCTAATTTTATAAAATTTTTAATAATTCAACATGACAATCTATAATCATATTTATATAAAATAAAAAAAAACTAAATGCACAACCATATAAATTTATCACACTCACAAACTTTAAAAATTTGAAAAGATTAATGGTTAACTTAAAAAAAGGGAGAAGACACAATGATAAAAAAGTAATAACTATAATACAATTATGCCAATCAATTAATTAATTTATGAGTATTAGATTAGGGTGATATATTGGTTAAATAATCCAGTCTAATAAGTCCACAAGCCAAGCTTAAAGTTAAAATAAGCTTAGCATGTTTATTAAATAATCTAACAGCTTAAGCTTAGCTCATTAATTAAATAAATAAGTGAAGCCAATCTTTTAACAATACAAACCATAGACCGCTCTTGAATGGCCTAATAGATTTTTGCCTTTAATTTAGGGTTTAAGTTTTAGAGCTTTGAATTAATATTTATAGTTTAAGGTTTAAAGTTCATGGTTTATGATTCATGATCTAGGGTTTAGGGTTTTAGGATTATGATTTATGTTTTAAGATTTAGTATTTAAGGTTTAGGATTTATTGTTTTAGGTTTATTGTTCAGTATGTAAGGTTTAAAGTTTATGGTTTAAGGTTTTGGGCTCTGGCTTTAAGGTTTAACTTTTATGGTTCAAGGCTTATGATTTAAGGTTGAAGTTTAAAGGTTTATCATTTTGGGCTTTAAATTCAAGATTCAAGTTTTAAGGTTTAAGGCTTATAATTTAAGGTTGAAGTTTTAAGGTTTATGGTTTTAGGTTAGTATTTAAGGTTTAAGGTTCATGGTTTTAGTATTATAATTTATGTTTTATAGTTTATGTTTAGGATTTAAAGGCTAGTGTTTAGGATTTATTGTGTAGGACTTAGGGTTTATGGTTCAAGGCTTAAGGTTCAAGATTTAAGATTTTACTTTTAAGGTCTAGGACTTAGGGTTTAATGTTTATATTTTAGGATTTAGGGTTTAGTGTTTATGATTCAAGGTTTATAGTTTAGGGTTTAAGATTTATGGTTTGGTATTTAAGTTTTAGTGTTCACGATTAAGGTTTTAGGTTTAAAATTTATGACTTTGGCTTCAATGATCAAGGTTTAAGGTTTAATGTTTGAGGTTTATGTTAAGATTTATGGTTTTAGTTTTAGTGTTTAAGGTTAAAGATTTAAGTTTTAAGATTTAAGGTTTAATATTTAGGATCTATAGTGTTTAGTTTAGGGTTTAGGTTTTATTGATTAAGGTTCTAGGTTCATAGTTTTAGGTTCACAATTTAAGATTTTGGTTTTAGGTTTAAAGGTTTTAGAGTTTGTGATTTAGGATTCATGGTTTATGATTTAAGGTTTACAATTTACAGTTTATGGTTCAAAGTTTAGGTTTATAATTTAGGTTTCAAGGTTCTTGTTTATGGTTTATGGTTTAAAGTTTATTGTGCTTAGTTTTAGCTCAGGGTTTAAGAATTATGTTTTAGGATTTAGTTATTATGGTTTAGTATTTTGGGTTCTTAAGTTTAGTGTTTTAGGTTTTAGGCTTTGGGGTTTTTAGGTTTTTTTATAGGATTTGAGGTTAAGTATTTAAAGTTTAGGGTTTCAGTTTTAAAGATTGAGCATTTTAGGATCATCATTTTAGGTATTAAGTTTATTTTTAAAAGTTTATGATTCTAGTTTTTAGGCTTTAAGGTTTAAAATTTTGGGTTTAGTGTTTAGGATTTCAAGTTTAGGGTTCATGCTTAAGGTTTATGGTTTTGAATTCAATGATCAAAGTTCATGGTTTAAGGTTTTGAGCGTGTAATTTTGGGTTTAATATTTATGATTTGGGATTCAAGGTTTTAAGTTAAAGGTTTAAAGTTAATATGTAGGGGTTGAGGTTTCTCGTTTATAGTTTAAGGTTAGTGATTTATAGTTTAGTATTTAAGGTTGGTGGTTCATATTATGCTATTTATAGTTTAGGTTTTAGGATTCATTATTCTAGTTCACTTTTTAAAATTCAATGTTTTAGGTTATAAGCTTTAAGGTTCATGGTTTAAGATTTAAGATTTAGGGTTAAAAGTTTTAGGGTTTGTCATTTAAGATTTAAAGTTTAAGGTTTATGGTTCTTGGTTTAAGATTTAAGGTTTTGGATTTAGGATTTGGGATTTTATGTTTTATGCTTATGGTTTTGTGTTTAAAGTTTATTATTCTTAGTTTAATGTCTGGGGTTTTAGGTTTACATTTTTAGAATTTTCTTTTTAAGGTTTTATGGTTTAGGTTTTTAGTTTAGTATTTTAGGTTTTAGGCTTTAAGGTTTTATGGTATTTAGTTTATGATTTAAAGTTTAAAGTTTTAGGTTCATTATTAAGGATTATGGGTTAAGGTTTTAAGGTTATATGTCTTACATTTATGGTTTAGGGATCATGATTTAGGATTTAGACTTTTGGATTTAAGCTTCATGGTTTTCAATTCATGTTCAAGGATTTGTATCTAAGGTTGATAGATTAGGTTCATCATTTATGGTTTAAGGTTTAAGATTTAAAGTTTTAAGTTTATAATTTAGTAATTAAGGTTAGAGTTTCATGATTCAGAGTTTTGGATTTAGTGTTATAAGGTTTTAGGACTTTACATTTAATGTTTTAAGTTATAGGGGTTAGGATTTTGTATTTTGGAATTTTTGGAATTGGTAAAATGAAATAGAATAGTAGTATATTGCATAACATTTCGTCTATAAGTGATAGTTTTTATTGGGTTAAAAAAATGAATTATAACAACATTTATCAAGCTACAATCGCATGGTTTATGGTTTAAGGTTTATTGTTCAATGTTTATAGTTCAAGGCTAATGGTTCATAGTTTAGGGTTTATGGTTCATAGTTTAATTTTTAAGGCTTAGGGTTAAGGATTTTAAGTTTTAAAGGTTTAAGTTCTTAGGGTTTAGTGTTCATAGTTTAAGGTTCTTTGTTTAGGTTAAGGGTTTAGGATTTAAGATTCAGTGTTTAAGGTATAATATTTAAGGTGTATAGTTTAAGGTAAAGGTAGAATGAATAAAGTCAAGCCAAGTTTTAACATAAATTGGTCAAGCTTATTTTAAAATTTTTTAGCTTGAGCCTATCTTATGACCTACTTATAAGGCAAAATTTTAGCCTAATGTGGCTTGTTTTTAAAATTTAAACAGTCTGACTTGGCTTTTTTTCCTATTTGAGCTTAATCATTGAATATTAAATACATTATTGATACATTTATAAACCTAAGTATATATGCCATTAATAGGCCTTTTAGTAAAAATAAAATAATAATTTGTTAAATAAATAAAGTATTAAATGAAACTATGTGTCTAATTTTATAAAACTCTTTATAATTGAACATTACAAACTATAATCATATCTATCTAAAATTAAAAAGACTAAATGACATAATAGTATAAATTCATCACACTCACAAACTTTAAAATTTGAAAAGATTGATGGTTAGGTTAAAAAAGGAAAAGACACAATGATAAAAAGAATAGCAACTATAAAACAAGTATCTCAATCAATCAATTTATAAGTAATAGATTAGGGCAATATGTTAGTTAAATAGGTTAATTTTATAAGCCAACATGCTAAGCTTATAACTTTAGCCTATTTAACAAATAAGCCAATATATTGGCTTAGACTTAGCTCATTTATTAAATAAATAATCCAAGCCAAGCTTTGAATGAGGCAAATTATTAGCCACTTATGAATGACTTTATTAGTGTATATGTTCTAAAACAATCATATTGATGATTGTAAATCTAAATCGTGTTATTTTAATAAAAATTTCAATTATCATATTTATATATATTATTTACGTAATATATTTAATTATGATAATAACCTTAAAATAATTATATTATCAAATGTCCCTAGTCATATATCATTGAGGATTAAGTTACTTTGATATGTTAAGACTAGCATGTGTGATGACTTTTATGAGATATTAAGTCTACACATGAGTATAAGTTAGAGAAATTATATACTGGACTAACCCACCCTAAGAACACTACATGGATTGTTATGTGAGTGTCATGAGTGATTCTTAGTGATCATTATTAATATGATCCTGTGACCTGAGATTGTCAAGGTTTCTTACATGTGAGTTTCATATTTTGATACTACTCTATATCATTTATGGTTGAGTGAATGCAAAGGTAGTTATTGGATATGTCATATATCATGTAGAAGGATTTATGTGATTAAGATGGAATTTATCCCTCCTATATAACAAGAGTGACATCTGTGAGCCTCTTAATTAAGTAAAGTTGAGAAAATGCATGGTGATGCTCAAGTAAATTGACATGGTATGTCAATTACATTTGCTTTAGTCAGCTTACTTAAGAATCAAGAAATCTTTAGATTGGGTTATATGGGAATGATACGATCCATGTCTCGTGCTCAATCTAGATGTCTAGGACAAAAGGACATAAATGATGATCATGTATAAAGGCTCAGTCGAATCACCGACTTTCTCATTATTTGAGTAATAATGATGTGTTGCTAAACACCGCTCATTATTTATAATAATTAATGTAATTTATGATCATTGTCAATGTAATGAGAGCCTATAGGGTTGCACACTTAGAGTTTAGTAGATTTGGAATTAATTGACCAAATTGTTTGGGCCTAATATTTGAGAATTTCATGTTATAATTATAAAGCCCAATAATAAGCTTATAATTATACATAGAACAAAGCCTAATTAGTTAAAATTTTTTACGCACCTATTTAAATAGGCTTGTTGGATAATAATACATTATTATTCACGCATCCCCAAAGCATAGAAAAATCCTAGCACTCTTCCTTGATTATAACCCTTGAAGAAGCATAGCTAACACTATGAGACTAAGGAGAAGAATTCCAATTAGTGTTGGTATGGACCTTCATTAGTGATCTACTAATTCGTGTAGATACATTGGAGTCTTTGGTCAAAAAGGAAGTCGAAAAGGTGATTAATGAATAATTCCCTAAGTCATCCAAAAGGTATTAATCAAATCTTTATTTTAATCTAACATTTTACATGGATCCTTTGGCTTGGATTGGTTATTTTTCGCTATGTCTGTTTAGCTCCCGATCCCAACATACCTAATATATTTTCATCTCTAGTTTAGAGTTTAAGGTTTAATGTCTAAATTTAAAGTTCAAGGTTTCTAGTTTATGTTTGAAGGTTTGGAGTTGAATGTTTTGGTTTAGTGTTTACATTTTAGGGTTTTAGATTGATGTTAACAATTTTGGGTTCAAGGTGTGTGGTTAATGATTTAGGACTCATGGTTAAAGGTTTAGGATTTTTTTCATTACAGTTTATATTTTAGAGTTAAGGATTTAAGGTTCAATATATAAGGTTTAAAGTTTATGGTTCAATGTTCATGGTTTAAGTTTAAGGCTTTAGGTTCATGTTTTAGCTTTTAGGGTTCAATGCTTATGGTTTAGGATTTATGTTTAGGGTTTGAGGTTTATAATTTAGGGTTTTAAGATTATAATTTATGTTTTGGGGCTTATATTTAGAATTTAGTGTTTAAGGTTTAAGGTTTTAATGTTTAAGGTTTATTATGCAAGATTTAAGGTTCATGATTTAAGGTTTAATGTTCAAGGTTCAAAGTTTAGCTCTTAAGGTTTAGAGCATAGGGTTTAAAGTTTAAGGTTTGGAATTTAATTTTTATGATTAAATGTGCATGGTTCAACTTTTTAGGATTTATAATTTAAGATCTATGGTTTTGTTTTTAAGGTTTAGGAGTCATGGTTTACGACTTATGGTTTGGGGTTCAATAATCAAGGTTCATGGCTTAAGGTTTCTAGTTTTTGATTTAGAGTTTATGGCTTGGGGTTCAAGGTTTAAAGTTGAATGTTTTGGTTTCAAGGTTTAAGGTTAATGTGTAGGTTTGAAGAGTTCAAGATTCATTGTTTAATATTTAGGGTTTAGAATTTAGTATTTGAGGTTTATAGTTTATTTTAGGGTTCAAATTTTATGGTTTGTTGATTTTGGTTCAAAGTTTAAGATTCAAGGTTTGGGTTTAAGTGTTTTGAGGTTTATGGTTTAAGATTTAAAATTTAGGGTTCATAGTTTAAGGTTTATGGTTCAAAGTTTAGGTTCTGGGTTTAGGGCTCTAGGTTTTTGTTTAAGGTTTATGATTTATTACTTTTGGATTAGGGTTTATGTTTTAAGATTTAGTGCTTAAGGTTTAGTATTTTATGTTTAGACTTTAGAGTTTAGGAGTTGAAGTTTATAGTTAATGATTTAGGGTTCAAGGTTTAAGGTAAATGACTTATGTCTTAAGGCTTAGGGTTTTAGGTTTATAGTTTAGGGTTCATGATTTAGGATTTAAGGTCTAAGGTTCAAGGTTTTCAATTCAAGTTCAAGAATTTTTACTTTAAATTGATGGATTAGGGTTAAGGTTGTAGGATTCATTGTTTAGGTTTTGTTTTTATGATTCAAGATTTATGGTTTTAAGGTTTAGGATTATTGTTTTTGGTGTTTAGAGTTTTGTATTTAAGGTTCATGGTTAAGGTTTATAGTTTTGGGGTCAATGATTAGGGTTCAAGATTTATGGTTTGTAATTTAAGATTTAATGTTTATAGTTTGGGGTTCAAATTTTAAGGTTCAAGTGTAGGTTTTACAGTTGAAGGTTCAGATTTTAAGGCTTATGATTTATAGTTTAGGGTTCAAAGTTCATAATTTTGTATTTAGGTTTAAGGTTCAATGTTAATGGTTTTATATTTCAAGTTTTAGGGTTTATAATTTAAATTTTAGGATTTATGGTTTAATGTTTTAGGTTCATGGTTTAGGGCTCAAAGTCCTATGTTTTGGGTTTATGGTTCATGGTTTTGTACTTAGGGTTCATTGTTCTATGTTTAAGGTTTATTATTCTTTGCTTAAGGTTTGGGTTTATAGTTTATGTTTTAAGATTTATTGTTTAAAGTTTGGTGTTTAGCATTTTAGGATTTTAAGATTTTTTATTTAAGATTTAAAATTCAAGGTTGAGTGTTCAAGATTTAGTGTTCATTGTTAAAGGTTCAGGGTTTGGGTTACAATGCTTTGGGTTCTAGGTTTATAATTTAAGGTTTGTAATTTGAGATTTAGTGTTTATAGTTTAAGGTTCAAGGTTTTTAATTTAGGGTTCAAGGTTTTCAGTTCAAGTTCAAGGACTTGTATTTATGGTTGATGGATTAGGATTGAAGATTTTAGGTTCATCATTTAAGATTTAGTGTTTATTGGATTTTTGTTTAGAATTCTAGGTTAGGGGTTTTGGGTCATGGTTCTAGGTTCAGATTGAAAGATCAAAATTCAGGATTTATGGTTTATTGTCGAGAATTTGTGGTTCATATTTTTAGATTTGGGTTCATAGTTTAAGTTGTAGGCTTTGGTGTTTATAGTTTAGAATTTAGTGCTAAAAGATTTCAAGTTTTAGGATGTATTGTTCATGTTTTTGGTTTTAGGGTTCATAGATTAGGGTTTTGAGTTTATGATTTATGGCTTAAGATTCTAATTTTAGGGTTAAGTTTACGGTTTATGATTTTTATGGTTTAGCGTGGGATTTAGAGTTTTAGATTTTAGGATTTAAGTTTCATTGTTAAGGGTTTTTTGTTTTCGGATTTACGGAATGTGATTTAGGATTTTAAACATCTTAGGTTTGTTGAAATTTGAAATAAGAACAGTTATATGTTGCTCAATATTGTGTCTTACAGTTTTATGTTTTGGAATGGAGATTTTGGATATCGGGGATTTTGGGTTTCTAAAACGAATTCCAGTAGTCTTTATCGGGTTACAGGCACATCATAGGAACCCATTAATTTCCATGGGCCCAATATGAATTTCCGAAATCGGGAGATTGGATACGGTGGCACTAGGGTTACCGGTTAACTTAGACGCCCCGAATTGGCTTGGGGAGTGCCTCTTTCGCAATCTCCAATTCAGAATCCCTCCGAAGACTCTATCAAGGTTTTAGGAGCATTAAAGCATGGCGACACCAGCAAAGACGGCCAGTGGGGCTGCGACGGCGAAGAGAAAGCCAGTGTTCATCAAGGTGGATCAACTAAAACCCGGCACTAATGGCCACACGTTGACCGTCAAGGTGGTAAGCTCTAAACCTGTCAAGACCAACGTCGCGAATAGGGGCGGCCGATCGCCATTGGTCGTTGCTCGGCGCTCCCGTCCCAGCCGCATTGCCGAGTGTTTAGTGGGTGATGAAACTGGCACCATACTTTTTACAGCCCGCAACGAACAGGGTATGATATGCATATGCATTTCGACTTTTCTCGGTTTTGTTTGGTTTCGTAAGAAATTGCTGCGAATTCGGGAAAACGATTGTGTTAACCGTGTTTGTAATTAACTACTCAATCAAGCCAAATAGACTGGAAATCATGAGTAATACAATATGCAGCTCCGTAATTCTTATTGGTTGGGCTTTAAATTGGGGCGGAGAACTGGACCAAAATAGCAGAATGACATATAACTGAAATTTATTTGAATTGGATAATTCCAAGTTTTGTGTAGTTGATGTTCTTTGTTAACCTCGTTTTGATTCATAATCTGGGTTTGTAAAAATCACTTTTTTACTTAGTTTCGACAGGGTCATATGGAGATTATTTTCATACTTTTTATATAGATCGTGCAGTCAGTTGCTTCTTTTAATTAACATTTCTGCTCTCAAGTCCCATGACAAGAAGTGGGCTACCTTAGTTAAGTTATCTTTGATTCTTATCATATTTGGAACTTAGGAATATGTGGCATATCTGAATTTATCCCTTTTAATTGTGAGATAGGCATAAGAATTAGATGAACTATAGCTTCGTCTGTAGAAACGAGAAGCATCATATTTGTTTGGACTTTCTGTGACGTTTTCCGTATATTTTTTGCTTGCATTTGTCTTACTACTTTCTAAATGCCATTTTTTATGCATTTGTGCTTGAAGGTGTATCTGGATAGTTCTCTTTCATTCTAACATGGTTGAAATATTTGCTTTTGCACAGTGGATGTCATGAAACCTGGCTCAACCTTAATTCTGCGGAATGCAAAGATTGATATGTTCAGAGGATCAATGAGGCTAGCAGTTGATAAATGGGGGCGTATTGAAGTTACCGAACCTGCAAAGTTTGACATCAAAGAAGACAACAATCTTTCGTTAGTTGAGTATGAATTAGTGAATGTTGTTGATGAGTGATTTCAGCTTCTAGAAGTGAATATTTTTAAATTCGAAGGAGGTTTTGATTTTTATTCCATTGCCATTGGACAATTTGACTGCGTTGCAGGTTTCATATATGGTACAGTCTTGCTTGTTTTTGCCGTAAAACTTCTGTGGCATATGCAAAAAATACACATATATTCAATTTGCATATACATCATTGGTAAAAGTGAGTAGTGCTTGCTCGTTACATGCAAAAAGTAAATGTTCTTAGGTTCTTCTCTAACACAATACATATCCAAGCTCTTTCTCTTCCTATAAATAACTTAAGAGAGGAATAAATTAATTGAATCCTCAATTTAATATCAAATGATTAGAATAGAATGAGGACAATGACTCATGAGATGTTAGTCTCCGATTTGCTGGTACTGGGTTGGTGGTTTCTTTGCATTGCACGCCACTCATGTTCGTTGGTCACCAACTATGCAACAGTTGATCAAGTGCCTTATTACTAATAGTTCGATAACTAGTTTGAACAGCACAAAAGGAGGAAAGTTTGGAATTGCCATGGTTGAAAACAAGGGTTCCGCAGTAACCGTCAACTACTCAGAATGTAAGCGTATCCATGCACCGGATACTTTTAATGATAGATACAACGGGAAAATGAAAAGGACCAAATCAGGATCGACCCAAAATATGCACCTGGTTTGTATTCTTGGGTCAAGCCATCTGCAACACGCACCGGATTCCCCAAGCTACTATGAGCTTGTCCAGTGGCCTCATTTAAAATCATTTGGATGCCTTTGGTACAAGAAATCAATTTGAATCTTTGATCAACGCATACTAGGATAATGCTCAAAAACAATTCAAGTGAAATAGACGATGATGGTCAAATGGCTTGTGATAACTAATATTTTAGGGGATAAATGGCTAATTCCCAAGTAGTTTGAGGTTCGAGAAACGCAACTACTTTCCTACATGATAAACCGACCTGGCACCACCATTGGATTTATTCGCATGCCAAGAATTATAAAAAAAATAAAAAAAAGTAAGATGGTGTATATTTAATGGACCCTAATCTCACACAGATTGTCTTTTGTCGAGCAAATAAAAGTAAAACCCGCGGGGTACAACTGGTGGCAAATCAACTTGTAACATCAAAGTGACAAAAGCATGGTTCTCCAGGCGATAGTTGCTTTTTGATGTTACAGACCTATGTAAACAAAACACTGAATCAGAAAATGGAAGACGAGAGGGGAAATTCTACAGTTTGTATTCAGATATCCAGGACTCAGTGAATTCTATGAATAGTGAGCTACAAAAGAAACCCCAAGTTGATAAGGTAAACTGGGAAGTTAGTTTTAAGCTTAATCTGAATTGCATTCTGCTGTTATCACATCATGAACCTGAAAGGAAAAATTAGAGGGAAAAGAGGACATTATGGACCACCTTATAAAGGAAGAAAACAGAGTAAACAACAAAAATCTATAGTGTAAACAAAATCTACTATATTAAGAGAATATCTGATGCAGAAATAGCATCCTGGGTCAGCACTACCTGCTTAAAAATGACAATTCTGGATGACTTTAAAAAATGATACTAAACTTCTTTAATACTTGCAAATACATCTCATTTCCCCGAACTAGCGTCAGATGCTAAACAGCACACATCTAAAGTTGTAGCCAGCATAAATGATAAAGGAAAGAAGTACATATGGTCTAGGTTTTAAAATTCATTTTAGGCACTCAGCTTGTCCCACCAGTGGCTCAGACAAAACTCGTAATTTTTTGGCGTCATTTCTTCATGATGCAGGTTTGTACATAAAAGATTGCTTGAGGCTTCTGAATACTTATCACACATCATCATTGCAATCTGATTAAACAAAGTAGATCAGTATACCACGTATACCACTTACTTATCAAAGAATTACGGTTTAAGGAAGAACAAAAAAAGGATTTGCACCAATCATGTTTATGATGATGGAATTTTTGCCTCATTACAATCACATAAAAATATAGATATCTACAATACTTTTCAAGAAATTTAAAAAAAGTTGTGGGCAAATATACTGAATTTCTGGTATCTTCTTAGAAAATTGTGTATTTAACCAACGAGTAATTCCCCTTCTTTGGGTTTCTATTGAAGTTGAAAACCCACTGACAAACACTTCCATTTTCCCTTGTCGATTAACCATTGCTAATGGTTAGACTGATTCAAAATTATAATTTGCACATAGAAAAAGAAATAAACATGTAATGTAAACCATGAAGTTGAATGCATGCATGCCATCTTAATAAAAATTTCATGAGTACACAGATGTTCTCAGAACTACTGATAGTTAGCTATAGATATCTAGCTGCTCATTAATATTAAAAAAAAAATGTTTAACGCTCATCAACATAAGAAAGACCATGCCATCCAATCTTGACTTCTAGCTCTTCATCTAGTCTTCTCTTGGCCTACAAACAAAAGGAGGATTGTGTAGGGCTTCACTAATAGATGTGATCACATAAGGGGTGAAAATTAAAGTATAGGGAATAAAGTAGCCATCGAACCGAGGTACAGAATGTAGTAGCCAAGAAAACCATTCGCTCAAGCATTAGATAGATAAAACGACACTATTTGGCTACGATGATATCAGATTTCATCAAATATTTAGTATGCATGCTATCTTATTTTGCACCAGACTGTTTAACCCATGAATAAAATTGAAGGAAACACTATCTTACCAGAAATTTATTGAGGAAAGAACATCAAGGAACCCTACACACGTTTAGCTACCTAATTCAAAAGGAAAGTCCAATTGTTAGGCACCCTACTAGGAGGACTAACATTATGAATATGTAGAAGAGAAGCACAAGTGCACTAGATATGTTGATTCCTGAAATCCTAGAAGTTCTCATGGAGAATATGCTAGACTTATGTTGTTATAGCCAATAAATAATGAGGAAAGAACAGAGCATAGGTGAGGTGACCCAAGGTGTAAAATTGTGGGACCACATAAGTATTACTGTAGTCTTATTTTCTCTTAATCTATACATGTAAATGGAAACTTGAATATTTGTATCTTCATAATCATTATTTATTGACAAGTTCAGCCCGTTTCTAAAAGTTCTAGTGGCCTTTGTGTTACTTGAACCCTCCTGCGAAAAGGAAAAAATAAAAAAATTGAAAAGAGAAGGTACGAAGGCTCAGTTTATTAATATACACCGAGCAAACCATTAAAGAGTGCACTAAATGTTGCACCTCAGCAACTTAGATGAGGTTTCTTAAATCATATAACAAAATGAACGCAATGGCTTAAACAAACTGAGTAATCAATTGAGGAAAAAACATGATATTAAAATTAAAACCAATCTCCTCCAAATAATTTTACTCCCCATTGGATCTGAGAATGCGATCATCACATGAAATTTAAATAACACAATATCATTGATGAGGAAGTTACCTTCAGGAAGCCAACCGCAGCTGTAGCGAGATATGGCCAGCATTGAAGTCATTAGTGCAGAGGCGGTTGCAGTGTGGTATGGAAGCATGGATTCCACACAAAAACTCAATTCAGTGGAGCACCTTATCAAGCACAATCCCATCTATAAATTAGTTTTTGCAGCAGAGCGCAACAATATTCTATTTCTAACACAGGTCCACAATGAGCTATTGTTGAACAATCATACTTATACCAATAACGGCAGCATACTAATCAAACATAGAAGCAAATGCAGCTGAAACCAAACTTTCACGCAATGGGCATGGAAAAGAAAAATTAAAAATTTTAAAAAATGAAGACATTAGAAAAGGAAGTTTCTGTTTTGTCATATGTATTTTCACATATTCTGAATTACCTGACTGCGGAATTGGACAGGGGTTTATTGGAGGGGATGCGGAATGGAGAACGAGCCGGTTTAGCTTCAGAGGCTAAGCGAAATGCAGACCGGCGAGCGGAGCATGATCGGAGAATGGATCTGAGGGCAGTCGAGGAGGCCATTTCTGATGGGAAATGCTCAGTATATAGGAACTCTGGAGTAGGGTTTTCTGGTCCTGCTTTATAGATGGCTAAAACCCTGCGAGTGGCGGAGGCGTTGTGTAATAAAACCCCGTTCCCACGGCCCCACTCACACCCAAACCCACCCACCCCCCCCCCCCCCAAAAAAAATAAATAAATAAAGAGTTTTTGATTTTTTATAATATATTTGTTAATTGTTAATAAAACATAAAAAGATATTTTAAATAGCGCACCGCTTGGTATATATTCACATAAAATAATGCTCCAGAGGAGGAAAAACATCGAATTACGAAAGGTACTAAATAAATTAGAAAGAGATTAAATTAGTACCTAAGAAATATTTTGTCATCAATTTATAATTAATTAACTAGAATGCAAGCCCGTGCTACGCACGGCCAATATTTAATTAAAAAATAATGAAATTTTAAAAAAAACATAATAACTTAATATATATATATATATATATTAAAATATTTTATTTATTTTATAAAAAAATGAAATTTAAAAATTTAAATTATACATGTATTTTATCATTGTTTTAAATATCCTTGTATGTATCTAATATAATTATAATAGTTAAAAATAATGATAAAAGGAAAGAATTTATATGTCTTTGATATGATGGAATTAGAATAAAAATAAGATAAAAAAGAATGAAAATGAAATAAAATAATGTATATAATAAAAATATAATTTATATTTCAAAATATAATTTTAAAATATTATAAATAACAAAACCATTTTTAATTAAATAATAATTAAATTCTAATTTTACTATATATTGGCATTAGATAAATGATTGATTGATAATATTACTTTATTTTTACCTCAATGAATATAAATATAATTTCAATTCATTTAAAATATTTTTATTATAAAAATAAAATATATCATATTATATTTATATTATTTGATAATATTAATACCTAAATTATAAATAAAAGGAATAAATATGAAAAAAATACACATCGTTGCAAATTAAAAAAAGGACAATAGTGTATAAATCACAAAATAATAATAGTTAAAAATAACACATATAATTAAGTAATTCTATTAAATTAAAATTTTAACTTATTTAAAATATATTTATGATAACAAAATATATCATATTATATTTATATTATTTAATAATATTAGTATTCAAGTAATAAATAACATGTGTGGACATGAGAAAAATTTTAAAAAAATGATATAGAACAAATAAAATAAAGAGATACAATGTGTGAATTATAAAATGATAATGGATAAAAATAAAATATAAGTTAATTAAATTTATTAATTTAATCCCTTAACATATTTCAAATATTCCTAAAATAAAAATAGATTATATTATAAGATAAAAATTAAAAGAAGATTTAAAATTTTATAATAAAAATATGTATGAAATAGAAAATAAAATTAATTCATAGATCACCATAAATCCGGATGAAAGTGAAAATATAAATTAATATTGAAAAAGTTGGAAGAAGAAAAAATAATATAAATAAAATTAAAATAAATGAAAAGATGAAAAGAGGATGATGCATGGAATTGACATAAATAATATTTAAGTAGTTGGAGGAAAGAAAAAATAATAATAATAATATAAATATAATATAATAAATAATATTAATATAACAAAAAGGGTAAAGAAATGGGAGAATACGTGAATTGCCCGTACAGACTGAGTATTGAATGATGGCTCCGATTGTGCGAGTGAAAAGCTACATGCTTTAATGTAGTATGAGGCTGAAAAATTTTAGAGACTAAACCCATGCCTAATATAATATATTAAGATAAATTTTTTTCATATCAAGCTAAATGTTAAAGGTTTTCATCATCTAAGAAAGATGTTAAAAATACCACTGAAGTAGTTCAAGTGGTACTGACTATGAGTTCATGTGCTTATGTAAATGATAAACAATATGCTCCTTCATTTGTTTTACATAAGAGTTCAGCAGTGCGCTTGAAGCTTATCTTTCTAGGATACTCCGAACTATAAAAATGATGACTAAGTCTTGATTCTACTGAACCTATGCAATAGTTGGTAAATGCTTGTGTAAATCTATTGGCAGTGTACTCTGCTTACTTTAAGCTAGTGGCTTAACAGAGATCAAGAGCCTGACTTTGCCATATAAATGACTCACAAAAAATCCTTCACATAGCTGCAACAGGTTTATATAAACAAAAAAAGTAGCAGTCGGAAAGCAAAAGGAAAATATTTAAAAGAAAAGTTCATGTCCATGTTGGCAGCAAAAGTCACATGTGACAAAAATAAAACAAAACAAATATGAAAAGTTTAAAATAGGATAAAAATAAAGAAAAGCAAGAACCTAGCCATTAGAACAGGCCAAGCACAGGTAACAAATCCTTACACATGAAACAAACAAATCCAGCAAACAAAGAAATTAGTTTCAAAAATATCTAACAAAAACAAAAGTTCAAATTCATTTTGGCATCAAAAGTCATACATGACAAAAATAAAGCAAAGCAAATAAGATAAGTTCAAGACTTGAAGAAAATAAAGCAAAGTAAGTTTTAGGTGGGTAGAATCCTTTCAATCACTTCCAACAGCTCATTTGCAATTTGATTCAACAACTCCTTTACTTGGGTGATTCTCTCGAACATTTCATGTCCTGATATGACATTTTAAGGCCAAAAGCCGTTATTAGCTCTCTACAATCGAATTATGCACTATAAACTACTTTATCAAATTGACAACATGTTTGCATTATGTTGTATATATACTTAATGAATGATGTCAAGTTGAAAGTGGGAAATAAAAGAAAAGATTAAGCACTACAAATTGAATAAATAAAGAGCAAGATATACTTGGAAATGTTAGTTCATACTTCATATACTTTTCATTTATCTACCATAAAAATCATCACATGCCAAAAATCCATAACCTAGGAGAGGTCAAGAATTACCAATGACACAGATGAAATAAATGGACACAGAATTTTTTTAGGTATGGTCAAATATAAAATTTTAACATTAGGAAATATAAATTAAAACTTTAGATAGTAGATTAAATTAGTTGGTTTTTCCCCCAGTACTGAACCATAGAAAATTGCAATTTTATAAAATATTTAACATGGGCTTAAAGAAATGTATTTTATGAACATATATGGCATTCATACATAGCATTTATATCAGTACTCATATATAACATATTAATATCTGCATCTAGATGGCTAGAATATTACCTTTATGTTAGGAGACTCTCCAGGTTGAAAATTCATAATCTATCGGCACAAGCATATCTTTTAAATTTTGCTGAGATTGAAGGAAAAATGAATTTTTTTTAGGATTAGAGCTTACATAGATATTGAAGTCATATGCCAAAGATGTTGGAAAAAGTTTCCATATAGTTCAAAAACCTCATAAAGGGTGCAGCGGAAGGCAATTAACCTTGTTTTATGTGTTTACATTCTACTTACAAACTTATTTAGTACGAAGGGACCCATACACACAGAATTAATAAGAAAAAAGAGAAGTTATGTAGATTATTGTGGATCTATCTCAAGTGTTAGCATTTTTTTACAGTATTGTCAAATATAAAATTTCAACCCTACGAAATATAAATTAAAACTTCAAATAGTAGATTAAATTAGTTGTTTTTCCCCCAGTACTAAACCGTAGATAATTGCAGTTTTATAAAACACCTAACATGGCCTTAAAGAAATGCATTTTATGAACATATATGGCATTCATACATAGCATTTATATCAGTACTCATACATAACATACTCATATTTGCATCTAGATAGACAGAAGATTACCTTTATGTTGGGAGACTCTCCAAGTTGAAAATTCATAATCTGCTAGCACAAGCATATCTTCTAAATTTTGCTGAGATTAAAGGAAAAAATGAATTTTTTTAGGATTAGATCTTACATAGATATTGAAGTCGTATGCCAAAGATGTTGGCAGAAGTTTCCATATAGTTCAAAAACCTCATAAAGGGTGCAGTGGAAGGCAATTAACCCTATTTTGTGTGTTTACATTCTACCTACAAACTTGTTTAGTACGAATGGACCCATACACACAGAATCAATAAGAAAAAAAAAAGAAGTTGTGTAAATTACTGTGGATTTGTCTTACGCAATGACAATAAAAGTCAAAATAATAGCAAAATGATATTGTCATTGGTTGGACATGTAATGGTTTACTCTAGAAAAGGCAGGTAATATACAACCCAATTGGCTATTAGATTATTAGAATCAATGACATATCTTGCCTGGAGTTTCAAGAAGTGGCTACTTGTCTATTGAATTAACAACCACATCAGGGACATGGCTTTGAGGAGAATACCTAAAAAAAATTTTGATAAATGAAATGATATTGGTGAAACCTGCACTTATTAATATTGTGCCTATTGGAGGCATTGGCAATAGCAAGCCAAAGAAAACAAACTTTAGACTAACTAGTTTCTTTACTCTAACTTTGGTAGAATTAGTTGAGCATTTTATCACTTTTGGATGCTATGAGGATGCAACAATTGTGTCTAAGACAGAGAGTTATCAACCAAATAAGTCTAAAGGGAAACTCCAAACCTTTATTCAAATACCACAATAGTAGCAGTTGCATCATATTTGATGGAACATTCAAACTTTGGAGGTAAATAAGCACAATAATCCCCGTATAATTCAGAGTAGGTGTCAAACTTTTAAAGCCTAAATAGAAAATATAAGTATCAGGTTCTTCATAAATAGCAATATATGGCAAGATGCAAGTACCTTGTTGAAAGTATCAAACATGTATGCAGAGCCACAATAGTTGTCAAAAGGTCCAATATGTCATGTAACAAAATGATATTGAATTAGCAACCATATCAGGGACATGGCTTTGAGGAGAATACCTAAAAAAAATTTAATAAATGAAATGATATTGGTGAAACCTACACCTATTAATATTATGCCTATTAAAGGCATTGGCAATATCATGCCAATGAAAACAAACTTTAGACTAACTGGTTTCCTTACTCCAATTTCGGTAGAATTAGTTGGGTATTTTATCATTACTGGATGTCACGAGGATGTGACAATTGTGTCTAAGACAGAGAATTGACAAACAATGAAGAGAAAACTAGGGCGAAGAAACTTACCGATAAGAAGAGAGGCTACATCACTGAAGACTCTGACATAATTACAATGCTTTTAACCAGTAATAAACCTTACCATAGATGCTTTCAAAGCCATAAGCATGAAATATAGAAATTTTCAAAACAAATCCAAAATAAAAAAGTTATGAAAGGGAATTCCCTTACCTAAAATCAAGGATAGCAACGATTCAATCATGAAAGTAAAAACAAAAAAATAATCTCACCTGTAGAAATGCAGAAATGTTAGGATGGGGTCTAAAGGAGGTAATAAAAGCATTACACTTCAACAAATAAAAGAAACATTAATGAAGGAACAATTGAAGGAAATTAATTGAAATAGTAAGAAATCAACTCAATTCTAGATTGAAGCTAAACAGTAAATCCAATGCATCAAAATTAGTCGTAGATATGTCAAAAAGGAGAGAAAAATACCTAAAACCTCAACTCAGTGAATCATCAATACATCTTCAACCATTCCAATCATCAGTTCATCCAAGAATCCCTTCAAACCATGAAATAAAATCTTCAAAATAGACAAAAGCCCTCAAATCCAAAAACGTCATAATCAAAGCACAAAGTGCATTATTGGTAAAGCATAAAAAGAGATTTATGGGCTGAAAAGCTAATAACTTACCGATTGCAGAAAGGATTTGGCATGACATTGGTGAAATTTTACACAGAGTGCATTATTGAAAACTCCTGCTCACTCGTTGTAATTGATGGTGTCGAAATAGGGTAATCGAGTATTGGTGCTACACTGTATGATTGTTGGAACTGAGGGAATAGGTTTAGGAAAGACAGTGAATCAGGGTAAAATATTTCTTCAAGAAATGCCTTGAAGCAACAAATTTAGGAAAGGCATTAAATTAGGCAACAAATTAAAGGGAAATCAAAAAGACGTTAAACCAAGCAATAAATCAAATTCAAATTATAAATATAAAAAATTAAGAAGAGTTCTGGTGAACGCTTAAAATCAGAAAGCTCCAACAAGTAGAGGAAGATGCATCCTATTTTGGCGAGTAAAGGCAATGCGCAGTTAGGAAATACTGGACTGAGTGAATTAAGCAGCCCAAAACCACGACTAATATAAAATTAAAAAGATTTTACAAATTTTGTATTAACTTAGTAACTTGTCATTTCCTTATTATAATAGTTTATATGTTTGGTGGTTAAATTAACATTTTGTCCTTCTAGTTTGTTTAAGTTTGCGATTTTATTTTTATATTCTTATAATTAGAACTTTAGAAATGAATTTAAATATTTTTATTTGTAATTGTTTAATATGATAAATGTTTGTAAATAAAGAAACTAAAACTATAATAATAAAAATTACCAAGAAAATAAAGAATCATAATTTTAAATATTAATATTAGAATGAATTTATTTCATTTTATTTGTTTGAATATTTTCATCAAATTTTATACAATAATTTGTTATTCTAACATATAACTCCTTATTGTTATATCATGATATAATTGTGTAAATGCATAAATATTACTTACCTCAAAAATAGTATGTAAAAATTTTTAAAATGCACGTAGGGACTAATTAAAAATACAAAAAATTAAGAACCATAAAAATGGAAATACAATTAGGTTAAGATATAAAGATCAAGGGACCATTTGATTTAGGAATGATAGAAGGAACTTTAAGTTTTCATTTTATTTTATTTTATTTTATTTTTTACCATGGTATCCTTCATTGGTAAGAAATTAATTTCTTAAAATACTGTCAAGTGTCAAAAGCAAGAACTTCTCCCAACTAAATTTTTGTTTATGTACAAAGCTTAGATCAAACCAAGGTTGTCTTGTATAAGATGGTCAAATCTCTTCCAATAAGATCAATTCATGTTTATAAAGTTTTCATTTCTTTTATATGTTTAGTTCAAAAAAACTTTATTCCCTTTTCTCATTTTCCCTTAATAGAAATATCCTAAATGAAGTAGTGATGATTTTTTATATGAATTCCTAAAGATAGGTCATCCCAAATTTTAGAAACAAATCAAGAAAAAAAAAGGATAATCATACCATATTTTAGAAAAAAGAAGGAACTAAAGCGTTTATGAGAAGAGATTATATTATAAAGAATATTGATCCTTTCATAAATGAGATTTAATACCATAAGAATTGAATTAACCTTGATGAGTTTGAACAACCCTTCTCAAATAGATTTTCAAAGTCAAAAGTTAACCCAATTGGACTCTAATTGAACTAGTTAGGCCCAATCTAGAAAGCTAATTGAAATATTATTAATTATTCAAACAAAGTTGTGAAATAATGGGCTAAACTGATATAAAGCTAAACAATAAAAAATAAGATAAAATGGATAATTGGGTGTGCATCAACCCTCAAGTACTTGAGTACACTATTTAAGTACTGAATAGAATTCTGTAAGTACTCAAATCCTCTATTCAAGCATTTAAAGACGAAACCAAATCCAAGGCCTAGTTCTTGACTCAAGCACTATACTTGAGTACTCACATGTAATCAACCAAAATTGAAATACACATAATTCGTACTATTCAAAGTTCTCTTATTTCTTTATGCATCTGAACTCTTTCTATGAGCTTTTAGAGTCCTTCCTTAATTTTTTTTAACATGAGATCTTGTCATTAGACCTTCCGATGAATGTGAAAGCTCTTCTTTACTCTTGAAATTCACATCTTCCTCCCTTTCTTCAAAAGGATTTATTCATGAATCTTTAAATCTTACATCAAAATAAGAAATGTTATGTAATATCCTTAGGATACTTTTTCCTAAGAACTACTCTTAAAGTATCAAAGTAAATTAACACTTTTCAGTTAAACGTGCTCAGTTTAGGAAGATTTTAGAGATAGGTAACCTCCTGGAAAGTTTTCCAAACGTTTTAACACATTAATAGAGATAAAACTTAAGTTAAAATATTATTAGAAATATGTCCAAAAGATTAGAGGAATTTTGATAGAGTTTAACTCGATTTTAGGGGCCCAAGTGAGCCAAAATTCAGTAAAATAAGTCTGGAACTGATATAATTTAATCTGGATCATTTAAATTCCTTTTGGGATGATTTGGCATGTTTTCTAGAAGCCCAAATTGAGTTTTTGAAGGTCCAAAACCATGCAACCTAAAAAAAATTTCAGAGGAAAGCCAAGGATAAAAATGGAAAATGTGAGAAAAGTGAAGGGTGTTTTTGTAACAAAAGTTTTGTCTCTAGACTTCTCTTAAATTCTCTCCATTTTTCTCTACTTTTCTAGTCATTTTTAGTAGCAAAAACATGTCCCCATGCTGGTCAAATAATCAGTAAAAAATTCTTAAAGCAACTCCACATACTTAAAGATGATTGGTTCACATTTTAACTTCCAAATTTAACCTTTTTCTTGAAACTCTTTTTACCACTTCTAAACACAAATTTTCTGCATTTTTCTTCAGCAAAAACCATGGCTCTTTCCCTATATTAGCTAACTTTCAAGCTCACTTTTAATTCACAAAAGATTTCTACAGGAAAATTTCCTACAAGATTTCAAGAGGTAACCGTGCAACTCCTTCTTTTCTTCATGCCTTCATGGAAGATCCTCTTCAAAGTTTTCTAAAATTTGGTTTATTATTTTGACTAGAGTTCAGCTGCCTCTAAGGATCCTCTAGCAAATTAGAAGGCATAAAACTTAGGGTGATTAGTAGTTCACTTGATTTTCCATTGAATTTTGATTACAAATTTACCAATATTGCTTTTTAGAATTGTGATTTCATGAAGCTAGGTGTGTGGCCATGCAATGAAGACATGGTGCTGAAAACTAGTGTTCTTAAGTTGTATTTGAAGATATTAGAATAATATTAGCATGAATGAATGATTAGATTACCATTTGTTAAGCCTTGAGTAGATGGAATAGAAAGAGCTTAGAAATTGTTTTGCTGATTTTGCTTCTGGAATTCCTGAAAATCTAGAACTAAATCACAAATTTTAGGGACATGTTAGGACATCTTAAAAATTCAAAACCACCCATTTCCTAGTCTCTTATGATGTCAGGATACACATAGAATTTATTGGAAATTTTTAGGAACCTGAACAAGGGACATTTCTACACAAAGGTGCAACTCGCCCAGAAACAGGACATGAATAATTTCGCTTCTATTCTTAAATTATTTGGGGTACTAAATGATAAGTAAAAATTCCAAAAAAATTAATGGATACCCTTCCATGTGTTGGTTAAATCATAGTAAATTTTCGTGATAATTGAAGCTTATTTGCCTAGTGAATAAATTCCTACAATTTCAGAACTCTAGTATTGCTAGAGATTGAAATTATTTTGGAAGGGCATGATTCATGAATTTTATGGGCAGATTCTCTTGATTAATTATGAAACCTAAAGACTCATATTTTTCAATTAACATGTTAATAACATCATATAATTATTTAAGAAAATTTGAAGGTGTTTTAGGAGACATAAAAGGGTCTTTTATGGTAACATGCTCTACTACCCTGTTCTGGAATCTGAAAGTGAATAGTATTGTTGAATGAATATTTGTAAAATGCACTAAGTATTTAATGCTTAGAAATACATTGTGATTATATTAGAATATGATTGGAACAATGTGTTGAATTATTATAATTATTTGAATATTCTTTAATGGTATAGATTATAGTAATAGATTAAATTGAGTTATGAAATATTCAATGCATTGAAATTGTGATATATTATGAGAATATGCAATGATTACACTCTTTAATGTTAAATTTGAAGTCTGTACTTGTTACATTGATAAAGGAAAATTAATTAGGTTACAAATGGTTAGTTGGTATTGACCATACCTTTGTTATGATGGATTGACATGATTTTGACTTAATTGGCACGAAAAGCCTACAAAGGCTCATTTGTGTTACTTGATACGTGTGGGGGAGATTGGCCTATGGCTTGCAGCATCCTTCTAGAAGAAGGAGAGGGGTGGTAAGAAGTGGAGAGAAAAGGTTGGAGACGAGTGGGATAAGGTTAGCCCAAAGAAATAAGGAGGAAACCTGTATACCATACTAGTCATTTCTATTGACGTAATATTAATACATAATATATATGATAAGCGATAGATATTAAATGTGAATAAAGTTAAGTATATGGAATTTATCTAATCTTCCTAAATTTGTATTAAAGAAAATTGATCAGGAAAAACCATAGGGATAAAGATCGAGTAGCTACTCACTAAGTATTTTATATACTCACTCTTTTTTCAATGTTATTTTATTTTATAGATAAAGAATAAGGAGCTCCAGCGGAGGATTGATATACTACATAAAATCTTCTAATCTCCATGGGGCATAGTATAACAAAAATTACTATTTTAAGTCATTCACTGTATAGTTAAAGTTTATGTGTATTACTAAATAATTTTGTTATGCTACTGTATATTAATATCATAGATTAACTTTTCATTGCACGTGCAATGCAATTTACTTTACTCATATTATTTGATGTTATCATATATTTCTCTTTTATTATAAAATAGTCAGATATAGTTTCTTACAGACTTGTAAAGATGTCTAGTTGGTTAGATACTAGTTAGATGTCTTTACGCCGATCAAGATACCTGAAATTGGGTTGTGACATGTTAGTAATGTTAAAAAAGCACTAAAATTATACTTACTTGATAAATCAATTTATAAATATTTTCATTGATCTTTTCTATCATTTGAAAGGGACTATCTCCTATTGGATTTAATTTACCTTTTCTTTGAGCTGGAAGTCTTTTCTTCCTCATATGGATACATACCTAATCTCCTAATTCAAAGACAACCTTCTTTTACCCCTTATTAGCTTATTTGGCATATTGTTCCATATTTTTCTCAATATTCAACTTGACTTTATCTTGTAACTTGCAAATGACATGCACTTTCCTTTTCTCATCTAAACTTGACCTCTCATCAATAAGAAAAGGCATCAAATTCAAAGGAGTTTAAAGAATTAAAGCCATAAGCAATTTTAAAAAAGGAAAAGTCAATAGCAAAGTGAGCACTTCTATTGTATGCAAACTCGACATGAGGCAAGTACTCCTCCTAACTCTTTAAGTTTTTTCGAATTAAGGACTATGATAAAGTACCTAATGTTCTATTAACTACCTCATTTATCCATTGGTTTGAGGATGATAAATTATTAAAAAGAGCAACTTTATCCCAACTTAGCCTATAAAACCTTCCAAAAAATAGTTTAAAAACTTGGTATCTCTATCCAATATAATGCTCCTTGGCATTCTATGCAATCCTATAACTTCCTTAAAGAAAAGATTTGCTATATTTGTTGCATCATCTATCTTGTGACAAGGTATAAAATGGGTTATCTTTCAAAAATTGTTAACAATAACAAACATAAAATCCTTTCCATTTCTTGTCCTTGGTAAATCTAGCACAAAAGCCATAGAAATGTGAGTTCAAAGTTCACTAGGAATAGGAAGTAAAGTATAAAAATTATAAAGTAAAGCTCTAAAATTTTCCTATTTACATCAATATAATTAGCATAACATTTTTCTACATCATGCCTCATGCTAGGATAAAAGAAATGCTCGTTCAATATGTCTAAAGTTTTCCTAATTCTAAAATGCCCCATAATACCTCCATCATGGGCCTCTCTTATAAGCAATTCCCTAAAAGATCCTCTAAGCCTACATAATTTATTCTCCCTAAACAAGAAACTTTCATGCCTATGAAATTTCTTAAGAGATTTCTTACAAGCAATTCCTTAAGAGATCCTTTAGGCCTACACAATTTATTCTCCCTAAACAAGAAACCTTCGTGCCTATAAAATTTCTTAAGGGATTTCTTTTAACATGTTTTAAAAATAATGGTCAAATCAACATCATTCCTATACAAATCCTTAATGTGCTCAATTGCAAGGTAGAGATAAAAAGATACCTTCTAGATAATACATCGATTATTATATTATCTTTACCTTATTTGTATTATATGATATATAGGAATGATTCAATAAATTCAACCCACCTTGTATGCCACTTATTTAAATTTCTTTGGCTCTACAAGTGTTTTAAAAATTCATAATCTGTGTGAATCATGAATTCCTTTAGTAACAAATAGTGCTGCCAAGTTTTCAAAGAATAAATCAAAGTGTAAAACTCCTTATCATAGGTGGGATATTTAAGAGTTATTCCACTTACCTTTTCACTAAAGTAAGCAATAAGATTTGCATTAAAACAGTTCTAATACTTACATTTGAAGCATCACATTCAATTTCAAATATTTTAGTAAAATTCGATAGAGCAAGTAAATGGGTTAAACTCAATCTATCCTTTAACAAGTTAAATGCACTTTCTTGCTCTTCTCCTTAATGAAATTTAACATTCTTTTTAACTAACTTATTCAAAGAGGCAACTATAGTACTAAAATCCTAAAAAATGTTCTATAAAAACTAGCTAACTTATGAAAACTTCTCATCTTACTTGCATTTTTAAGGGTAGGCCACTCCTTAATTGTTTGCACTTTTTTCTAAGTCTATCTCAATTCCTTTATTACCAATAACATAGCCTAAGAGTACAATTTTATTCAAACAAAATGAATATTTTTCTTGTTTGCATTCAATTTTACATCTTTCAAAACTTGTAAAACATATTTTAAATATAAAACATGTTCATGCATTTTTTTACTATATATAAGGATATCATGAAAATAAATAACCACAAATTTTCTAATAAAAGAGCACAAAATATGTTTCATCAACTTTATAAAGGTATGGTGCATTAGACAAATTGAAACATATCACAAGCCACTCATATAGACTATGTTTTGTTTTAAAAGTAGTTTTCCATTCATCAATATTGTTCATCTTTATTTTATAATACTCTTATTTTAAATTAATTTTTGAAAAGATCCAAAACCTATATAATTCATCAAGTATGTCATCAAGCTTAAGAATAAGATGTCTATACTTTATAGCGATTTTATTGATTAGCCAGTCATTAACATACATTCTTCAATATCCATCATTCTTAAGTACCCATAAGATTAGAATTGCATATAGGCTCATACTTTCCTTTATGTGTCATTTTAACATGAGGTCCTCCACTTGCCTTTGAATTCCTTTTGCTTCTTCTAGATTGGTCCTTTCTACATGATGGTTTAGAATAGAAGCTCAATGAAGTCAATTCGATGCTCAATACCCTTTTTGGGTGGTAAATCCCTTAGAGTTTCCTTTAGGAATATATCATCAAATTCCTACAACATAGATTTTATAGATCTCAGCAAATTAAGGCTTTCATGGTTAGTAGTAACATAGGTTTCTTTATGCAAGAGTACAAATATAAGCCTAAATGCAAAGTGGGCACTCCTTACATCACTTACTTTTATATACATAATCATTTTTCCATTTACTTGTTTTAAGCTTTATCCTTTTTCATTCACCTTTTTTTCCTTTTTACTCATACTTTTTTTCTTTTTTTCTTCTTCTTCTCTTTTCTTTTGTAATCTCACTTGATTCTTATATACTTATTATGAGTTTAAAAGCTTAGGATTTATCTTTCTCTTTGTTGGGATCGGGAGCTAAACAAGCGCAGCGGAATAAATGTGACATAATTATGGCCCAACCTAAGTGATATTCTAGAGCTCAAGAATATCAAATAAAACTAAGAAAGAAAAAACTCTTCTTAAGAATCTTTTTCTTTCTCCATGGTTTGATCTCCACTTCCATTGTTGCCTCTTCAGGTGCTCCAACAAAATTATTACATAATAATAAAGAAACCTCAAGTTACATTCTAAGGGAGTAAGATGAGAAGAGAATGTACAACTAGAAGTAATAGAAAGGCATGACACGCAAGCCGTATTTTATAATTGCAACTAAACCAAGGGTCATAATCATGCACCATACATCAAGCAACAAAATAACATGATAAGTGAAACAGATATCCAAATATATTTTCAATATCAAAATCTAAATTAATTAATTTTGAATTAATTAACTAATTACTTAATGTCGTTACACAGAGAATTTATAGCAATCTTGCTAGCCGGTTAGTGGGAGGGGTCAAGGGGCAGCGCCCCTGCGCCCCCTACCCAAAAAATCGATTGCACCTGACATTCAGATTGTAATTCAATTTGTTAACAATTGACATATCCCTTTAGTTGAACAATTCTACAATTATTGACATTCAAATCACGGTTTTGAAATCTGATTTACAGCAGAATCATAATGGATAAATTTTAATCATATTAAATAGATCCAATTAATTCACTGATTAAAGCATTTATGTATACACTTATACAAAACAGATTCAGCAATTAATTCTGTGCAAAATCAGATTCAGTAATTAAATGCAAGGTATATCACATATACCAAACAGATTCAAGGAGTTAATTTGATTAATTTTGATTTATAACATAATCTGCATTTTAACTAGAAAATGTTTTTCTTCATATATATAAAATCAAATTCATGTAATTAATCCTTTTTTAATTCCATTCAAAAAAGAACCTAGAAATTCATTTCAAATTCAAATTAAAAATCCAGAATTATTGTAATAGATTTAAACTTAAAATAGAACCTAGAAATTCATTTCAAATTCAAATAAAAAATCCAGAATTATTGCAACAAATTTAAACTTAAAACAAAACCTATAAATAGATTCGAATTTCAATCAAAACCCTGAAGCAAATTCAAATTTAAACTAGAATAGGAATTAATCATTAAATACTTTCAAATTTAAATTAGTATACAAAATTATATTCAAATTCAAAATAGAATCAGAATTAATCATATTAATTTTTCTTGAACCAGAATACACAAAATCAAATTCACCCTAATCCTAATTAGAAATCATTGAAGCGTGATATATAAAATAATTCATCAAATCACAATCACGTAATCAGTAAACAAAAGAATCCTAATTTAACGTTTCACAAGTAGCTCTGATACCACTGTTGGGATCGGGAGCCAAACAAGCACAGTGGAATAAAACGATCCCAGCCAACGGATCCATGTAAAACGTTGAATTAAAATAAGGATTCATTCAATACCTTTAATGATGACTTAAGAACTTAATTGTTAATCACCTTTTCAGCTTCTTTTTGGCTGAAGACTCCGAGGTATCCATATGAACCCATGAATCACCGATGAACGTCCACATGAACACCGGCTGGAATTATTCTCCTTTGCCTTGTAGTGCTAGCTATGCCTCTTCAAGGGTATTTTGTCAAGAAAAGGTGCTAGGGTTTTTATGCTTGGGATGCGTGAATAATAATCCTATTATTACCCAACAAGCCTATTTAAATAGGTGCATAGAAAATCCTAACTAATTGGGTTTTGTTCCATGTATAATTATGGACTTATTATTGGACCTTATAATTATAATATGGAATTCCTAAATATTAGGCTCAAACAATTTAGTTTATTAATTCCAAATCCACTAGGCTCTAAGTGTGCGACTTTACAAGCTCTTATTACATTGGCAATGATCATTAATCATATTAATGATCATAAACAATAAGTGATGTCTAGCAACACATCATTATTACCTAAGTAATGAGAAAGTCAATTATTTGACTAAACCTTTACATGTGATCATCATCTATGTCCTTTTGTCCTAAACATCTAGATTGAGCATGAGACATGGACCGTGTCATTCCCGTATAGCCCAATCTTGAGGTTTCTTGATCTGTAAGTAAGCTAATTGAAGTAAATGTAACTGATATCCCATTTCAATTCATTTGAGAATGACCATGCATTTTTTCAGCTTTACTTAATCAAGGGGCTCACAGATGTTACTTCTATTATATAGGAGGGACAAATTCCATCTTAATCATACAAATCCCTCCGTATGATATGTGACATATCCAATAACTATCCTTGCATTCACTCAACCATTAGTGACATATAATAGTATCAAAATATAAAACTCACATATAGGGAACTTTGACGATCTCATGTCAAAGGACCATATTAATAATGATCATTAAAAATCACTCATAACACTCATATAACGATCCATGTAGTGTTCTTAGAATGGGTCGGTCCAGTATACAAGTTCTCTAACTTATACTCATGTGTAAACTTAATATCTCATATAAGTTACAACACATGCTAGTCTTAACATATCAAAGCAATCTAATCCACAATGATATGTGACTAGAGACATTTAAGAATATAATTATTCTAAGGTTATTATCATGATTAAATATATTATGTAAATAATATATATAAATATGATAATTAAAATTGCTATTAAAATAATATAATTCAAATTTACAATCATCAATATGATTAGTTTTAGGACATATATATTAACACTCTTATCTTTCACAAATTGATACTTATTAAGAATACATTAAAAGTAACTTTCTTATTAAATTGTCAAGATCTACCTAATAAAAGATGGTAAGCATGCATAAAGATAATATCACAAAGTATTTTATCATGGTATTTATTAATAGAGAAAAATAATAACACTTGCTTGGTCATCCCTATTTCTCTATTATTATTCAACTATTATAATTTGTATAGGGTGGAATGTTACAAAATAAGTAAACTTAACTTCTCTACCATGATAGTGCTATCTACATTTGCATAACTACCACTATCTATGATAACATTGTACATTTTACCTCTAATGTTGCACTTAGTATGGAAGATATTTTCTCTTTGCTCCTCTCTTTCTTTTTTTGCTTGTACACTTTATGCTCTTCTAATTACCAAGGTGTCTCCATCAAATGGGTTTTCACTTTCTTCACTTTCCTTACAAGAAAATGTTATAGATTCTTTATTCTTTTTGTCACTAATAGCCTTATAGTCCTTATCTTTTAAGATCATAACCTTCTTGTTAAGACATTCACTAGCAATGTACTCTCTCTTAAGGCATTGAAAGCATTTGATATTTGATTATTATCAAGGCTTTTTTACTTTCTCTTTTCCCTTGAGGTCTTCACCTTTTAGTTTGGAAGAAAATTCTTTATTGCACTTACTCCTTTTATATGCTTTCTTATCACTTTTCTTATCTTATATCTTCCATAAAGAACTTGAGTAAGAATTATGTTTAAAAGAACTCTTTCTTTTGAATACCTTTCGACTTTCATAGCCATATGCACCATATCATATTTTTATAGTGTTGTAATTCAACCACATTAGCAATTTCCCTATTCAAGCTATAGAGAAATCTAGCTATAGTTATCTTTTTATCTTTTTTAACATTGGCTCTTAACATAACAAATTCCATCTCCTTATGGTGTTCTTTAGCACGTTTGAAACCTTGTGTAGGGCTTTACAATTTTTGGCACATGTCTCTATAATAATGGCTAGGAATGAACTTTTTTCTTATAACACATTTCAAATCTTCCTAAGTATGAATAAGTCTTTCTTTATTTTTCCAAATATTTTTTCATGAATTGGTCCTAACAAATAATAGCATATTTGAAAATTTTAATAACTGCAAGCTTTATCTTCTTCTCTTTCAAATAGTTATGGTAATAAAAAACTAACTTCATCCTTTTTTTCTCACGTTAAGTATGCATCTAGATCATTCTTCCTTTAGAATGAAAGGATTTTCATCTTGATATTGTTAATTTATCATCCACTTTTTCCCTCATTCGCCTATCTTCTCTTCTCTTTTCATTTCTCATTTCATTTCTTTTCTTACCACTCTTGTCATCTTATTTTCTCTCTTCCCTCCTTTCACGCATTTTTCTTTCACTTTTATTAGAAGAGTTTGAACCTTTACTACCTCCTTCGTTACTATCTCCTTCTTTTTCATCATATTATCTTTTATTTTACCCCATCTCTCCTCCTCCTCTTTTTTCTTCTTTTACTCTTCCAGTCTTTTCATCATTCCTCTCTAAATGTTCATGCATAACTCTTCATAATTGTTCTTGAATAATGCTCATTATGTCATTATTGTTCACACTACTTACTGACATTTTTATAAAAAAATTTTTTCTAAAAAGGTTAACTAAAGAATAAAATCCCACAACAGTACACTTCTCGCTTAAGTTTTGAGACAATTTACATGTGTTTGCACACTAAGTAAGGCTTTTTTCCTCAAATGATCTCACACACTCTTGCCTTTTACAATTCTTATCTTTCCCTCTTGATGGTTTTTTGAGAATTTGGTGACACTATCAACAAATTTAACAAATATAACAAACAATTCACTTAATAAAGAGCTAAACAATTAAATGACTAATAGGCACACTTAGAATTTTAGAAAGGAAAAACACAAAGAAGACATAAGGACACATAATAAACAATAAATAAATAAAACTAAAAATTAAGAGATTATTAAATAATGGAAGACTAAGATATCTGAAAGAAGTTATGAAAAGTTTTATTCAAAACAAGAATTAGAGTATGGAAGGATGAAATAAGGTATACAATTGAATAATCCACTTTTTTGAAAAATAACTTTCTTTTTTTAGGATTCTTTCTTTTTTTTTTTTTCTTTCACTTTGATTTTTTTCCTTTTCTTTACTTTCTTGAGCTCATTTTTTATCTTTTAATCTTACTTTTCTTTCCATTTGTAATTTTTTGTTCACTTTTCTTTTAATTTTCCTTTTGTTTTTCTTTCATTAATACCCCAAATAATTATATAACACATTTAGTGTTAAGTAAAATAAGGTAAAACGAAATTATAATTGAATATTACAATCATAGAAGAGTACTTGGGTATTGTACTTAGGTATAATAGATTGAAATAGCTTTTGCCTCATAATACTTGGGTATTAGACTCAAGGAATGAATACTTTATTCAAGGTATTTGAGTGTTAAATTCAAGTACGAAAAATCTGAGTGTTCTTTGCCTTTAAGTACTAAATTCTTGTACTCAAGTACTTTACAATTTTGTATAGTACTTAATTATGGTACTTAAGTACTTGCAGGTGAACTTTAGATTTTGAACAGCTTTTCAAATAGTTTTAATGTAAGCTTTTAAACTAATGAATTTCCAAAAAAATTTAAATAGTTTCAATGCAAGCTTTCAAACCAATAAATTTGCAATGAAAATTGGCAAATTCAGACATAAATTTGCATAAATTTAAGACATTATAAGAAAGGAATTTTGAAAATTAAACATAAGAACAAGCTAAAACATAAAATTTAACTCACAAATTAGACTCAAATCAAGGAATGTAGCACAATTATGCAAAAATAGCAACAAAGGAACCTAACTTGATGAACAACAAGGACTTAAACTTGAATTTAAATACAAATTCAATAATGAATAACAAAACAAACACAAGAATAATAAAATCAAAGATGAATTTCTCAACAAGCATAACTTAAAACCACATCAAAAAAATTCAAAATGAAAAACATCAAATAAAAAGCTAAGAAATTAAAAATATAACATAAAAATTGGGAAACTTTGTTTTGAATACTAAATAATATGAATTCCTAAAGTTAGACTATCTTAAATTTCAGAAACAAACTAAAAAAAAAAGGATAATCATATCATGCTTAAAAAAAGAGAAGGAATAAAACTGATTTATGAGAAGAGATCATACCACAAAAGATATTGATCCTTTAATAAGTAAGATTTGATACCACAAAAGTTAAATCAATCTTGATGAGTATGAAGTTCTTGCTACAACCATAAGAAGAAAAAGTTCTTAAAGAGTTTTTAGATCTACAAATGCTAAAAGTTATAATAATAAGGAACTACCTTTTTCAAATAGATTCTTAAAGTCAAAAGTCAACCAAACAAATTGGACTACTTAAGCCCAGTCTAGAAAGCTAATTAAACCATTATTAATTATCTAAACAAAGTTGTAAAATAATGGGCTAAATTAGTTCAAAGCTTAACAATGTCTTAAACATTAAGCAATAAGACAAAACAAAAATTAGGCATGCATCAAGCCTTACTACTTGAGTACACTATTCAAGTATTGAGCATAAATCTATAAGTACTTAAACACTATATTTGAATATTTAAAGAGAAAACCAAATCTAAAGCCTAATATTCAGGTACTAACATGGAATCAACTAAAGTTGAAATACATATAACCTAAACTCTTCTAAACTCTTCTAATCTTGTTTCTTCATGCATTTAAACTCCCTTTATAAGCCATTGAGATCCCTCATTGATCTTTTTAACCCTAACTGTTGTCATTGAACCTTCCTGTAAATGTAAAAGCTCCTCTTCACTATTAGAATTCACATCAATTTCCCCTAATTTTTAAATGAATTTGATTCCTTTATTTCGAAGGTTTAGTTTATCATCTATAATGATAATGATAATGATAGTAATAATAATATAATAATAATAGAAGTAAAAATGAATATAATTGGAAAAGATAATAATTATTAATGATAATGATAATAAAAATAATAATATTAATAAGCAACAAATATTGATAATAAAGGTAATAATATTGTAAGAAAATAATAATAAATAATAAAATAATAACTATAATAATAAAGATAATAAAATAGTTAATAATTAAATAATAATCCCAAATATTAATAATATAATAATAATAAGTATTATTATAAAAATAATAATATTAGTTAATAATAAAATGAATAATAATAAAAATAAATATAATTATAATTTTAAATAATAAAAATAATTTTTAATAATAATTATTATTAAAATAATAATAAACATAAGATAATAATTATAATAGTAAATATAATAATTATTGTAATAAAAAATAAATCAAAATTTTCTCAATATACTAATTGTTAAGAAAGTAAATTAAGGAAACTTAATTCCTTTTATTATTTGAACCAAATAAAGTGGTTAGTTATAGGTCTTCATCTCCTTTCTCTTAGTTTTCCTTTGTTAATTCCTTTTCTTTTTTTTAGTTGAATTGAACAGCCCTACAAATTTATTATACATTTAGTAGAAAACAATGTTTTAAATTCTAGCCCAATTATTGGTCTAACAAGATGGCTAATCCAATCAATCAAATTAAGTGGTCAAACTAATTAACATATTTTTATATATACAAAATCATATATAGTATGTATATATATGTATATAAAGATATAAAAATATTAGACACAGAAAGATACAAAAAAACATAAATATACTTAATTGATACAAGTGTATTTTTAAAATATAACAAATGATCTAACACAATTTTAATTAAAATAATTGGTTAGTAACAAAAAATTTGCTTCTAATTTCAATTACAATCACAGAAGTCTTATTCTTTTTATTTAGTGCTAAAGTTTTGTTTTTTATTTATTTTGTAATTTAAACTTTAGTCTGAACTTAGTTTAAATCTAATTTTTTTCCCAAAAAAAGAAAAATAAAACAAGTTAATTAGTTGAATGAAATACCAATTCTATCTAGTTTAAATGAATCAATCTGAGTTTTTGTCTAACTTAATTTTATTGGTATGTGCAGTTCATTTTGGCATCTAGGTGCCAATCCAACCAATTGTATTGGTCAGGTTAATATGGATTCCAAAACATTGGTAGAGAGCATATAACCCTAAGTAGACTTTATTTATTAATAGATAAAGATTTGAATCTTAGAGATAACACTTATTTAAGAGGGGAGAAATATATTAACGCTCTAATTCCTTGAGATAGTTTTCTCACTTAGTGATTCATAAAAAAATTATTATGAATTTTTTCATTAATCTAAAGGTTAAATGTTAGTACGCATAACGTTTAAAATCTTAATTCTTTTCTTAATTAGCTTCATAAATCTCAAAATTTTATGTATTGGATTTTTTTTTATAGACATTCAATTCAACTGTGGTTACTATTTTTAATAACAAATAGATTAGATTAATAAATAAAAATGAAGATTTCTTGTGGAGAAGGCACATTTATATGAAATTTAGCTGAGATGAAACTAAAAGACTAAAATTTGTAAGTTTAATGTTAAATTTATTTTAAAATATACATCTTTCTCTACTAAATATTTTCCCATTCTTTTAAATACTAATTTTATACGTTATTCTTTTAAGTAAATTTAAGTCAATGATTCTTCTTCTATAAGATTATCTAAAAATTCTTATTAGGGAAGAATAAAGTTTAAATTTTTATTTTTCTAGGTCAAATATTCTCTCTCATTTTCTTCCTTTTTGTCTTTCTTTTTTCTTTATTTTTTCATAATAATTTATTTTCATAATTTTTTTCACTTAATAAGTGATTATATCCTTGTCATTAAAAGATATTCATGGGGATTTTAAAATTTTGTATAAAATTTACATATACTAAATACACAAAAGAATTGTAACTTTAAAAACCACATCACAATATTTTTTGCAAAAGTATTATTTTATATTACAAATATTTTCATACAAAAAAGTTATAAAAAAATTATGCAAAGTTGCATAAAGTTTGTAACAAAATGTACCAATATATACAATTTCATTTTAAAGTGTATTAAAGTATAATTATATCTCCAATTATCACTTTTAAACTTACTAATATAAATGATCATTCTTCAACCTTTTACATGAGTCAATATATTATGAAAATGAAATTAGACCAACAAGAAAATTATAAGAAGAAGAAGAGAATATGACGAGTAGGCATGGAAATAAGTTAGAACGAATTAGGCTTTATCTTAAATAAACGAAAATGCTATGTAAATTATTATCTTGAGTCTAGCTGGTTAGCTTATATAAGGCTAAAATTTGAGTTTGGTTTATCTTGTTTAAAAAGTTAGGTTTTGCTTGTTAACTTATTTAAAAACCTATTTATATAAAGAAACTTTCCAATAAGCTAATGGGTAAAGACCTACGAGGCAAAAAAAATAATAATCAAATTTAATTTATATTTATAATTATGTGTATTAAAATATATTAATATTTTATAAGTGTATATATTATATATGATGTTATATATGTAATTATTAATTATTAAATAAGTCGACTTGATATGATTACAAGCTAAGTCTACAAAAAATAGGCTTAACATGTTTATTTAAATAGACTATTTATTAACCTTGACCTTTTAAATAAAAAAGTTAAGTTACGCTAGATCATAAACTCATAATAGACAAGTTGGCTTATTTTCACCCCTAAATAAGAGAAGTTTCTGTTGTTTCTAAATATAAAGAATCCTTCAAATGGCTTTTGTATATAAATGTTCAAGCATCAATTGATAATTTTTACAAATTAATAAGTATCACTAATTGGTACTTATCATTAATCGATTACAATAAAAGATTAGGTAATCCTCAATTATAATAATTAATAAATAAATTAAGGGGTTTGATGGATATCCGTAAAAATGTATATTTACAACATTCCTTTTGGATGTCTATCTAGTAATAATCTGGCTCATTAAAGATCTTGTTAAGAAACTTAATGGAAAAAGAATACCATAAGCAAGGAAAAAAAGTGTAGTATGAGCTTAACTCCCTTTGATGAAAATATTACTTAAGATTACTACATTAATGTAATCCAATCTTATGAACTAACTTCTCAGATATTGAAGTGAGAAGTGTCTTCATGAATAAATTGCAAGATTATCATTTGAATGAACTTGTTGAACATCAATATTGCTATTCTTTTTAAAATCATAAGTGAAAAAATGTATTAGTGAGATGTGCTTTATTCTATCTCTTTTAATATATCCCCCTTTCAATTAAGCAATACAAGTGTATTATCTTTATACATTCTTATTAGAATTTCTTTATTAGAACCCAAACCATATGCCTCTTTAATATGTTAAGTCATTGATCTTAACGAAATGTATTCTCAACTTGTTTCATGAATTATTATTATTTTTGCATGGTTTGAAGAAGTAGTAGCTATAGTTTGTTTTATGGAATGCTAAGATATAGCTATATCACCATGCATAAATAAATATCCAATTTGACATCTAGTTTTGTACAAATCACATAAGAATCCTATATTTTCATAACCAATTATTTTTTATCTAATGTTACATGAATAGAATAATCCTATATCACTTGTCCTTTGAAGGTAGGGGTGCAAGTATGTTAAGTGGCCTATCAAGGGCCTATAGTTTAGCCTACTTAAGGCTTAGTTTAGCATAAGCTATCTATCTAAATAAGTTAAGTCAAGGCTAATAAATTAGCCTATTTAGATAAGGCTAGACCTTTTTTCTTTAGTCTGAACTCGTAAACCTATCAGGTTAATTTATTTAATTATTAATATATTTGTAAATGATATAATATATTATATTATACATATAAATAATATATATATATATATATATGTTTTGATATTTATATATTGGCCTAATTAGACTTTTAGATAATTTTATCCTTAAGAAGACTTTTTCCTATTAGCAAATTTGAAATTTTATTTATATAAATGGATTAATAGGCTAAGTCAAGGTTTTTTAATAGTTTAAGCTGAGTTTGAATTTTAGGTTTAGACAAGCTAATAGGTTAGGCTTAGACTAATGACTTAGAAAGCAAGCCTAACCTAGTTAGAATAAAGCTTAACTTGGCATAACCTATTTGCACCTCTACTTAAAGGTAACAAAATATATGTTTAATTCCATTTTAATGCCTTATAGCTATAAAAAGTACTATATCTTACTAATAAACTAATTGAAAAAACTTTATTAAGAAGTGTATTATTCATAAGATATATCAGTACACCAATTACATTAAGATATAGTACTTTAAGATAAAAAAATTCTTCATTATTATCAATAGGATGAAAATTGGCAATAAGGGATCAAACAACCATTGGGATACTAAATGAATGTGACTGATCCATGTAAAAGCATTTTAAGACTTTTCCAATATAATTTGTTTAATAGAAAAATATTCCATTAATTAAATGTCTGATCTATAAACCAAGATAAAACTTTGTTTCTCTAATGTTTTTCATTTCAAATTGATTTTTCAAATATTCAACTCTTAGAAGCTCTTCATAAGTTCCAATAATGTTCAAGTCATTAACATATACTATGATTCTAGTAAATTTAAATCTAGATTTTTTTACAAGAACATAAGGGTAAGTAGAATTATTTTTACATCATTCTTTTGATAAATATTCACTAAAATGATTGTACCACATTCATCCAAATTGTTTTAACTCATATAGAGATCTTTGTAATTTAATTGAATATATTTCTTAAGAACTTGAATTATACATTTTTCGCATCTTAAATCCTTTTAGGAATTCTTATACATATATGTGTGTGTGGTGTGTGTGTGTGTGTGTGTGTGTCATTACCATATAAATAGGTTGTAGCTACACCCATCAGATGCATATTGAGTTTTTATATATTACTAGGCTAATAAGATATTAAAATATGATTGCATCCACCATAAATGCTAGGTTTTTATGAAAAATGTGCTACAAGTCATGCTTTATATCTTATGACTTCATTTTTGTCTTTTTTTAGGATAGATACCCATTGTACCCAATTAGCTTTACATGTCTAGGCATTTGGACCATTAGATTGAAAACCTTATATTTTGAAAGTGAGTTTAACTTTTCCTAAATTGTCTTTCTATTTTGGCTAATCTCTATGATGATATCCATCATCTCTCCTTGACTTAAAATCCTCACCACTTTCGATAACATTAAGTGCTACTTTTTATATGTATAAATGTTGCTAACAATCATTTCTTTTTTGTTCTTTTTTTCTAATATAAAGGCATAATTTATTGATATTTATTCATTTTTAATAGTTTCAAGGACCTAAACTTCTTTTGGAAGTTTATAATTAATCATGTCTTAAATATCCTTATGAACATTTAACTTCTTGTTAAGTCTTTTTTTTCATGGATTCCCTTTCTCTTGAAAATATTTTATCCTTAGAACTAATAAGTATACCACATTTTCATGTGTTCTAAATTCATTTAATATAACATTTGTAGATTATCATATTAGGATATCTATTCAAATTGGAGTGTTTATAACTAGTATGTATGATTTGGTTATCTTCTTTGGGTTAGTAAATATATTTGGTAAATTAAATTGCTATTTTTTGCAAATGGATAATCTTTTGAACCATAAGTTCACATTCTTTTGTGTAAGAATCAAGGTAATTTAGGGATGATACATTCAATGTAATATTTTTCTCTAGCTACTTATTCTTTCCTCTTAATGCTTGAAAATTTGTTTCATCAAAATAGTAATCATGAAAATCTTCATATAAAAAATCCCTTATCATTGGCTAAAAATATTTAATTATAAAGGGAGATTTATAGCTAAACCTTTTTTAGAGAACTACCTTTGTGCATTGTGGTGGAGTAACTAAAACATATATAACATATTCAAAAATTCTTAGATAGGAAATATTTGGCTCTTTACCAAAAGCCAATTGTAAGATACAAAACTTATGATAACATTTAGCCTTAATATTGTATGCAGTAGTAGCCAATTATTGGATGATTGTATTTGCATACATTGTATTATGTTTTATTTATAGAGGCATTCTAGTTATTATGTTTAGTATTATATCTGCATAATATAAGTAAATATAATAATTATCCTTGAAATAATTTATATTATTCATAAAATATGCGTAGACCAATATTATTGTAAATTAGGATAACAATAATGCATTGAGATTAATATGTATGTTAACTAATAACCACAGTTATGGATATGAAATACTAAATCAACTCATAGGTAAATGTTAAAGAACAAGTGTACTAGACTAACATGCTATAAGTTTGTTACATGGATCACTATATGAATGTTATAAGCAATTCTTATAATGATAATGATGTATATGGTCCTTTGATTTGAAGTACTACAATTCCCTAGATGATGAGTGACGTACTTTGATATTATTAAATATCACTTATAATAGATTGGCCTAAAAGGTAGTGATTAGGTATACTATAAATTATGTAAAGGGATATAAGTGATTTAGATGAGATTTTAACTCTCTTATATAAGAGAAATGATATTTATGGATCCTTTGATTAAATGAAACTATGAAATGTATGGTCATATTTAAATGAATTAATATGTGATATTAATTTATTTATTTTAGTCAGTCTACTTAAGTGTCAAGAAACACATAAATTGAATGATGAAAAGGGTGACATATTCTATGCCTCGAGTTCAATCTAAATATCTAATATAAAAGCAACTAAACTATATGAAATATCGATCATAGAAAGGTTATATCGAATCATTGATATTCTCATTATTTAGGTGATAGTGATGTATTTATAGAATAACACTTATTGTCTCTAATACTAAAATAGGATTTTAGGATAATTGCTAATGCAATAAAAACTTATAGGGTCATATATAAAGAATGTGTTAAATATTGAGGTCATAATATAATTAAGAACTCTTAGTCATACTAAAGTTCTTAATTATATAGGCCTAATACTATTAGGCTTCAATAAGTAATAGCACAATATGATTGAATTATACTTAAGGGACACTAGAAATGGGCTTATTATTAACCAGAGTCACATTTAGGCCTATCAATAATTAAAGCCTAGTTATCTTTCTTCCTTAATGTAACTTTAGTTAGAGATCAAAAATGGATTTTATTTATAACATAAAATAAATTAAGTAGATAATAATATCTAACTAATATAAATTAAACCTTTTTAAAAGGAAATATCTTGATGACATATTAGTCTTTTAAAAGTAAAATATTTGGCTGAGATAATCATCCTATAATTTGATAAATATCTAACCAAGACTAGAAAAACACTACAATGATCATCCATAAAATAAAGAAAAAGCCTTGAGATTTTGGAGAGATTGATTCATAATAAAAAAAGTTTCATAGCTAGCATTATCTTAAAAGAAAGAGCAATCTCATCCAATTAGATTTAAATATTTAACGACTCATGTAGATACCATAGAGACATTACTCTTTTGGATAACATTTATGATTTGTGATAGAGCTAATCATGATTCGAGATTGTTTGAGTGTTTGAATGCAAATTATTCGTGCATTCTAGTGGGATCATTTAAATGATAATGATCGAGTTATTCATCAGGAAGCAAAATTAGGTTTTTCTACAGTAAATCTATTTCATGTAATAAAATAAAAAATATAAATATTAACACCAGTTTATACTTCTTTGCTTGGATCCTTGGTAGGTTTCAATACAATTTTTAATTTTTTCATTGTGTTATTTGATCTGAAACCTAATAGGCTTGATGTGTATAAATGCTACTATATGTAAAATGACATGTCCTAAAGCAGAAATAATAAGTTTTATTTTTTTTAAGCATTGGTCTAATTATTAATTGGAGACTCTTAATAAAAGATTATACTAAACCATTTTGCATATGAACACATTTGATAAGATGTTCAACTATTATCTTAATTAACATACTATAATCATTAAAGGCTTTAAATGTAAATTCAACTACATTATCAAGATGTATTATTTTAATTGAATAATTAAAAAATTTTACTCGAAGTCAAATTATTTGAGCAAGTAATTTTATAAATGCTGAGTTACAAGTTCATAGTAAACATACTTATGACCATATTGTAAATGTATCAATCAAAACTATAAATATTTAAATGGTCTACATGGTGGATGAAAAGGAGTTAATTATATGAAAACTTAAGATAATGGTTATTATTTATAAATCACATATATTTTATTTTACACATCAATTTAGACTTAGTTAATGTCTGAAGATATGAGAACCTACTACTTACTTTTAAAAGTGTGATACATTTGTGTTGATCTTTCATTAATAACTAATGTCTATTATCACTCTCAATGCCTATAAATTTCACTTGCATTCTTTTTTATGTTTTGGTTGAATTTGAGTACAACTAATTCATTCTTTAGAAATGCTTTTAATTTTGTAGAAGCATTTTATCTAAAACTCTAATACCTCCTACTTTGCTTTCAAATAGTAGGAGGCATTAGAGCCCTAGATAGGATGCTTTCATAAATTCAAAGAATCTCTAAGTATAGGTAAGTTATCCTCATATTCCACTATTTAATCTAGAGTAAAGAAAGGCTAATCTCTATATAATCTTGTGGTGCACTTCAATATTAGGAAAATAGATCAACTTTCTTTAACAAACAAAAATTTGCTATAAGAATTATTTTAGGGTGTAAATTTAGATGCATAGTAATTATGTTGTAAAAGTGTAGTTTTTTATGTAAGATATTTTATAGAATATATAAAGTTATGAAAATATTTTGTATTTTAATTTATAATTTTCTTTGTATAATGATCCATTGTAATTGAAGGCTTCAATTAATCTTTACTTTCATTTATCAATATATAAATATGTTTGATTTTTTCTTATTGCTATCATTGATCTTTATTATATCATGATATTATTGTATAAAATTTTTTGATGTTTCAAGATTTCATTTTGTCAAATTATACTTTATAGCATATTGGATTTTGGAAGAAAAATCAATAAAGTAGGTTAGTTATTTAGTAAAACCCAATGTGGATATCAAACTTAAAATTATTATTAATTTGCCATGTTATTTTTTAGATATTAGATGTCTAAAGGAATACCAAACAGTATGTAAATATATTTAAAGAAATATTCACTAGCTAAAGAACATCAATGTAGATGCTTATAAGGTTAGTTGTTTATGGAAAAGATGTTTAAAGATATTCTAAAGCATTTTTAGTAAGGAAATGGCAAACTTAAAAAACATTAATTTTTGCTTAATCGACATCTAAAATAAAGGCAATTATGAATTTATATGGATTGCATGTAAACTTAAAGATGTGTATTAAATGGCATTTATAAGGTCATAAGAAATCATGAAAAATTAACAAATCAATTTTTTAAACTAGCCATCATCTAAAGCCATTTCAATTGTTATGATAATTTATATCAAATGTTTACACATCATTAAAGTACTTGGCCAACATCTTAAGGTATGGCAATTGTTACTTTGTTAAGATATGGTCAAACTTATGACATCAATTTTATATTAATAATCAATGTCTAAGGTTTTCCTACCACTTATAAATATTACTCTCCTTGCATATTTAGAGATATTAAAAAAAATGCAAAGATAGGTTGTAATCTAAAGATAAATTATAATGAAAAGAAGTAGTATATCCATTTATGCATTAATAGGTTTGTAAATATATGAATGGTGATGTTGCCTTTTCTCATTATAATGTGTCAATAGTTTGAAACCCATCAAGAAATATTGATAAAACATAAAGATGGGTTGCAATTTGAAGATAAATCACGATGAAAAGAAATAGAATGTCCATTCTTACATTAATAAATATATAAATGCATGAATCGTGTTGCTATTTCTTCTTATTAGAATTTATCATTAGTTTGCAACCTATTTATGTCTTTCATCTTAGAAGATATTTATATTGATAGATTCTAAAAGTTATCAATCTACACCTTTCATAAAAAAGAGGGCTTTTGATTTGGAAAGTATAAATCATCATATTCAATATTACTAATGCTATTGTGAAGGTTTTGGAATCCATCAAAATTTCTTCAAGGATTTTTTAATTAACTTTAAAAACTTTTTTAGTAGCCTTGATGGATGCTAAATAAGATGATATGCACCCTTCACCTCAAAATTCATCTTTATTAATGGATTCTAGGAGCGTTTTTGCTTATTTATTTCATTGCTTCCACTTTAATTTCATGCAGCCAAAATCCCCCAATTCTGCATTCTGCATACATCATATAGCATAAGCATTACATACTGATTCTATTCTGTACAACATTCTATTTCATTGCATTATCATTCTATTTGCATTAGTTTTCTTTATTTTTATTGCATAAATAATTCAATAATTGTGTATACATTGTTAGGAAATCATTTAAGGGGGATAAAATTAAAGGATCGCCAGGGGTACGACCTGATTATACCATTATACAACATTATATTTTTAGCACATAAGTTTATTCTAATTTTGGTGCATTACGATGTGCACATCAAAATTTTGGTGCCATTGTTGAGGATCCTCTTAAGTTTATCTTTTCATACATATTTCTAGCAATATATTACATAATTGATCAAGCATTCTAGCTAGTCTTTGTATCTATTATTAAGTTTCTTGCATTTTATAGTAACTTGCATCTTTCTATGTTTCCTTGCATTCTTTAATTTTTGCTCATTCTTCCACTTCAATCCATCATATTTCATCATAATTAACATCATCAAGCATTGAAAGAGAGGTTTTTAGCTTAAGAAATCTGGTTTTACATGATTTTGCACTCATACCTTGTTTTAGGCATAACTTAGTCATCCTAACTCCAATTAAGTTAAAATTTTTATAGAAGCTAGATCTCATTTTTTTGATCAAAAGTCATAGTCAAAAGTTAGTGAGTGCCCTATTTTTTAGCTAAATTCCATTATTTTGACCACTTTTATAATTTTTTTAAAGATTTGTTATTGTATTTTTAGGTTCTGCATAGTTGTAGAAAACTTTCTATTAGTGATTCTATAATTTTTAAAAATATCTAGATAGATTAATTAGATGTGTTTATGTTAATTTTTCATAGTGCTTTTGCATTTTAGTGTTTTTGTACTCATATAGTGCTTTTCTCTTCTGTTCTATGTAATGCTGTGCATGACAAACAGAAATCCTGCTAAATTACTTAATTTTGATGTTGAAATAGATAGGATATTTCATTCCCTTCATAGGAATAAAAACATAAGTAATTCTAGCTTTTCTACATCTTTGGATAAACTAGAAAACATAGCAAATAATCATAGAACTTAAAAAGAATTAACTACCTTTGATATCATATACTAACCATTATGCATCCAATATCTTAAATTAGATGCTGACTTTGAGCTCAAGTCTGAGCTAATACATTTGCTTCTAAGGTTCCATGGTCTTACAAGTGAGGATCCACATAAACACTTGAAGGAATTCTATATGGTTTGCTCTACTATGAAGTCACAAGGCATCTCAGAAGATCATATTAAGCTGAGAGCATTCCCTTTCTCCCTAGCTGATGTAGCCAAGGATTGATTATACTACTTGCAGCCTAGTTTTATCACATGCTGGACTAATATGAAGCAGTTGTTCTTGGAGAAATTCTTCCCTACATTTAGAGTTGCTACCATAAGAAAAGAGATTTGTGGCATAGGCAAATGAATGGTGAGACACTTTATGAATATTGGGAGAGATTTAAGAAGTTGTGTGCAAGCTATCCATACCACCAAATTAATGAGCACCTGCTAATTCAATATTTTATGAAGGTTTCTCCCTATAGATAAGAGTATGATTGATATTGCAAGTGATAGAGCTTTAGTAAACAAGACTCCAATAGTAGCAAGAGACCTCATAGCAAACATAGCAACAAATTCATAATAGTTTGGAACAAAAATCATGGCTACTGTAACTAGAAATATGAATGAGATTAATTTCTCCAGTCCAAACTAGCAAAAATTAAAGAATAGAATAGATGAGCTAACTTCACTAGTTAAGCAATTAGCAATGGAATAGTAATAACAAATTCAAGCCTCTTTTCTAGCAAAATTATATGGCATTTGTACCCGCCTAACTCATCCAACAAATTGCTACCCCACATTGTAAGATGATGAGTGCCCTCCTCCTCTAGCATATACAGCAGCTATCTTCCCTGGAAAGCCTTCATTCTAGTAACAAAACTAATATCAATACTAGTAATAGCAATTAATCCAATACCATCAATGACAAGTTCAATATTCTAGCTAGAGGGAAAATCGAAATTTCAAATATAGTAGTAATCTAAGTCAGAATCAGTATCATCTTACTCCATATACCAGAATGCAACCAAATACTGCTCCTTAACCAGAAATAAATTCATCTTCTCAGCTAACATTTGAGGAACTAGTCAAGCAAATGGTAGTAAATAACTTGTAATTCCAACAAAGAGTAGAAGCTACCATAATGAATTTGTAAGCACAAATAAGCCAATTGGCTTCTACATTAAGTGAGCTTAAGGTACAAAGAGCAAGCCAACCATCTTGTAGCAATACAAAGAATAAGGAAGTGGTGAATGCAATCATGTTAAGAAGTGGTAGAGAAATTGACACACCTTCACCCTTGTAACCAAAATCAAGCCATTCACTAGCAAGTGATCAACCAATAAACATTCAACCAGAAGATGCTAACCAGAACTAACCAGAAAAATTAGCAAAAAGTAAACCAAAAGCAAGAAAGCAACTAGAACAAAATCAACAAAAATAAGCAAAAGAGATAAGTTAGAAGTAACTAGCAAAATAGCAACAAGATAATAATAGTAAGGTAAACTCTTTCCTTATCCCCCTTAAGTTTCCAAATAGAAGATTTTTTCATCAAAAGAAAAATGAAGATGAGAATTAAATTTTAAAGTCCTTGAGAAAAATATAAGTTAACATTCCTTTACTAGATTTGATAAAACAAGTTCCAAGGTATGCTAACTTCTTGAAAAATTTATGCATCAATAAAAGAAAATTTAGGGTGGATGAAAAAGTGAGTGTGGGGGCAAATATGTTTGCCATAATCCAAAGAAAACTTCCAGAAAAATGCAAAGATCTAGGCACGTTTACCATTCCATGCATCTTAGGGAAAACTAGAATAGAGCATGCCATGTTAGATTTAGGAGCATCCATAAATGTCATGCCTTTTTCTATTTTCAATGCCTTAAATTTAGGAGTTTTGAAAAAAGTAAGGGTTATTGTTCAATTAGCCAATAGATTTAACATTTATCCCTTAGGAATTGTTAAAGATATTTTAGTACAGGTTGATGGATTAATCTTTCCAGTAAATTTTTACATTTTGAAGATGGAAAATAAGGATTTAAGCATTCTTCCACTAATCATTCTTAGCCAACCTTTCCCTAAGACAGTAAAGATCATAATCAATGTTCGAGATGGAATGTTAACTATGGAGTTTGATAGTGTTATAGCGAAGTTTGATATTTCTAAAGATATGCATGATAACTCTATATCATTTCTTAGCATTTTGGAGCCTTTAGTGCATAATTCTCCTCATTCCATTTCTGCATCTAATTCTACTATTTTCCACGTTGCTATTTCTGATTTTGCTATTTCCCATTCTGAATCACATGTTAATACTATCCAAGATGAATTATTTCCTGAGTTTCCTAAATTTTATGAATTTATAGATTGTTTTGATAATCATGAGTGCACTTGTAAAGATAGTGCTATTAAGTGTTCTATTTGTGATGAAATTTCAACATTTTTAAATGAAAACAACAGCATTCATTTAAAAATTACAAAAAAAATAAAATGATGATAGAGACATTTCACTTTTACGAGAACAAGAAAAAGAACCAAAAAAAAGAAAAAGAGTGTTTTTACATTGATTTTTCTCACTATATTGTTGATCATGTTAAATTTGTTTTACCAGCTGATTTTGAGCATTGAAGCAAAGATAAATTAAGAATAACACTTCAAGAATTTATGGTAGAAGATTCAAAAATTTCATAGTATTTTTACATTGATTCTTCTTACTATATTGTTGATCATGTTGAATTTATTTTACCAGCTGATTTTGAGAATTGAAGCAAAGATAAATTAAGAATAGCATTTCAAGAATTTATGATGGAAGATTTAAATTTTCATGGCATCCTTTTGATGGATGATGTTAAGGGCAACAAATTAGAAGCAAAGGAGGTAGTCAATCCTTATATAGATCCTGGTTGAAGTAATGGAAGCCATGGTCTAACCAAAGATATTAAAGAAAGGCACTACTTAAAAGGCAACCCAAGCGATTTAGATTTACTTTCTTTTACCCTTCTCTTTTATTTTCTATTTCCTTTATCATTCTTGATGATATTGATATGCTTTACATTAAGGACAATGTAAAATTTAAGTGTGGGGGGAAGACTTTAGGATTTACTTTATGTTTTGTGTTTTCTTTCAATATGCTTTCAAAATTTTACGCTTTTAAAAAAAATGTGCTTTTCACTTGTTTTTAAGTCATTTTAGTCCTCTTTAGTTGTTTTCTATTAACGGAGATTTTGCATTTTCATTAGTAAGATTCAATTGAAGTTAGATAAGATTCATAAGTTAGATAAGATTCATAACATAATTGAATGAATGATTTTACTTCTTGAAATTAATTGATATAGTAATAGATTTTGAATTAGTAAATTGAATTTGGTAGGATAACTTATCTTGTGAGATTTTAAGCCTTTTATTGAAAAATTTATACCATGATTTGTTTCTCTACCAATTTTAAGCTTTTTGTTGAAAATTTTATACCCAAGCAATTTTGTTGAAAAATTTATACCATTGTTTTTCCTTCTTGGGTGATGTTCTTTTATGATTTGTTTCTCTAGAACTTACTTTGAATCTTTTTGAGATTACATTTTGCACATACATGCACAAACATTATTAGGGCATTCTTTCTTTCTTTTAAGCTAGAACCATAAAGCTAACATTGAAATTTTTAACTTCGTTAAGCCCTATTAAGGTTTTATTACCTTTTCTTTATTAATTAACCTATGAGCATTTTTTTCAAATGAAAAACAAATGTCTTTACCTAACCTTAGGGATTAGTAGAGCATTTGAATTTTCATGAGATGGGCTTTTCAATAAATGTAGGGGTGTATAAGTTTATATATCATAAGAAGTTATCATCAAAAGTTAGTTGAAAAAACCAATCAAAGTAAAAAAAAGAAGAAAACTAAAAAAAAAGAAAAAAATTTAAATTAAAAAAAAAAGAAAAGAGAAAAAAAATAACAAAGTTGATGAGTATTTAAATTTTGAATTTGGCTTGATGTGTTAAGTTATAATTGTTTATGATTTGCCCACATGTTTTTAATTCAAGTGTTCTATTGATTTCTTTGATTTCTAACCTTCTTTTATCCTTATTTTTCCTTCCTTTTTTCCTTGTCCCATTACAATCTTGAATAAAGTCCTTTTGATTTGTGTTGTGCATGTGATTGGAGTAGTGAAGATTAGATGATTAACAAACTTATGGTAGAAAATTTCATAAAATAGACTTGAGTAAAACACCTTGCCCTAAATACTTGAGAGTTAGAAAGTGAAGTTTGTGAGAATTTACTAATTTGATCTACTCTTTTTGAATGAAGTTGCTATATTAGTTAACTTTCGACTTTGTTAAAAATTTTCTTCATGATGTGTTATATTTCTTGTTGCCTTTGGTTAGTTCTTTCTTATAGATTTATGATTTTGAAGTTTTTGGAAAGTAAAGTATTTTGTATCTTAGTTTTAAATAAAGTTTTGTCTTGTCTGATGACGTGCAAGGGATAAGTGTAGGGGAATTACACAACTAGGTCATACCTCTAGTGATCCTTTAATTTTATCCCTCCTAAATGATTTCCTAATAATGTATACACAATTATTAAATTATTTATAAATTGGAAACAAAGAAAACAAATGCAAATGGAATGATAATGCAATGAAATAGAATGTTGTGTAGAAACAGAATCAATATGCAATGTTTATGTTGTATAATGTATGCAAAATGCAAAATTGGAAGGGGTTTAGTTGCACAAAATTAAAGTGGAAGAAATGAAATAAACAAGCAAAAATAGAAATAAAATAAAAAGATTTCAATATATAACAGCAGTCGATTCAAGGGTATGATAACTCTCATTGTAGATTAATCTTAGATCACTAAACATTTGATTGTTCCAATTGATTTTTCAACCTTGGATTATCCAAAATCTCTGCAATAATCCACAAATCCTACACTAGATAATCGCCTAAAGTTTGCTCAATTAAAATTAGAAAATGAATTAAGCAATCACCATAATCCCGAAACTAGATCGAAATTAACTTATAGATAGAATTCAGTTGATTTAGGAAATTAAATCAAATATCACTGAAGTAATCCCCTAACCCTCTGTCCCAACATGTAAAACCATGATTAATCAATCATAATTTCACATTCAAATAGTAAAAGAATAGAAATCACAAGATTAATTACCAATTATATCAATTCAGCACTTAACACAAGTAACCTTAATAATTTAGTATAAATAATTGAGAAAGAGGAAAATCAGTAGGAGAAAATTAACATTACTATTCAAGATCTTATAATTCTTAAATAAAAGAGCTTCACAATCCTTGAATTAACCAAGAGTTTTTAGCCTTCCATGGCTTGAAAAATAAGAAAATAGAAAAGAAAGAAAAGAAGAATGCTGCTGAACTCTGTGTAAGGTCTGAATGTAGAATGAGTCTCTCCCTTATTTATTTGACCTAATTAAGTTAAAACTCTATTAGACTAGAATTGTATGACTCTTAAGATTACAATAAATCCAACAGATCAATCAGTAAATTCCTATAGGTCTGAATTCCAACTAGATTTTGACCATGAAATCAATGTAATTTGGAAAAGCTATAAACATGAAACTTGTAAGCCTGTATCTTGTGAGAATTTGGACACTAGTTTCAGGTTAATTGGACCACTATAACTCTAAATATGGCTTAATTACAAAAATGGGTTCAACTAGGATAAAGACAGAGATTTAGCTTCTTGGCCAAATAAAGGCTTGAAGAAGTCCTAATTAGGCTTTGACTAAAATATAAAAGTTATTTTTCTCTATTTTATCTTTCTAACAATATAAAATTTGCCTCAATCTAACATTCGGAACCTAAGATATGACTAAAAAATAGAAATTGTGTCAAAATCGAATATATACTAAATAAATTCACAATATTTTAAAATTAACCACAAATTATAAAAAAAAGGCTAGATTAAGCAAATATAACACCTAAGAGATATAAAATAGAGAACAATAAAATAGTAAATATTTTTTTCTTTAAGAAGCCATCAATCTACATCCTTTATCTTAGAAGTTGTCATTAATATTCTTAGCATCTCTGTTGTTCATTGTAAATTATAGCATTTTTAGTATATATATTGTTGCATTGATATGAAAATAAATGATACTACATAATGTATTTTTGTATTTGTTTTTTCTCTAATCTCATTTATTTATATATTTATATTTAATCTTTTATTATTTTTATATATTTAATAATATAAGAAAAATATGGAAGTGTAACAAAGAATTTTAATGTTATCAATTCCACTAGGAGTTGTTAAATTTTAAAAAAATTGATTAATTCATAACATAATGTTAGTGTTCTTACAAAATTTATAATTAAGCTTTAAAATTATCATTTGATGCCATTTATGAAACTATAAATGGGATCCTATATTTTATCTATTTTGATATATGTTTATAGGGTAAATATAAATGAATTTTGCTTTTGGATAAATATAAATGTTTTATAAATATTTGATATATTATTTGTGTTTTGAATTTTGGTTTGATATGTATAATTGAATAATTTTTAATGGAAAATTTGCCAAAGCAAAATAAATCAATTGATTAACAATTGATATTCAATTATTGTGAAATTGGTTCTTGTTTAATAACTAATGTTAACCATTAATTAATAAGACAATGTCATTTTGTTAAAGACAGTGATAGATTTATACTTAACTGACATCTAATATTCAAGAATTATTTACTTAAGCTATCTTTAGACATTAGTGGATTTTAATAGCCAATGTGGAAATCTTTACCTATAATATCCTAATAGAGTAAGAAAATTTAAGAAGAAATTTTGAATAGAAACCACCTTAATAGAAATCTAAATATGTAATCGAGTAAAATTTGGCTAAATCAAAAAGATGGTTTGAAGACATATCTATCTAGAATTTTTGTAGAAATTATGTTAGGTATTATTATGGGTCAAAATATCATAAAAAGCCTAAAATTAAGTTTGAAAAACTTATATGAAGGCCCGATAGGAAATTAAAAGCTTAAAACTGGCTAAGGTAACTCGAAAACCTAAAGATTAAGGCCAAAATTAAAATAAACCATTTTATTCTATTTAGACTAACTTAGCTTAACTTTTTAGGCTTAATTTGATGTTAAAATCAGAAAATAATAATAATAATAATAATAATAATAATAATAATAATAATAATAATAATAATAATAATAAAGCCCAACAAGGCCTAATCTTGATTTGGTAAATTGGTAAATAAATGGAAAATTAAGAGCATTTATTAGTAACCCTTTTCTAAGCAAGATATTTGAAAAAAATCTAGTGAAATTGGGCAAATATCTTTTAATTTTAGCCAGCAAAATTATGTCCCCCCATGTGCATCCCATAGCCGATGAGAGTAATTTAGGGATTTATATATAAGGCTTTTAAGTATCAAGTTGACTTATTTTTCTATCTCTTCTCCTAACAAAAACCATAAGTTTCTTTAAAGCATTCCATTAGGGTTTTTAACCTTTCATTATATTTCAAGAGTTTTCATCAAAATTTGTACAAGTTAATTAGGGTTTTTTATCATCTTCTTCAAGTTTTTATAATAGGTTTCTCTCCAAAATTTCTATAATTTGGTTATTTTAGTGAAATTTCCTTGTTATTCTAAGAGGTTTCTAACAAGTTAAAACTCAAGAAATTAAAGTGAGTGGCAACTACCCTTTGTTCTAATGAGTTTTCTTATGAAAGATAAAAAAAATTGATGAAATTGCCATTATAGATATAATTTAACTAGTGATGTTGAATGATTTGATTTTGATGTTGTATACATGTTATCATCATATTATTATGTTGGTTTGATATATTAAGATAGGTGGGAGAAGAATTACTAAGGTTTTTCTTTAGGAGATGATCATAGGGCAATGAAAGAATTAGGAGAAAAATAGTTAAGTGAGATTGATAATATTTCTATTTCTCTTTAGGATCAAGGATTAAAAAATTCTAAAATTTCAATTTTTGGTATTTTAATGTTATAAATAGTGTTAGGATACATATGGAGAAAATTGAGAATTTTTGAAAAACTTTAGAGATATGAAATGTGATGGTTTATGGACTATAGTTGTAAGAAATTGAAACAAAATTCTAGATTTTGTATATTTACATTTGTTGCTATTTTGACCATATTTTAAGTTTAAAAAAATTAAAATAATTGATGTTCTTGGTTAATTAACATGTTAATAGTGTTACATATAAATTTGATTGCAATTGGAGTCGATTTAAATACCTAAAAGGACCCTTTATCACAATAACTTCAAATTTATCTAGTTTTGACAATTTTGTGGTTTTGATTTTAGTTTCATATGAATAGTACTACCATGAAATTTTTGTGAAATAATTAATTTTTTCCATCCTTTAACATGTGAGGGACATTGTGTAACAATTTGGTAATGTTTAGAATTGGTTTGAATGTTGAAGAGAGGTTTTTATTTCAATTTCCCTTATGTTATCTTATTTTGGATTTCCTATTTTTGGTTCTATATAAACAATAATCACATGAAATTTTTGTGAAATAATTAATATTTTTTATTAATTTATATGTAAGGAATGTTGTACCAAAATTTGGTGATAATTGGAGGTGGTTTAAATGTTGAAATAGGACTTTTGTTAAGATTACTCATATGCTATCCTGTTTGAATTTCACTACTTTGGAAGTGAGGGAATAGTATCAAAGAGTGGTTAATTTACGAGAAAATTATTGTTTGATGCTTATTAATATGTTAGAAGCATTAGATGAAATTTTAGGAAAATTTTGAGATGATTTGGTAGCCTAAAAAGGCTCCAAATCATGGAATAGTCATGCTACTCAACATGATTAGTGTTAAATATAATAGATTGAAAGTGTTGTAAGTAATTGGAATTTGTATTGCATGGATGATGCTTAAGATATAAATTGCTAGCCATTGAAAAGAAATTAGTGTTGTTCTTATTTTGAGTGAAATATTCGAATATCATCTATATGATGATAAAATATGATTGTGTACAAGAATGGCTAAGTTTTACAGTTAGGAATTATGATATAATTGATGATGTTTAAGTTATTTATCTTGAATGGAAAGATTATATATCAATCTTGAACATAATGATATGAGATGTTAAAGGTTGAGTATATAAGAATGGTAGATTTTGTTAACAAAACCCTCATGACATAGTTCATATTTTGACCATTCCTTGTTGATATGTGATAATGAAATGCATAATGGATCCCTATATATGATTATGGCATCCTGTCAATGCTAATTATGAGTATAATTACTCATTCTATATTTGATTTATGAAGGGAGATTTATATCCTTTACAAAAAAGGAGAGGAGTGATAAGGGTTAGAATGACAAGATTAATGGTTTAATGCCTAAAGTGATGGGGGATAAGGCTAAACTAAAGATATAAGGAGAAATTTAGATATCAACTATAGCCATTTGGTGAATTTTACAAATAACTACTACAGCCATTCTCTAGATAGATTTTGTGGATAATACATATGAAATTGTTGTATGTACATTAAAAGTTATTGTTAGTACACAAAGGTTGTTGCTAAACATATAAGAATTTTTTATATTATTCTAGAGTTATAGTAGTGCATAAAAATAATAAATAATACCTAAGAGCTTTAATTAATTGTTATGCAATGTTATATATGTATATATCTGATCTACAAAAACTCTTTAAGGAAAAAAGGAAGAGTAGCCATTTACTAAATATCTCAATACTCATTGTCCTTCTATTGAATTTTATTTATAGATACAAAGCATGGATCCTATAAGGATAATTAACATCTATATGTGAACCTTCCTCTCACTATTAGGAACCTTCGTTATAATATTTCCATAGTATCCCAATTAGAAGTTTTCTCTTCTAATAGTAATTATGCATAAAGTTCTATTGTAAAAAATTTTACACTCTTGTATAAATAATATTTGATATATGTAATTTATGTTTTGAACTCCTTTATATAGACGTAAGTAAAAATTCATTTTTCATAAGTGAGTATTTATACTTTTAGTAAGATTATGAAACTAGATGAGCTACGAATGTCTTAAAAGCTAGTAAGGACAAACTAATTAGTATATTAATATTAGTAAGGTCTCTTTATGTCGATTACAATACCTAAGAATTGGTTTGTAACATTACCCCTAGATATGATTTGAAAATAAAATGGGTAAAACATTACACAAGGTGAAAATAAAAAGATTCAAGCATGACACTATTTACAAATTTTATCTAAAATCTCTTCTAATCCTAAAATGTTTCTCTATCTAATGAGGTATGTCATCCTTCTAGCTTTAAGATGATTCTTTTTGGTTTTATATTTTTAGTCACTAATTATTTTGTAAACTAAAACTCTATTAGCCTATGGCCAAATATGTAATGTTTAACACTCACTAGAAAAATATAGAATATAAATATAAGAACTTGTTTAATTTTTGTATTTGTTCTTGCAATTTAATTTTTAGTTTTTATAATCAATCATATTATGTTACTTATCGTTTTGATGTAACTTTTACATATTTGTATAAGTAATAAATTTAATTTCATTTATCTTCTTTAGTATTCGATAATATTATTTACTCATTATTTATATGAAATATATAATGTGTAATTTCATACACCAAATTTTCATAAATGCTTATTGCATCTACAAGTATTGTATTTAGGAGTACTTTTCTTGGGAATGCAAATTTCACATATTGAGTAACAAATATTAAGATAAATTTAATAAAGCACCCATCACTAATTAGGGTATTATATATAACCCTTCACCATTTTTAATCTTTTATTATTTAATTTATCCTTTAAAATTATTGAAATTAGGATTTTGTATAGTCATAAGAAATTTTAGTAAGCATTTCTAGCTAGGATTCTATAAGGAGGAATACAAAGGAAATAAAAAGGATGATGAAGTAAGGAAAATGAGGATAATTTTAGGGTTCAGGGAAGTGGACAAATAAGTAAGCAATAAAGAGATAAGGTTTAAACAAAAAAGTAAGAAATAAGGAGATAAGGTTTCAGGGGTAAGGGTAGGACATACCATATTGGTTGTTAAATTAAATCAATGTGATATTATAGAAATTACACTTCAAATTTTTGAAAGAAGATAACATTTAATGTTATTTCCTACAACACTAGCAAAATAAATTACGTTGATTTTGATTGATATAAAGATTTACATTATTATTATTATTTATGATAATTATACAATTAACATTAAAAAAATATATAGAACAATGTTCGAGTAGATGTTGATAGAATATTAACATGTAATCCTTTATACATTCAACATCAATTAGCTATGTTGTAGTAGTGTTATATTCATTCCAAAAACTTTGATAATTCAATCCTAACTTTCACTAGTGATGGCCTTATAATTAATTTACCTTCAGAATAGGCAACATATGGAAATTTATTAGACTAAAATATCTTTTGGTTTTTCAATGGATGGCATTTGAATTTTCAATGATCTTTTACATCATTATTAATCTAAGATAGCTTAATTGATGAAGCCAAATAGTAAAGATATTTTGGTTAGCAAACTTCCAGTTCACTATGATATTTATTTCACTTTGGATTTATATGTGTGTAGTACAAACCAAAGGAAAATAATGGTAATCTTTCCAATACATTTTTCTTGCCTCATATAGTTATTATAATATAAAGATATTCAATATTCTTTTCTTTTACTATCTCAAATCTATTTTGTTGTATGTTTTTAATAAGTTCCTTTGGGACTTTGTAGACAGTAATACATCATTTATAACTGCTTGTGTTCCTGATAGTGAATTATAATAGCTCTTCCAAAGCCTTCAATCAATTATATACTACTAGATATTTTATACACATAATTTTGAATAATCATTAATTGGGGAACATACTTTCTATTTTTAAGAATGATTTGTGTTGTTGCATTATTCATGAGACATAAATTATCCATATTTTCTTCAAAAATTAAAAAATAAGAATATATGAGTAATAATATAACACAAAAATAAAAGACGACTAGCAATACAAAATGTGTTTGGTATAAAACAATGGTAAATTATATGATAGTAATTTTTTTCCCAAAAGTTAGTTGTATGGATTCTAAGAAAAATGAAATAAAATAAGAATAACAAAGAGATTACAACTGAATAAAAAAAAGAGAGAGAGAGTTTCATGCTAATAATACGTTATGAAAGTATAATTAGAATAATAGAAAAAAATAGAAGAAGAAAAGAATATAACAAAATAAGTTTTTTTTTAATGTATAAACGCATAGAGTCCTCCACATAACATATATATGTATATGTTTAAAGCACTAATTGATAAGTATCATTAATTGGTACTTATCATTAATTGATTACAATCAAAGATTAGATAAATCTCAATTGCAATGACCAATAAATCAATTAATGGGTTTGATGGATATCCACATAAATGCAAATTACTACTATTAATTATGGAGTGGTTGGATTTTAACCTTATAAATTATAAAAATAGAAAATTATCGTCTCAAATTATACAAAACTTGGATTCTACCTTACAATTATTGAATTAATGAAAAATATATCCCCACCAACTATGGAATAGTTACATTTTACTTCCATTAATTCTAAAAACTTACAAATCAAAACCTTAATTATATAAAACTTACAATTTAGTTATCTACTTAGTTAAATTTTTTATTAAATTACATGATTTTTATGAATTATAATATTATTATATATTAGATTATCACATCATTTTTATGCATAATTTTCATGTTATAAAATTAATAGAAATTAAATTAAATATATAAAATTTTAATTAAATATTTGAAAATGAGTTAAAAAATTATATGCAAAAAATGACATGATAAATTAATACATAGTTATATTATAATCAATGTTTACTAATGCTGCTCAACATTGACCATCGCATCTAATTTTTTTTCTTTAAATTAGTTACTCATCCCATGATATATTTGTCAAAAATATTAATTAAAGAAGTGAAGTAAACATAAATACTATAATAAATGAAAGAAGATTAAAAACTTATCATTTCCATTTCATAAAATTATATTTAATTTAATTTTAACTCCATAATATTATGTGGTGATAAATAATAATTTTTATTTTGCTCTTCATCATTTTTTAACTATTTTTATTTAAAATTTGATAATTATACAACAATTTTTATCATTATTTATATTGTTATCAAATTTCAAATAAATTAAATTTTGAAAAAAATCTCAAAAGCATGGTATTTAAAATAAATTGAATACGACTATATGAAATGGAAATAATAAAATTTTGGTCTTCTTTCATGTAGTGTAATATTTGTATTTGTTTCACTTCTTTACATAATATTTTTTACCCATATTTCATAGAATGAGTAACTAATTCAAAGAAAAAAATTGTATAATGACGATCAATATTAAGTAGTACTAATAAATATTAACTACAATATTATTATGTGTTAATTTATTATATTATTTTTGCACATATTTTTTAACTCATTTTCAAGTATTTAATTAAAATTTTATATTTTTGATTTAATTCTATTAACTATATAACATAAAAAATTATACATACAAATGATGTGATAATTCAAAGCATAATAATATTATGATTTATGCTTAAAATTTTTTTAAAAAAATCATATAATTTAATAAAAGAGTTAATTAAGTAGATCATTGGTGTTAATTGCAAGTTTTATATAATTAAGTATTTGATTTGTAACTTTTCAAAGTTAGTAGGAGGGTAGTTTACAAATTTTCCTATTATTTTCAACTAAGGTAATGTGGGGTAAAATCCAAGTTTTGTGTGATTTTAGGAGATGATTTGTCTATTTTTAATAGTTTACGGAGGTAAAATTCAACCACGCCATAACCCCATAAACTAGTGGAGGTAATTTATATTTTTTACTAAATATTATTTGATATTTGATAGTAAAGAGGGAACACGTGTTGAGAGGATTAGATATGTGCATAGGCTGATAGTTAAATCTTAAAACTAGAGCTTTTTATATATAATTACTGAAATACATAAGTCTAAATTAATCTCAACTTGAAATTCTTTTATAAAATTGAGATCTAATCCAATTAAAATAAGACTTAAGCTCAAACTTTTCATATATATAATTTTTTGAAATGAAAATTAAAAATTTTAAATTAAGGTACATATTTAATTAGATAATAAGATATTTCAACTTATGACATATTTAATTCTACTAAATTAGGTATTTTTATGTTAAAAATATTATAAATTATTATTTTTAATATATTTATACTAAAAAAAGTTCATGTAAATCATCAAATTAAATTGGGTTATCATCAATTAATTATAATTTGATTCTAACCTAAGTATTTTTCATATTATAAAAAACTATTTAATTAATATCTTAATGTAACTTGTCTAATCTTCTAATCTAATCTAATTTAATCTATACTAAAAAATTTATAAATAATGACATCGAGTGACTACTACACTGCGATCCCAATGAGTATATTCAACTTGCCCGAGTGAAAGGGCATATTGTTATTTATCTATGCTCACACTTCTCTATTTTAGCTATGAAATTGGTTCAATCTATGTTTGATCTTTCTTTCTTCTCCCTTTTCTTTGAATGGACTAATATGCATTTATAGTTATAAAGGTGAGATCTTTGGATTTTTTAGCTTTCCTAGATCCTTTGGTTTTCTTTTGATTAATTTAAAATTTACTTTTATCCTTTTTATGTTTCATTGTTTCTTGTATGACTAATTGTCTTATTTGTTTCTATTTTCATTATTTCTTTGGTTAGCTAGCTTGATCTCTCTATTTACTACTACCACTGCTACTATTTTTTTTATTACTCCCTTGTATATAGCCAAGTTATTTTGCTTTTTGCATACAATGTCATTTTTGTTTGCATGTATATTAAAACTGTTGAACCTATGTACTCCTCTACTATGCTTTTTGCCTAATTTTATAGCTTTTAATTTTTTATTGAATATTCAAATTTGAATTCCTTAGTTCATTCCCTTTAGATTTCAAATTTCGAACTAAGTGTTTTTTCCTAACAAATTCATTCTTTCTTTACCTCATATCACTTAACCTTTCTTGTTTTCTAATCTTCATTGATTTCTAACCCCTTCCAAAATGTAGGTGAGTTTGCTTTCTCTCTTTTTTTTTCCTATTCTATTACCTCTTTTTTTAGGTGAAGTATGTTTATGTTTTTTAATTAATAATATATTTTCCTAAATCTCTATTAATTAATTTAGTTATTGTCTTTTATTTCCTTCATTAGTTTCTATTTTCTATTGTATTTAAGGTAATGCAAATATTCTTTCTCTTCATTTTTTAATAGTTTTTCCTTTTCTATATTGCATATTGTTAAGAGTTTTGATGTTTGGCATTTCTTATCTCTATTTTTCAATGTTCATGTCTATTTTAACTTTTTTATGCATGTGATTTTTTTTCTTGGCTTTCTTCTTCTCCTAGATATTTTTTTCTATGTTATACATCTCACTCCTTTCCCAAAAACATTATAAAGGTGCATTTCACTCTTAGTAAAAATGTATATGTTATTATTCATTATGTTTTGTTTATTCATTTTTCCAGTAATTGTTGGCTTTTTTTATGTCTTTGCGCTAGTTTTTTTCAAGTTTTTATTAATGATTTGGAAAATGTCTCTTTACTTTACCTTTTTTATTTTTATGATTTATTTTCCATTTTTTCTTCTTGATTCTCCTGTTGAATATTTAAGGTTGACTATGTTCTTTTATATGAATTATTTTCATTATTGGCTTAAATATTCTACTTATTCCATTATTTTCTATTAGAATACATCTCACTCCTTAGCCTAAGAACTTTGTAAAGTTCATTGCTTATCTCTACCTCTTAGTCTTACTAAAGTTGTATCCTTTTTAAAGGTCATTTTTTATCTCTTTTTTTCCTTTTTACACTGTTTAAATGTATTTACTTTCTCTATTTTAATAGTCTTTAGATTGTTTTAACTTTATTTTAGTGAAGATTAAACAACAAAAATTAATAGGACTCTAAATGCTTGAAGTTGTAAGTAAACTCCTCCTCTCTAATATGTTTAACTTTTATATCATTTTCAAGATTTCTTGTAAAAAAATTGGCTGCTTCTTTATTTATATAGTGGAATAAATTGATGCAACTTGTAATTGAGTGACTATAGAAGTGGAACTTTTTGTTTCTAAAAATTTTAAGGTAAATGATTTTTCCATTTTAACTTTTCAAATATATTATATTTATATTTATTTGATAAATTTAACTTCTTATGATGAATATAGTCCTATCTTAAAAGTGTGAAAGTATAAATCTAATCGTAAAGTTTTTTATGGACAAATCATTAACAATATTGATGCTATCTTTACCATCCAAAGAATTTGAGTAAAGCATAATGAAAAAATCTTGAATTAATTGTATTCAAATGAGCTTGTAATGTTGATTTGTTGAATATTTTATCAAAGTACATTACTGAAAGAAATGCTAAACTAGCAAAATACACTAAATATTAGTTAGGATTAATTGCTAAGTAGTAGACTTCATTCTTTTACCAAGTAACACTAAGTGTTTATAACATTTTACATTAATGGAACTACTAATCAATTCAATGTTTAGTTAACAAAAAAAAAGGTTTCATTAAAGATGATTTAATTGTGTTATTTCTCAAAGAGGTATGCTTTTATATATGCTTTTAGGATTTCATGTATGTAGTTTAGTTTATCTAATATCATGATATTCAAAATATTATTTATATTGTTTCTTCCTATTTTTGCCTTTTAGTATATCATATATGCTTAATTTTACAGAATTGGCCTTGTTATATAATTAAGTATTAATTTTCCAATGCTTTCAAAGTGTCCAATTAATGTTGGATTTTATCATTATTTTAGATTTTTGACCATAATTTAAGTTCTTGATCTTTGATTTAGGTGATCTTTACATGGTTAGAAAGTTTAAAGGAATTTATACAACTTTTGTGTTTTGGTCAAAATCCATGTCAAACATTTGGAAGGTAAAATTTAGTTATGAAGATGAAGTAGTGGTGTTGTCTAGTTTGAACTATCTATAATTTTTAGGCTTTAAATGGAGCTTTGAAGTTTCAAATTGGCTCAAACTAGCACCTAAAGTTGCCTAAACTTAGCCTAACATGACTTAAGTCTCACTTTGATAAAGCAATCTAGTTTTAGGGCTCTTACAATAGTTATAAAAAAAACTAGCCAAAATTTACTATATTAAACACTATTTGAAAATTAATTAGTAAATTAAGTTATGAGCTTCTAAATTAGGTAAGCCCTATTTTTGTAACCCTAGGAGAAATACTTACTTGATTTATTACATTTTGTAGCTTAGTAAATTAGATTTCAACAAGTTTTCTACCTTCTAAAGGCATACACTTTCTTTAGACAACTTTATGCTTTTCTCCAAGTTTCTTTTGTAAACCACCATAGGTGGCTAATTTTCTATATCAGTTTAAGGATTTGAGCAATTCAATCTTGGTTTGGATTTTGAGACTTTTATTTAATTTAATTTACTCTTAATTCATCTATATCTTGTTCCTTTATTTTACTCTTATTTTATGATTGTTTTAGGTAATTAGCTAATTAGGCCTATGTTAGTTAATTGCTCTTGATAATTTACAACTATATGATTGATTGCATTTAATTATCATGTGCGGGCTAGTTGTTTTCAATCATAATTAATGGCAATTAGGTGTTTAATTTTCAAGTGTAAAATTATAGTCACCTAGGAGAATCAGAGAATAAATTAGCAATTTCTCACAAGTAAGATTGTTGATTTAGTTTAGGTTACCTATGAATTGATTACTTTTGCTAATTGATTAGGAATTAGCATTAATCTTGAGTTAATTAGTATTAGGTGATTAATTTACAATATTAATTGCAATTACTACAAAGTGTTCGAGTAATTTCATAGCTGAGTAGTTAAATTAGAAGTAATCTTTTTTATGTTAATGACGAATCCATAATTGGAGTGTGAAATTCTTAAGACTAAGCTTTTATATTCTATTTTACTCTAGTTTATCTAAATTGCTTTTGAAAACCTCTCATTTTAACATTTTGTTTTAATTGATTAACTTCTTTTCATTTGGGTTTGACCTAGGCTTACCCTAACTATGTATTAGAATAAGTTTAATATTAATTTTTGGTGTAAAATGACACATCAAAATTTTAGCACCATTGTTTGTGAATAGCTTAATCAATTTGTGATCATTTTTCTTTATTTTTAACATTTCTTTTCTTTATTTCTTTATGTTTTTCAAGTCTATTAGGAGTACTTGGTAACAAAATTTGTTATAGAATTTAGGGATGAAACACTCCAATCCAAGGTATTTTAGCATTCTAAGCAACATCAAGGTTATTATAATATCCCAGGACAATATATAAATTTTATAATTTTCAATGATGGATAACATTTGTTTTGTTTGATTAATATATGTGGTGTGAAATTTATCTTTTTGTATCAAAAGATATGAGAAAATTTTTTTATTATATTGATGATAATAATTGAAATTTATGTATTATATATATATAGCTATTATTAAAATAATTTAAGGTTTGTTTGATACAATTTTTATAAGGATTGATAAAATAATTTATTTACATCTTATAAATTATTTTTGAAAAATTGAGGAATATTGAAATAATTATTATGAATTTTTTTAAGAGAGTTGTAAATAGTTTTTCTTTTAAGCACAAAGCCAGTACCCCTTTTTTCTCGGTTATAGTGCTTTTCTTTTCTTATTTTAGATGGTTGCTATTTTTATTGTTTTATTTTTACTTTTCCTTTTTATTACATGTCACCGCCTTTCTCTTCTTGAAAAAAAAAAGGAAAGTCGTACAGCAGCGCTTTTTCTGGGGAAAACTCCATTTGTTTAACATCACCGCCTCTCTCCATAATATATTTTATTTGGGTCATTTTCCAGCGCGTCTCTCACTTCCCGGGGGACCTTTGTCTCCCTCCCTCCCCTGTTTTCCTTCTTTTCTCAGTGCTGTAGCGGGTCTGCTTGTTCTTCATCGTGCGACTGCTGTTGCTGTGCACCACGCCATGGGGTGCATTGTTTGCTGTTTTGCTCGTCTCCGCTCAGCTATCGTCAAGTGGCCACAGCTCCAACCGCAAGAGGCATCATAAATGGCGGTAGAACCTCGGTTGAATGGGGTATCGTTGTTTTTGTGCCCCCGGTGAGCTGTTCTACTTTCGGGCACCACATTTCATTATCCATGTTGCCTTTGGAGCACGTTGCCATTGTCATGGCACACATGTGCTTCCTACCGAGCAGCAACTTAGAGGGCAATGGTGAAGGCTCGAATAGAGCAAGCAACAACACACTTGACAGCATCTTCCCGTTAGCTCTCAACTCACTCTCATGGGATATGCCGGCACCCTTTCTCTTCCTCTATTCCATCGCTATTAAGCTATAACTTGAATCGTCTTCCTTCAATTGCTCCATGTCCGGTTTGCGTCACTGAACCTTGGTGGTGAAGTAAAGACACTATTACGTTCTTCCTAGCTTTGCAACTCATCCTCCACCCACCAAGGACCAAAGAAGCAATTTCAACCAAGCTAGTGTCACTTCCTTGCTACTGTGAATGGCCCTTGTGAGTTACGAACATGGATCAAGGCGACACCTCTTATACTCTATTTGTCTTTTTAATGATAACGAGTGAAATTAGGTGTTCATCTGGAGGAAAATATAAGTAAATGATTGTGGATCCTTCGGGACCTCTAAGTGAACATGGACTATCAGATGAGTATATATCTCACTACTAACTTTATCTTAACATAAGATGATTTATTGGTATTATTGTTATTGGTAATGTTGATTTTATTCTTATTATTTGAAATTAGTTTTGTGATATAAAAATAATTAATTGATGATAATTGATAGTGGATCAGAGTACATAGTGAAAGTACGGTTATATCATTAATAACCATTGATTAATTAATTGTGAAAGAATTACAATGATTATGTTATATGCTTTGATGGCCGTGGTGATTGAATAGTTATTTATATGAACTTACATTGAATTTGGTGAGAAGACTAGAGTGAAACTTTAACGAAATTGCTACATTATGAATTGAGCTTTAGGAGGCATATGGAAAATAGTGAAATGTATTAGAGTAATGATATTGAATATCATGACCTATGATGAAGGGACGTTTTGATATCCGGATGAGAAATTCCCGATAAACAGAGATGGAATAGATATATAATTGATTTGAGAGCCGGTTGAGGAATTCTTGACTAACAATTTAGAAGAATGTAAGAAGGATTTGAGAGTCAGATGAGAAATCTTTAGCTAATAGTTAAAGAGTATAAAATTGATTTAGATACCATAGAATAGTTATATGTGTGTTCATTGTATTTGAATATGTGACATAAGATGATTATTTGTAATTGACTTTTTCTAATGATGTGATTGTGATGACTTGCTTGCATTTGAGCCTTAACGGTTGTTTGTGTATGATGCCTACTCGGAACGGGTAATATATGATTCGAATGTTGATAGAAAGTTGAGACTCTTATGATTGTGCCATAGAATCTCTATTTCGAGATATGGTTTCATATATTTTTGAAATGCAGAAGATGGTTTGCTATTTTTTTTTTTATATATCTAAGTTGATCACTTGCAAGATAGTGGTAGTTATATGCTCACTAGATTCATGGAACTCACTCTATTCTAATTCAATATTTTCAGGTTAGCATCCATGGAGGATAAAAAACTACCTTAGTAAGTGTGAAATTAGAGTTTTGATGAATTATATAATGTGATGAATTAATTGTATATGTATAAGTGTGAAATTAGATTGTTCTATATGTATGTGATCTTGTCATATTTGGAAATTCTCATTAGATAGAAAGAGTAATAATAGTTAAAACTTGTGGAAACTAATAAAGGGATCCACGTTGATCACGATCAAAATTGGGTCATGACAGTTATATCCCCATCTTTGGCATTTTTCAATTGAAAATTACTATATGGTACTATTTTCCATTTTTTGTTTTTTTTAATTATTTGTGTTTTCTAGTTGTCAATTTTCATTCAATTTTTGTTGTCCTTAATGTATGAATATTTCTTCTTATAATTTTGACTTGAGTTTTAGTCATAAAAGTGTGAGAAAATTTGATACATTAAGAGATTAAAATTAAAAAAAACTTTTTAAGGTGGTTTTAATGAGGTACCTAAATCTAGAATTAAGTAATAGCTTTTTGAGCTAACCTTTCTTGCTAGTCAATTAGTTTTACAAAAATTTCAAGACACTTAAACATATGTAAGAAGATTTCCAAGCTAACCTCAGTGCCATTATAATCTTTATTACAATTCCCATAACACGAGATAGCAAGATCACTCAATTTTTAGCTATGGCAACTGAGTCATAATTAATATCACCTCTTATTGAAGAATATATATTAGGATATGAAACTCAAGCTTCAAGGATGGAACTTAAGGAACTTATTAAGGAAACTTAACAAAATGCAATGCAATTCTAGTAAGAAATTAAAGCTGACTTAAATCCATTCCAACAAGAAATAAGAGACTTTATAAAGAATACAAAGCATTAAATAAGATAGCTTGCAACTATAATAAGCAGGTTGGAAATTCAATATGTAAGCCAACTTCCTACCACCTCTCATTTAGTAAATGAATAACAAAAAGAAAAAAAGACTAGAGTTTCTAGTTTTAAGGTACGATTTGCACCTAGTTCCATTCTTTTTATTGATTCTTCTTTTCTTTCTCATTTTTCTTATAACCTTGAAGATACCAAGAAAAAGAAAGATAAAAAAGAGGTTTTGGAGATTTTTTTCAAGATGGAAATTAATATGCTCTAAAAAGAGATTGATGGGGAAAAATAAACAAAAAAAGAAGTTGATATGTATGGAAAGTGATGGATAAACTCAACATTTCCAAGGTTTTGAAATTGTCTTTTGAAATTTATTCTATTTTTCTATTGATTAGATTAAGTTCATAGTGCAGGATAGTGCTTAGACTAGTTTTGGCAATGGAACCACTACATGATAACTTGAGGTGTGCATCATTAAAACTATTTAATGTCGTTATTTAGGAATTGAAGCCTAATTGAAACAAAGTAATTAAACAAAGCAATTAAAGCCTGGCTAAATACATTAAAGAAATCCATTCTTGAGAAGCACTCTAAGTTTTTCTATTTGCTTTCTTTTTCCTTTTTCTTTTATTTTACTTATCTATTATTTTTCTTAATGATGATAGCCTTTACATTGAGGACAATATAAATTGTAAGTGTGTTAGGAGAAAATTCTAGGATTTATTTAGTGTTTTCTTTTAATTTTTCATATTTTATTTTTTCTTTTAATTTTTCATATTTCTTTTTATGTTTTTATTTTTATAAAAATAGAAAAAACTTTAAAAAGGTGCTTTTTAACTTGTCTCTAGAATCTTTTGAATTGTTTTATTTTTCTTTCTATTGATGAAAATTTTGCATTTTTCATGAGAAAAAAGAAATTGAACTTGATGGGTTCATAACATGATTAAATGAATTATTTTACTTCTTGAAATTAATTAGTGTATTTAAGAAATTTGAATTAGTAGATTGAATTTAGTAACTAGAGTTTGCTTGTAAGATTTTAAGCCTTATATTGAGTATTTATTCTATTCTCTTTCCTTCTTATATGATTTTCTTCTATGGAATTTGTTTTTCTAAAACTTACTTTGATTCTTTTTGAAATTATATTTATACATATGTGCATAAATATGATAAAATTATTCTTTATTTAAGCTAATGCTAAATAGCCAACTTTGAAAAATTATCTTTCATGAGCCCCTTTAAGCTTAATTATCTTTTTTTTCTTTTTTACTATTTAGCCTATTAATATATCTTTCAATAATGAATAAGTGTCTTTACCTAATACTAAAGATTAGCAGAGTATTTGAAATCTTTATGAGAGGCTTCTTGAATAAGTGTAGGGGTATATGTGTGTGTTATAAAAAATCATCAACTTTAATTTCAAGGTTTGGTTAAAAAAAAGAAAGAAATGAACAAGAAAGAAAAATTAAAAAAAGGAAAAGAATAAGGGAAAAACAATTAGGAAAGGAAGGGAAAAAATATTGATGAGTGTTGAAATTATTATTTGGGTGACTATATTGAGTTATAATTATTTATAATTTGCTCATATATTTATGTTTCAATTTTGTTATTGACTTATTGGTTAGTTCTATAATATGCCTAGTGTTTTAAAACCCAAAGTGATATGTTAGTTACAAAAAATGGTAGATTGAAAATTGTTTAATTATATTCATTAAGAAATGGATAGTTGTAATTGAAAATTTTTATTATAATAATTTCTAGGTTTGCTACATCACCACAAGTTTCGAAACCCTAGTAGTACCATAGCATGCACCTAATTTCTTTGGTTTTTAAGCTTCATTTCATTTTTTCTTCTTTTTCTCTTTAGCCCTATTATAATCTTGAATAAAGTTCTTTTGATTTATGTTATGTATGTAATTTGAGTAATGGAGACTAGATGATAAGCAAGTTTATGGTAGGATATTTTCATAGAATGAATCTAAGTTAAATATTTACCCTATATAATTGAGAGATGGAGAGTAAATTTTGTGAGAGTCTACTAATTTCATATATCCTTTTTGAATGAAGTTGCTAGTTGATTAATTTTAAGTTTGTTAAGATTCTTGTTCATGATATGTGATATCTTTTGATAGCTTTGATTCCTTTTTGCTTATGAATTTTATAATCTTGAAATCTTTGAAAAGTAAATCTTTTGTTCTTTAGTTTTAAATAATATTATATTTTCCAAAGGTCGTGCAAAGGTTGAGTGTGGAAGAATTTGATATATATAATATTATCTAAATTATTTTATCTTATTTTATGTCTTTTAGTGTTATATCTATCTATATATATATATATATATATATATATTTAATTTTATTGAATTGACCTTGTTATGTAATTGGATTTTGATTTTTTAGTGTTTTTAAATTATTTGATTAATGTTATATTTTTACATTATTTCAAAATTTTAGCCATAACTCGAGTTTTAGATCTTTGATTCAAGCGATCTTTACATCTTTAGAAAGATAAAAGGAAGCTTTAAAATTTTGCCTTTTTGCTTGGAACATACTTTATACATTTGGAATGTCAAATATAGTCGTGAAGAAAAAGTAATGATATAGTCCAATTTAACCTATCCATGAGTTTTAGGCTTTAAATGGAGCTCTGGATGTCCAAATTGCTCAAACTAGCACCTAAAGTTGCCTAAGATCAAGCATAACATAAATCAATCTCATTTTGATAAAATGACATTATTTTAGAGGTTTTACAATAGTTAGAAGGTAAGCTAGCAAAAATTTACTACAATAAACACTGTTAATAAATTAATGTATAAATTAGGCTATGAGCTTCTAAGTTAGGCAAGACCTTATACTTCGTAATCCTAGAGGGCATACTTAGCTAGTTGATTTGGTTTTGTAGTTTAGGAAATCAAATTTAAAGAGGTTTTTTACCTTCTAAGGGCATATACTCTCTTTAGAAAACTTTCTCATTTTCTCCAAGTTTCTTTTATAAAGAACTATAGGTGGCTAACTTTCTATATCACTTCAAAAGTTTAAGCACTTCAACCCTGGTTCAAATTTTGAGAATTTGATTTAATTTAATTTACTTTAATTCACCTCTCTCTTGCTTCTCTGTTCTACTTTTGTTTTATGATTGTTTTGGGTGATTAGCTAATTAGGCTTTTCAGTTTATTGATCTTAAAAATCTGCAACTATATGATTAATTGTAATTGATTCCCGCATATAGGATACTTGTTTTTGTTTATAATTAGTAGCAATTAGGTGTTTAATTTTGTGTGTAAAATTATAATCACTTAAGAAAATTAGAGGATAAATTGGTAATTTCTCATATATATATATAGGATTATTGATTTAGTCTTGACTATCTTTGAATTGATTGCTTTTGCTAGTTAATTAGGGATTGATATTAATCTTGAGTTAGTTAGTATTAAGTGATTAATTTGCAATATTAATTTAAGTTATTGCAGGATATCTTGGTAATTTGGTAGCTAAGTAGTTAAATTAGGAGTAATCTTATTAATATTAATAATAAATCCATAATTGGAGTATGAAATTTCTTGGACTAAGCTTTTATATTCTATTTTACTTTACTTTTATTTTATTTAAATTACTTTTGAAAATTCTTTTATTTTTATATTATATTTTTTATCAATTAACTTCTATTCCTTTGGGTTTAAGTTGGATTCACTGATGTGCACATTGCAATGCACTAAAATTAGATTTAAAACTGGTTGCTAAGAATTAATGTAGAATAATGGTACAACTAAGTTGTACCCCTAGTGATCCTTTAATTTTATATTTTCTAAATGATTTTTCAACAATATATGCACAATTATTAAATTATTTATGCAAGGAAAATGTGAAGAACTAATGCAAACAGAATGCAATGTAATCAAACAGAATGAAAATTAGAATCAGGATGTAGAACACAATAATTGTGCTGTAGAATAGAATTAAAATTATGGAGGGGTGTTGGTTGCAAATTTAAACAATTAATAAGCATGAAAATTAAGCTTAAAATAGAAATAAGATAGAGGAGAAATCAATGGAATCAAACAACCGATTCAAGAAAATTAAAAGCCCTAAATTGAATTAATCATAGATTAATTAGGATTTGACTTTTTCTAATTAATTCTTTAACCTTGAATTATTGGAATCCCTGCAATAATTCATGAATTCTACACAAGACAATCACCTAGGATTTAATCAATTAGAATTAGTTGAATTAAGCAATCACTAATCCCTAAACTAGATCAAAATTGATTTATAATTAGAATTCAATTGATTTGAGCAATTAAATTAGAAATCTCCAAATTAATCCCTCAACCCTCTATCCCTATGCATATAACTATGATTTATCAACCATAATTTCATAACAAAATAATAAAGAATTCAGAAACTACAAGGATGAACATTAATTGTATCAAATCAACACCCAACACAAGAAATCTCAAGAATTCAACACAATTAAATATAGAAAGAGGAAAATAAATTAAGAAAGGTTAACATTACAAAGCATGATCTCATAATCCTCAAGAGGAGAGCTTCAAACTCCTTGAATCAACATCAGAAAATTAGTCCTCCATGGTTGGAAGACGAAAGCTTGAAGAAGAAGAAAGAAAATTGTATTGTTGATTATATGTAATCATTATATTATTGGAATTCCTGCAATAATTCCTGAATTCTATACAAGACAATTGCCTAGGATTTGATCAATTAGGATTAGTTGAATTAAGAAATCACTATAATCGCTAAACTAGATCAAAATTAATTTATAATTAGAATTTAATTAATTTAAGAAATTAAATTAAAAATCTCCAAATTAATCTTTTGCATAAAACTATGATTTATTAACCATAATTTCATAATAAAACAACAAAGAATTCAAAAACTACGAGGATGAACATTAATTGTATCAAATCAACACCTAACATAAGGAATCTCAAAAATTCAACACAATTAAATATAGAAAGAGGAAAATTAATTAAGAAAGGTCAACATTACAAAGCATGATCTTATAATCCTCAAGAAGAGAGCTTTAAACTCCTTGAATCAACCTCAAAAAATTAGCCCTCCATGGTTGGAAGACGAAAGCTTGAAGAAGAAGAAAGAAAACTATGTTGCTGATTGTATGTAATTAGATTGTATGATTGTATGATATGTTGCCCACCCCCTTATCTCTATTTATATCTGATAAAACCTATAGAATCCTAATCCTAGTCCACTTAGGATTAAAAAAATTAAGGCCTTGCTAATCCTAATTCTATTAAGATTGTTAAACTTAGTAATTTCTTCTAGAAGGTCTAGTAGTGAAATCTCACCAATATGACTTCTAACCCGATTTTGTTCATGAAATCAGCATATTTTGGAAGATCCATAAACATGAAAGTTGTAGGCCTATGTCTTCTAAAAATTTAGGCACTAGTTTCAGGTTAATCAAACCACTATAGCTCTAGATATGGCCCAAATATAGAAATAAATTTAGTTAGGATAGAAACATGACTTAAGCTTGTTGATCAAGTAAAGGCCTGAAGAAGTTCGAAATGGGCTTTGACCAAAACATAAAAGTTGTAGATCTTTCTTTTAGATTTCCATCAATATAAAATTGGCCTCAATCTAACATTCGGAGCCCATGATATGACTGAAAAATAGAAATAGTGTCAAAATTCAGCATTTACCAAATAAATTCAGAAACTTATAAAATCAATCCAAAATTATAAAACAAGGCTTATTCTATAAAATTAAGCAAATATAACACTTAAGAGATATACAATAGGGGAAAATAAAATAGTAAATATTTTTCTCATCTTTCACCCTATCTATGTATTACAGTATACTCAATTTTAATTTTTGGTGTGAAATGATGTGTGTTACACTAACTTTGCATGCTTTGCCCATTTACTTTTGTATTATCATTTTGTTCTAATTTGCACTATCATGTCAAAAATATTATCTATTATGAGACAAGGTCAATATAATAGGTTTTACATTGTTTGATATTATTAAAGTAACTATGAATGATGTATCCATATTGAAATGTAGTCATATGCCATAGCATTTTAAATAGGCAATGTTTGTTCTTAGCAAGTCTCATTAGAGCCTTTGCAAATAATAAAAAGGATCTAGTTCATTCAAAGTTTCTAATATGTATTCATCTTTTGGCTAATACATTCTTTTTAAGAATGTAATGTAGTGGTTGTAAATCAAGTTTTGGCTTTGGATCCTATCTTTTATTATGCCTATGCATTAATAACCTCCTTACAATATGATTAAAATTTCATATCCAATTCAATACCTAGTGGTAACTCCTTTTCTATATGCTTATCTTTATGTCTTAGTTTCAATTTTGCAATTAATATTTATATCTTTTTATCTTTGTTCTCATGTTTCCATTAAAATTTGAGGCCCTTTCACCATTTCTAAAACAAGAACTTGCAAGATTGTTTTTACTTCAGTAATGCTCTATTATTAATCTAAATCTTTAGTAGGTAATTGAATTCATGACTATATATATATATATATAAAGAGAAAACGAGAAGGATTGTCTGCTAATATCATCTTAATTTTATAGGTTATGTGTTTCATTTTTATGTTTATTGCAACTAACCAATTGGATGTAGTTTCTCACTTCTTATTCTTTAATTCTCTTTTTCCATGCAATTTACTAAAATTTCTCATTCAATTCTTTCATGAATTTTAAATTTTTATTTGATTATGAAGGTTTTCTATTGGGTTTTGTAACAATTGTGTTTTTTAGGCATATTTTTATATGATATTTGGTTCAAGTTCTTCATATTCCTTTATTTTAGTTAATCTTCATGCAAGAAGGCATAAAATTATGACTGATACTTATCTAAGCTTTTTTAAAATATATTCTTCTTTAGTTTCCAATTGATTGTTCATTTAAGTCTTAATCCCTCCTTTTCTTTGGATGATGTTCATAACATAAAGCCATATGTTTGATTTTTCCTAACATAGTTCTTTTATAGGTTTTTTTAGTTGGTGATGTAGTATAAAAACTACCTTCTATAGTTTAAAAGTATATAAATCCTAGGTTACTTTGAAAATTATCAACATGGATGTTATGAGCTAGCTAATCTAGTTATATAAAAAGTTATAATTGGATAAGTATATACTAGCTTATGATGGAAAGAAAAGTCTTTTCATTACAGGCTTGTTACCTTTTGAAATTAAGGAATTTGTGGTCAAGTTGCTTGACAGAAGGAAGCCTGCCACATCTTCCTAACTAACAAGATTGCTATCCATCCTAATTAATTTATCCACTTCTCAATGTTATACTATATATTATAGGCTTGTTACTTTTTGAAACTAAGGAATTTGTGGTCAAGTTGCTTGACAGAGGGAAGCTTGCCACATCTTCCCAATCAACAAGGTTGCTATCTATCCTAATTAATTTATCCACTTCTCAATGTTATATTATATCATCAATAGCTCATTTTTCTCATTTAATGCATGAAAGAATGTGAATTTATAGTCACCATTTGATATGCTTCAAAGGTTAATCTTTATCATTTATGATAATTTCTAGGACATGCTCAATTAGATTATCCATAAGAAATAATACAAACTTTAGGTGTTCTTTTGAAAGCATATCTTTCAAAAAAGTAGAATTTCTTATGTTAAACTATATTTGTTACATAATTGTTATTGGGTCCATCTAATAAGACATTGAAAACTCTTCATATGGGTATAGTGTCATGGGATGGTCATCTTTCCCCCATTTTTAAGGCTTAGGATCGAGCTCAATGATGGTATAGAATATTGGAAAGGATACAATCAAAGTCTACAACCAACCCAAATGGGACTTTTGCCCAACATTAGTACTATTTTACTTTTCCATGTTATATTTACTTGCTATGAACTATGATCAGGTTCATATATATCAATTGTATTTACTTTCCTTCTTATTACTACTTTGACTAGAAGCAATAAGTAACACAATGAAAGTATGATCATAAACTAGATGCTAACAATTTAAACCCCAGTGAACAAATGAGTTCATGTCAATTGTATAATTTACATCATCCACTTTATTAAATGATAATTAAAAGCACATTATTTTTTCACTTAAATTTTAGCATGTATACTTTTAGATTTTTGAAAAGATCATATTTGGAATGTGTTTGGGAGAAATTATCCACAAAGTGCTATGCAAAATGGTTAAAGAAGCTTACCTTTTTGGCGATATTGTTCCACCAAAATTAAAAGCTCTGTGCATTTTAGTTTAAATTTTTTATTTCTCTTATTATTTTTATAGAATGGAAGCTATTTATTAAGGAAAAATAAAGATATAAGGTTTTAGAGGTTATTGCTATTTCAATTGGACATTTCCTCTTAAACAATTAACATATATATATTATATAATTATAGGTAAGTTGATTCACTTTGAATAAGGTTATTACAGAGTTGATGGTTTAGTAACTTACCTTTGCTATAGTCATGATGTTGTGAATTAAATTATAATGATTTAGAATTCATTTTTGCTACACTTACCTTTACACACTAGGTTATTGATTTTTTTTTCCTCTAAGGACAAAGCCTTTATGCCTACCTCAATAATCTCACAAATGGAAGATTATAAACTAAGCTAAGGTTCTTATGCAATTACATGTATTCATTTTTTATTAAGCTTAAAAATATCAATTTTTATATTTTTGTTCTATTTTCTTTAATTTAGAAACTATTAATCAACTAAGTTTTGAAGATTCGATTACCTATGGAGTAAAGGAACAAATTTATGTTACATTTAGGTTCAATTGATTAGGTGCTTTATAAACATTACCTTTCATATCTATATTGTCATGTAATTTCTAATATGCTATTTTGGTGACAAGTTTTTGTTTGTTGCAATTTTTTGTCTTTATCATCGTGTGACAATGGAGGCTTATAACTTCCTTTCGTAATCATAACACATATTAAAAAAATTCAGTTTAGTCATTTTTATCTTATTTATTTTAATATTGATGGCAAATTGTTAGTTTGTTATAATAACTTAAAATTGTTTTTATCATATTTTTAGGATATCTAATTAAGACATAAACACAAGATTATAAGTCAAAGCAAGGATATTATGACATAACTTCTAAGATCTCCTATTAGACATGGATATTCATTAAGTACCATGATAAAAATTTCATTTTATACCCTATAAATATTAGTTATGAATTTTCATCTTTGGTTGATATGAAAAAAAATATGAAAATGATGAAGTATCTAATATACTATTTTGTTACAAGGGAGTTTTCAAACTCATTAATTAAGTAGTTCATTCTAATTATAGGCAATAATATATTAATAGAAAGCTTTATATGTTAATGACAAAAAGCTTGGTTTAGTTAATCTAGATACAATAAAGAGTTATTAAGACCTTGCAATTTTCTATTACAAACTTTAACAAATAGAGTTGGCTCTAAACTATGTATTATTATGATGAAATGTAGTGAAGCTTTATAAAGTGACATGATTCTTAATAATGAAAGCTTAGGTTGGTTTTTTTATATTTTGACTTGATATGAATTACCAGTTACTTCTTTGGGTTTAGCTAACAAAATTCATTTTGGTTAATCCCTTGAAAGAATAGTTTTAGTGAATGTAATACATTATAAAATATTATAAAGGGTGATTTAGAAGATTTTACTTATGATGCATGATAGATATATAGTAATTTGTTAAGAGTTCAAGTTTTCATTTTGATTTCTTTTGTTCAACTTAACTTTGCAATTGTTATTAAAGCGGTATGTAAAGCATGTTTTATATCTTTTGTATCTGACTTGTGGATCATTTTATCCAAATATTGTTGCTATGAATTTTAACATAGCTATGATAGAGGAAAGTGCTTGAAATACTTTTTCTTAGAACATAACCTCTCAAAACTTAAAGCTTTCTTTTATCTAGTTGATGTTAAAATAGGTACTCTTCTTTTAGTTACAAATAACTCTAGCTATGATATATATAGATTTCTTATAATATATTTTGATAAGTGCAAGAATGTTATAACCCACTTAGTCATAACCATCATGAATTCTATTATTAGTATACACAAGCATGTCTAATCTTAATTTGATATGATCACATAATAACTAATAGGATAATTAAATCTAATTACTCAATTTCATTATTAAAGGAAATATTTACATAAAAGTTATAAGGTTATCCATTCAAGATATTTATAGATTATTATGGATTCCCATGATTTGTCTAGTTTACCTTTTTATCCAGTAATTATGGCTACTCTTAAAACTACCCCAATCCTTAACTACTAGTGGTGGCTATGGAGTTTTGACTTGGACATTAGTAAAAAAAGGTTTTAAAGAAAAATAGTGAGACCTCAAATCCCAATAAGCAAATCATGCACTTAGCTAACACATTTCATAATCAATACTTTGAAAAGTAATCTCATTTTTCATGTCAAGCAATGCAACATCATATTGTCAAGAAATGAATAACACCATTAAACATGAATCAAATTCACACCTTTTCATTAATAAATAATTATCATTAAATAACAAATAATGAATAATTGAATAGGTCAATAAGTGACTAAATAAATAACCCATCTTGCATCTTCCGGTCCACCTTATCTATTTACAAACCTAACCTTACTCTTACAAGTATTTTATCAATCATAATCATAGATTCTAGATTTAGCATAAGCTATTTCAATGCAATATTTCATCACCACATTCTCTATTTCATCTCATTTCATTAACTTATATTTCAATAATTTGTAATTTTTCATCTTTCATCATTATCATATGCTGTGTTCCATTATCGTTACAACCTATATGTTCTCATTCTTATTAATATTTTCTAAGGATGGCAATAGGGTAGGCAAAGGAAAATTTCTCTTAAATCACTTTACTCCGCACTGCCTTGCCATCTACCTTGAATTTGCCCCACCCTACAAGATAGGGCAAGTTAAGGTGGATTAGGATAAATTTAATAAAAATTTATATGTATTTAAAATTAAAACACAAGCAATATATAATATTTAATATAATTTTACTATATAGGTTTAAAAATAAACATAATTTAGTTAATAAATTATAATAATTAGGGCAATAATAACTTCCTTTTATTTTCTTTTTTCTTAATTTCTATATAATAGTTAAATTAAAAAAATTAAAAATAAAATTATTCAAAATATCATAAAATTTTAAATTATTAAAAAGCCTACACATATAACATATATGTATCATTTAAATGAATAAAAATACAATATTAAATATATGAAGCTTTACAAGGTAAATTACACTAATATTATCCCATACTCCAAATTTGTTCTAGATTAAAAACTTGCTTATGAGGTAAATATTCCTACCATATCCGTGCTTTGTTAAGGCAAAACTTATGGGGCAAGCATTTACCTTAAAATTTTGTGATCCTTAGTATTACCATCATTTCATCATTTTCCATCTCATTGATTCATTTAAGGAAAATAATCAATAAACAATAATGATTTCACAAGTTCTAATTAAACATCCATAATTCAAAATTATCATAATTCATTAACAATACCATTTACCTTAATTTAGTATTCCCGTGTATATTATATATATATATATATATATATATATATATATATATATATATATATATATATATTAATTAAACAAGTTAGGTACTTGGGCATAAACTCCTTATAAAGAAGTCATACTAGCATATTGTACACGAGTTTTAACAACAAAAGCAATAAAAAGGCTCTAGTATTCAAGTATGATACTCGAATACAAGCCATCATATAACAAGGCTTGCATTCAAGTAGTATACTTGAATATTTAAAGGTAACAACAAAATGGGCCTTTAATTCTCGAGTATGGTATTCGAGTACCATACCATTATGGTCATGCACAAGACAATACTGGAGTACCATACTCGAGTATTGCTTCTGGAACTTCTAAAAACAATGCAAAAAACCCAAGCATAATGCCTTTTTATTCAACTTGCAACAACATCTTCTTTACTAATCTTACCACCCCTCTATTAAACAAATTTCCTAGCTTACAATGGTACTAATTTGCTATTAAGAATTATTATAGCATTAACTCTAATTTCAAAAGAAACAACTAACAAGTTAAATAAACTATCTACTTTCATTCATTATTCTTAATGTAAGTAGACAATTTATTTACCTCTAGATTAAAGAGGTAAAGGAGATGAGAAAATATGCAACTTAAGGAAGAATATGATCCTATTACACTCAAACTCCAAACTATCATTTAAATCCCTAATTTCTTTCTATAAATTCTGTAGATTTTCTACAAATCCTTAGCTTAGGAGAATTGTAGCACATGAATACTTTCATTATATCAAACACAAAAAATGAGGCAAGAGGGTGGATGTGGCTGTAAAGGTAGATATGAACAAAGCCTACAATTGGGTAGAATGGAAGTTCTTGGAAAAGGTGATGCTAAAACTGAGGTCCTGTTTTGATTGGGTTTATAGAATAATGAAATGTGTCCAGAAGGTAAAATACAATATTATCTTAGGAGAAGACTCTAGAGTATTTTTCTATCCTTCAAGAGACCTCCATCAAGGTGAACCAATGTCACCTTACCTCTTTATACCAATTACTGAGGTGCTTTCTAAGCTCCTTTAAAAATCAGAAGAGGAAGGTAACATCCGAGGCATTCAAATTTCAAGAGCTTTAACTTTTTTTAGAAAATCTACTAGATTCTTTTTTGATTTCCTTTGTAATAGAAATATTAGCTAATAATAGTGAGAGAAGGGGGAATTTAGTGGCTAGCGTAAAGGGAAAATAGGTAAAGATGTGTTTATTTAGTCTTTTAAATGAAAAGAGGCATTATGTTATTTTTATTTTTATCTAAAGGCAGTTTGGGTAACACATTTCCTAAATCTCCTCCATATATCTTATTTCAAATCTAATTTCATATAACCTTATAATTAATCTAATCTTACTTATTTTTGTATTGAAACTCTATTTTCTATAATTAAATAGTTATCCTAAACCTTTCTATAACTTTTCTAATTATTAACTCACATAAGAAATTATTGGATAAATAAATAAAATATAATTTTATAATTTTAGGGTTGTAATAGTTCATCCCTTTTCAAAGAATTCATCCTTAATTTCTTAAGAATGAATAATTAGTTAATCTAAATAATCTAAGTTTTAGCCTTATTGAAAAGATAAGGAAAATTCTTTTTCATTTCAATTTCAAATTCCTAAGTAGCTTCTTTAATCCCTTGCCTTTCCCAGCAAAATTTTATTGATAGTATCATCTTGGATTTTAAATTATGAATTTGATAATCTAAAATTTCTACTGGCCATTCCTTAAATGAGAATTTCAGATCTAGCTAGAGTGTTTGGTGTTGAATAACATGGAAATCATCTAGTAAGTATTTATGAAGCTTGGAAACATGGAATATTGGATAAATAAAATGCAATTCATTTGGAAAGTTAAGATAATAAGCAATGGATCCAACATGTTGGACAATTGGAAATAGACCAATGTAGCATAACATAAGTTTTCCTTTCCTACCAAATAGCATTACTTCCTTCTAAAGAGAAACTTTTAGAAATACTAGGTCTTTTTCTTGAAACTCCAATTCTTTTCTTCGTTTATTAGCATACAATTTTTTATGATCATAATTTATTTTCAATCTTTCCTAAACAATCTTTACTTTTTCAAGTGCATAAAAAATGAGATTAGGACCAAAGATTTTGGCTTCTTCTAGTTTGGACTATCCCATTGGGGATCTATATCTTTTTGTCATACAAAACTTCATATAGAGTTATCTTTATGAAAGATTGGTAACTATTATTGTATACAAACTTAATCAAAGGCAAATATTTCTCCTAGTTACCTTCAAATTCAAGAACACAAACACATAACATATCTTTTAAAATTTGGATTATATGTTTAGACTAGCTATTTATTTAAGGATTGAAAATAGTGTTGAAGTGCAACTATGTTCTAAAAGTTATTAGAAAAGTTGCCAAAAATAAGCCATAAAACTAAATTCACGATTAGATATAATAACAAAAGGAATTTCATGCAAAAGAATTATTTTATCAAGATATAATTGGGCATATTGAACTATAAAATATTTTGTTTTAATATGAAGAAAGTGAGTTGCCTTGGTTAATCTATCTACCTTTTCTTAAATTAAGTTAAATCCCTTTTAAGATTTAGAAAGGTTAATAAGGAAGTCTATAGTTACGCTTTCCTACTTCCATTTAGGAATAGGAAGGGTTAATGCAAACTTAAAGGCTTTTGATGCTTAATTTTAATTTGTTGACAAATAAGGTATTTCAACATAAAATTAAGTACATCTCACTTCATTCTTTTCCAATAGAAGTTATATTGCAAGTCATAATAAATCTTGAATGCACTCAAGTGCATGGTATAAAAAGAACTACAAGCTTGATGAAGTAATTCAATTCTTTCATGCACAATAATCTAAAGCCTGTTCTAAAATCTAATCATTCTTTGTTCATCAATCAATAAATTTGTATTTTAATTTGTCATTGTTTTTTCTTTTAACATTGAATACTAAAGATCTTGCTTTTATGTTTCTTAGATTCTTTTTATCAATATAGATTGAATTAGCAATAATTACCATTTGATCTTTAACTTGAAGATTGGCTAGAATACCTAATGATTTTCTTCTTAAAGCCTTAGCTATAACATTTTCCTTTCTTAGATGATAATAAATAGTGTAATCATATTGTTTCACCAACTCCATCTATTTACACTATTTTAAATTCAAATCTTTTTTTATTAAAGATGTATTTCAAGCTTTTATGATCAATGTATATCTTGCGAGTCTTACCATATAGATAATAGCGCTAGATTTTCAATCCAAACATAAATGTAACTATCTCTAAATCATGCTTTTGATAGTCTAATTCATGTTTCTTCAACTATCAAGAAGCATATGCAATTACTTTTCCATTTTGCATCAACACATAACCCAAACTAATTTTAAAAGTATCATAATAAATTGAGAAACCACCAGATCTTGAAGGAAGAGCTAAAACTAGAGCAATAGTTAAGCATGTTTTCAACTGTTGGAAGCTATTCTTGTATTTATCGAACCATTCAAATTCGCTCCTTTTTAAGTGAGCTTTGTCAACAAAGAAACTATTTTAGAAAAATCTTTTACAAACTGGCAATAATAACTAACCATGCTAAGGAAGCTTTAGATTTTTGAAATAATGGTAGGTCTAAATCAAGTTTAAATTGCTTTAATTTTTTATGGATTAACTTGAATACTTTCTTAAGAGATCATATACCTAAAAAACTTTATACTAGAAAGTCAGAATTCATATTTGGAAAACTTTATGAAAAGTTAATGTTTGTAAAGATTTTGTAAGATAATTTAGAGATATTGGGAATTGTTTTGTTCATTATTGGAATAGATAAGAATATTATCAAGAAATGCAATCACGAATTTGTCAAGGAATAGTTTGAAAATTCTATTTATATGATCCATGAAGGTTATTGGAGCATTGGTAAGGTTAAAAGATATAACAAGAAATTCATAATGACCATATCGAATCTTGAAGACTATTTTAAAAATGTATTCTTTTTGGATTTTCAGTTAATGATAAGTAGAACATAAGTTAATCTTTGAAAAGTACTTGACACCTTTCAATTGATCAAATAAGTCATTAATTCAAGGAAATGGATTTTTTTATTGTAATTTTGTTCAATTAGTGATAATTAATGCAAATATGCAAAGTCCATCTTTCTTTTTTACAAAAAGAATTGGAGCACCTCATAAAGATGAACTAGGATGAAGAAAATCATTATCAATCAATTCTTGTAACTATTTCTTAAGTTCTTTCAATTCAGATGGAGCCATTTAGTATGATGGAATTGAAATTGGATCAATACTAAAAGTAAATTCAATGTTAAATTTAGTTTTATGATCTAAAGGCAAATTAAGTAGATCTTCTAGAAGCATATCTGAAAATTCACAAACAATGGGAAAACTTTTGATTAAGAGAAAGTTAATTGAGATCTTGGATAATAGTGAGATAAGGAAAACATCTACAATGGATAAGCTTCTAAGCTTTATTGCTGGAGATGATTCCAATGATTTCAAAATTCTTTTCTCCTTAAAAAATAATAGAGGGGGCTTCTTTTACAACAAAAATGACTATTTTATTAAAATAATCCATTTGAGCTTGATATTTTAATAGCTAATCCATATCTAGGATGATTTCATAATCTATTATTTCCAAAATAATCAAAATTATAGGAAAATTCTGATTTTGGATATAAATAGGATAATTATTTACAAACTAAGTAGCAACTAATGTTTTATATACTAACGTGGATACAACAAGGAATTTGGCAATTTTCTAGGTGGTTTGTTCATCAATGAAACACATTTCACTAAAACAAAAGAACATGTAGCTCCTATATCTAGCAAAACATAAGTTAATAGGTTTTTAATAGAAAATCTTCTTGCAACGATGACATTAGAGGCCTCTAGCTCTCAATGGGTTAAAATGAAAACTCTTGCTTGGTTTCCTGTCTAGTTTCTCCTTTTAGTGTTGCCATCACTACTAGCTCCTTGTGATAATTGAGGCTTATAAGACACAAGCTAAGTTGCAAATGGATTTTGCTGAGTAGTAAGATAGTTCACATTGAAACTTGGTAGATTATCTAGATAATCCCTCTTTTTGTGGCCTAATTTACCATACTAAAAGCAATCTACATTTACCTTTTCACTTAGTCTAAAGTGTTTGTTACCACCTTAAACACATCAAAGTGATTAATTATGAAACTTGTTTATATATTAAGATATTCCCTTACCAAATTTGCAAGGAACATGAAAGTATAATAAGGGATTAACATAACCTCTCCCTCTAGGAGGTATATTGGAAGCAATTTTAAGATGAAAATTCAGTATAGGTTGACTTCTATCATTATAAGGAATAGATGGAAGCATTCCTTTAAATTGGATTGTTATTTAATCCCTTCAAACTTGCTACATTTTCTTTTAGATTGAGCTTTTTTCTTCTCAATCTCTAATTTTATATTCATCTTCTAACTTGATCAATGATATCTTGAAAAATGGTATCTTTAGTAACATGAATGGCATTAAAGAAGTGATCATAAAGGCCATATGGAGATCTCCATATTTTTACTTTTTTAGTAGGAATCAGGTACCCTATATAGTGGGATAAATAGATAGATTAGGAGACATATTTAATACCAGACATTGAACCTTGTTTCATATATTCAAATTCATGAATTTTAGCTTCATAAATATTGGGAAGCAAGAATTGATCAATGAAAAGTTATTGAAAGGTAAGTCATGTCAAAAGTGGTAAGGAAAAATCTTTATTTTCAATAGTGCTAGTAAATTAAAAGTGAGCAACATCTTCTAGTATGTAACCTATAAGTTCAATCAGCATAGAGTTAAAATAAGAAAATATTTTGCCATATTGCTTGATTTAAGTAAGGAACTAGTGAGGATCAATATCATAATCTATCCTAGTGAAACGATAAGGTTTTAACTTGTTAAATTCGTGAATGATAGAGAGTTTATCAATGAAAGTTTCCTTAGGTGGTGCATATTCTTTGTCTTTTCTATGATTAAAGGCTTGATCTTTCTAATTTCAATGTTGTTCTCATTCTTTTTCTTGGCAAAGAACCTAAGTCACATTAGATAATAGCTGTTGATAGAAAATGGTAGCCCACTAAGGGATTTTCTAATGTTCAATTTCTTTATTTATACCATTGTGACCCTATAACCTTTTGGATGACTTTTCATCCCTTGAATCACTAGTTCAATGACTACTTGATTCAATCATTGCCTAACTTCAAGGAAGATTTTTAACATTTAGTTTGTATTTGAGTATTCCTACAAGTGGTTATCCTAATAGTTATCATACAAAAGTTACACTACCATTATTACATAATTTTAAGGCCTATTAAAATGGCATTGGTGGCACATATTCCCCAACACATAAATGTCACTGATACAATTTTGAGTAACACCTAAATAAGCAATCATAATTATATCCTATTATCCTATCTTAACCTATTTCACACTTTATTCCAATACCACTATTTCACACTTTATTTCAATACCATGCTTTGGTACTAACTTTGTTATGATCTACCTGACTGTAACTGATGTTAATCATATTACCAGTATCCATAAACTTATCAAATCCTAATTTAGGGTTGTTACATAATAATTAATAGGCTAGTTAAATCTAATTAATTCATTTCATTATCAAAGGAAATATTTACACAAAATTCATAATGTCACACATTCAAGGTATTCACAAGTTACTACAGATTCTTATAATTTATCTAGTCTAGCTTCCTATCCAATAATGAAGGCTACTCTTAAAAATATCCTAATCATGAATTGCTAGTAGTAGTTGTGGAGATCTTGAACATTTGTAAAAGAATTTTAAAGAAAAATGGTGAAACCTAAAGTCTTAATAAGCGGATAATATGCTTAGTTAACAAATGTCATAATCAATACTTCAAAAAGTAATGTCACTTTTCATGTCAAGCAGTGCAATAATGTATATTGTCAAGAAATGAATAACATTATCAAACACAACTTAAATTCACACATTTTGATTAGTAAATAATAATCAATAAATAACAAATAATTAAATAATTAAATAAGATAGGCAACTAAATAAATAACCTGCCTTGTACCTTTTAATCCACTTTATCTATCCACAAACCTAACTTTATTCTTTCAACGATTTTATTAGTCATAATTATGGATTTCAAATTTGGTACATGTTATTTTAATGCATGATTTCATCATCACATTCTTTATTTCAATCATTCACAAATTTTCACCTTTCATCATTTGCACAATCTTTATTTCATTATCATCACAACCCATATGTTCTCATTGTCTTTAGTTTTGCGATCATTTTCCATCTTATCAATCTATTCAAGGCAAATAATTAATAAATAATAATGATTTCATAAGTTCTAATTAAGCATCCATAATTCATAATTATCAAATCATTTACCTTAGTTTAGTATTTCCATACATGTCATATATATATACATTAAGTTGACAAGTTGCTCAAGTATAAACTCTTTACATAGGAGTCATAATAGTGTTATACTTGGGTACTCAATAACAAAAGTAACGAAAAGGCTATGTATTCGAGTATAGTACTTGGAAACAAGCTATTATATAACAAGGCTTGTATTCAAGTAGTATACTTGAATACTTGAAGGTAATGGCGAAAAGATCCTTTAATACTCGAGTATAATATTCTAGTACCATGCCATTATGCTCATACACAAGGCAATACTAGAGTACCATACTTAAGTACTACTTTTGGAATTTTCAGAAACAATCCTAAAAATGTAGAAAACCTAAGCACAACAACTTTTATTCAATATGCAATAACAACTTCTTTACCAATCTTATTACCTATCCATTAAACAAATTTCCTAACTCACAATAGTATAATTTTACTATCAAATATCATAATAACATTAACTTTTTAATTTCATAAGAAAAATCTAACAAGTCAAATAAACTAACTACTTTCATTCATTAATCTTAATGTAAGTAGATTATCTAACCTTTAGATTGAAGAGGTGGAAGAGATAAAAAAATAGGCAACTTAAGGAAAAATATGATCCTATTACACACAAACACCAAACTATCACTTAAATCCCTAATTTCTTTCTACAATAAAATTCTATAGATTTTTTACAAATCCCTAGCTTAGGAGAATCGTACTTACTAAGTGAAGAAGGATTGATCACTTTATTTGAGAAAATCTACTAGATTCCCCTTGCGATTTCCCTTATGATAGAAAGATTAGTTAATAATAGTGAGAGGAAGGGGAGAAATTTGGTGGCTAATGCAAAGAGACAATGGGTAAAGATGTGTTTATTCAATTATTTAAATGCAAAATGGTATTATTATTGTTTTTATTTTTATTTAAAGGCTACTGCAATAATACTCTTCATAAATCTCCTCCATACATCTTATTTCGAATCTAATTTCACACAAATTTGAAATTAAGATTAATTAAAATTAGTAGAATTAAGAAAAATTAATAATTTAATTAATTAAGATTAATAGAATTAAGCAACCGTTATAATTCATAAAGAAGCTAAATCAAAATTAATTTAAAAATAGAATTTAGCTAAATTGAAGGATCTCTTAAACCGTTATCCCTATGTGGAAAATCATGATTATCTAACTATAATTTAATATAAAAATAAGAAAAGATCATAAGGTTAAACATAAATTATACCAAATAAGCATTCAACTCATGCGATTTCAAAGTAATCAGCATAACGAATTAGGGAAAAAGAAAAATTAATTAGAAGAAGTGAATATTACATATTAGAATCTCATAATCTAATAGAGATCAATCTCAAAATATTTGAATCAGTCGAAGTTTAGCCTTCCATAGTTGAAGAATAAAAAGCTTGAATAAGTAGAAAAACTATCTTTATTGAATTATGTAGTATCTCAAGTTTTCTTGCTTTTGGAGGTATAGAACCTTATATCTAATTTACTAATCTCTAAAACCTTATTAAACCTAAATCATATACTTTTTAGGGTTATAAAGAACAAAGCCTTGTTAATTTTTAGAAACCTTGAATCTATTTTACAAAGTAATGAACTCTAAGAGTTACAATAATAAAGTTTTGCAGGTCTGATTTGCATCGATTGTAGGGCTACTAAAATTACATAGTTTTGGCAAACCATGAACATAATATCTGAAGGCCAAGTCTTAGAAACTTGTTTCACATTAATTGGATCTTTGGAGCCCCAGATATGGCCCAAAAACTGAAGTTAGCTCAGTTCGGAAAAAAATAAAGCTTTAATTTCTTAGCTAAGTAAGACTTTTCAAAAGTTCAAATTGAGCTTTGACTAAAATATAAAACGTGTAGAACTTTCTTTAAGCTTTTTAATAATATAAAGATTACTTTAATTTGATATTCAGAGCTTAAGATATAGCCAAAAGTATGAAATAGTATAAAAATTTAGCATTAACTGAATAATTTCAAATCATTGTAAAACCAACCCCAAGGCCAATTTTATAAAATTATATGCAACAAACTAAGAGGTATGAAATAAGAGGAAATAATATAAACAAAATCTTGCATATCACTAGGTTAGTTATTGAATGCATATCTTATAAGTTTTCATTTCATATATTATGCATTTTAATGAAATCAATGCTAAATATATGTTTTCAAAAAGTTAGGATTTTGCAAATGAATTCTTGTGGAAAATATTGTGGATGATCTCATGTCTTAAATATTTGAATTCTCATTAAATGTTTCCCTCAAAGCATTTCACACATAGCATGATTATAGGTTCTTGGAATACAAGATAAAGCATTCTAAGCTAATTACATTCCTAACAATAGAGGTAACGTGACAAAAATTGATTTGCTCTTTTGCATTTTGGCTTTTTCTCTTTTATGACTTGACCAATATTGTGTTTCACATTTTCTCCTTCATTTCTTTAATGGTTTTAAATTTTCCCCTTCATTTCTTAACTAATTCTCTTCACTATAGTCTATAGTATACATTATCACACTACTATAGGCAATGAGGAGTGATTTGGTATATGTGAACAATGTCAAAACTTCATCAATCTTCTCTAATTTCTAACTATTATGGACTTATTAAAACAAAGCTAATTGAGAAAATTCATATAGATGATAAGGTTTGATCATCTTTATACTAATTTTTTTAAAATTTTTGTTATTTTAATTCATTTTATATTGACATATTTAATTGGATTCTAAGAAATATATGGTGATGGTTACAGTTGATAGTATATAAGAAATGTATTTTGCTCCTCATGAAATGTATCAAATTTTATGCAACATTTTGTGGCTAATTGGTAATTTATTGCTTTGATGTCTATTTTAGGGGTATATTATGAAATGTGAATTCTATTCCTACTATGGTAATGTTGATAAAACTTAACTTCTGCATAATTTAAATTTTATTACTAATAGATCAACATAGTATTGTTTTACATGATTTACCTCTTTTTTTCCATTAGATTTTGACACAAATTTTGGGGTTTATTTTTAAACTTAATTGTTTTACAAAATATAGTTATGTATTTCAATGTCTTGGAACATTATATGTTTCTAGCTTTTACTTATAAAATATAAATAAAGGAGAAGAATAGTTAGAGATAAGATATTCTTAGTTAATTTGTGGAAATACAACTTATGTACCTACTATAAATAAAAATATAAATAAATGCAATGAGAGGTTGTGGAAAAATTAATTACTAAAAAATTGTTGAATTTATCTTCATTCTTATTTGTAGTAGAAACACAAATTATTACTTCACTGGCTAACAATGAATCTATTAATTAAAGACATTATAAGTGGATACTATAAGTATCTTTGATTGAATTCTTTTGTTTTATGGTGTAGGTATTAAGCTTAAACATGTAGTATTGACAAAGTATATCTATTTTTATAAGTCAAACTAAAAGAAAAACTACATTATGCGTGCCTTTGCATGCATACATTTCTAGTTAACTTCAATTAAGGGTGTAAATAGATTAAGGTGGAGTAAGCTTTATTTTAATTAGATTAGACCTAATTTTTCAAGCATTGACTTGACTAAAGGTGGAAACAAGCCAAGCCAAGTCAAGTTAAGCCAAGCCAAGCCAGGCCTTGGCATAAATAAGTTAGACCTATTTCAAAATTTACTAGTTTGAGCTTAACTTGTAACCTTTTTGTAGGTTAAAATTCTAGCTTAGCCTAACTTGTTTATAAAATTTAAGAAGCTTAACTTGGCTTGTTAGCCTATTTAAGTCTAATTGTTAAAATCTAAATGAATTATTGATAGACTTATAAATTTAAATATATATGTCATAGGTAGGTTCCTTAGTTAAAAAATGAATAATAATTTTATTAAATAAATAAGATATTGAACAAAATTTTATCTCTACTTTCATAAAAGTTTTAATAATTCAAAACAACAAACTATAATCATATTTATTTGAAATGAAAAGATTAAATGATACAATAATATAAATTCATTTCTCACAAACTTTAAAATTTGAGAATATTGATGATTAAATTGAGAAAGGAAAAAAAGGTACAATGATAAAAGAATAGTAATAATTATAATATAATTAATTAATTTAAGTAGATTAAATTGGGATAACATATTAGTTAAATAGCTTAGCCTAATAGGCTAACAAGTCAAGCTTAAAATTAAATAGGTTATATCTATTTAATAAATAGGTTAATATACTGGCTTAAGCCTAGTTTGTTTAATTAAATAAATAAGCCAAATCAGACCTTTGATAAGTCAAATCATAGGCGACTTATAAATGACTTAATTTATTTCCACATTTAGCCTAAGCATAGCCTATTAGCTTATATAAGGTCAGAATTTAAGCTTGATTGACCTATTAAAAAAATATAACTTATCGTATTAGCTTATTTAAAAGTTTGCTTGTATAAATAAATTTTCAAATGTGCCAATAGATTAAGGCTTTCTTTGAGCCTAAAATTATCTAATGACCTAATTAGATATATATATATATGCATAAATATATGTATTATAACATATATTATATATGTATATATGCATATATTATAATATTTATAAATATATGAATAATTAACTAGATTGACTTAACAGGCATATAAATCAAGCTTAAAGAAGATAGGTTTTACCTATTTGTCTAATTAGGCTTGTTTATTAACCTTAGTCTGGCTTATTTAAATAAATACGTTAGGTTAGAATTGGTCATAAACAAGTTAGGTCATAGGCTCCTGATAAGCCATATAGCCTAATTGTACCCTTAAATTCAATCCGTTTAATCTAATCGTGATTTACTCCTCGATGCTATAAGTTTATAATTCAAGTACATAGAAAAGAATGAATATTTGTTTGTTTCCAAGGTTTCCCTTTATTTTTGTTGTTAAACTTTTTTATACCAATATTTTCTTTTGCATTCTATATTGGATCTTAGTTTCAAGGTTTAACAATTGGATGTACTTTATTATATTTTTTAACACTTTTTGATTTTGTCATAAATGTTTCATTTGTAGCCAACTCTAAAAGACTTGCAATTTTAATATTGTGTAATAAGTAATGATATGAAGCTTGAATATCATTTCTATATATGGAATTTTGTAGTTAATATTGTATTGTATATGTATTTAATAATGTTTTAAAAATTAAATCTATCATTGAACTGGAAATTAAAACGGTTCAAGATTTAATGATTTAATCATGATTAAATAGAGATTGAACCAAAATTATAATGTAAATTAAAAATTTTAATATATAAAAATTAAAAATAATTAAATTATCTTAAAATTAAAATTATGTATATAAAATATGAAAATATTTCAAATATTATCAAATAATTTTATATATTCATAATTCAAATTATCATAAAAAAATATTGAACTCAATTTTATTACTCTATGACTTTTATTTATAGATATAAGACAAATCTTCACTATTTGGAACTTTGAATTTTAAATATTATATATATATATATATATATATATATATATATATATATATATATATATATATATATATAAAAGAAATGTTATTTTTATAAATAATAGTAATTTTTAAAAGAAAAACTAACTGATTGAACTATGAAAATAATAATCAATTTGCATAGTTTGATTGGTTTATCATTAGTTCACCAATTTTTCTAATTAATATTTTTGTGGTCAATTTTAAAGGTTAACTAGATTGGTCACATAATTGGTTTACAATTTTTCCAATTGAACTAGCTAATTTGATGCAATTTTTAAAACATTGATATTTAGTAGCAAATTTTTTGAAGAATAAATTATGATATTATGAGTAATTATTTTATCTATAAAAAGAAATAAGAATTGTGTTCAACAACTCAAATACACATAAGCATGTAAAACGGATCGTGGGCTCAGGGGTTTTGCAAGCAACCCTTGGGTGTGAGATAGTTCTGTCCTATTTTTTTAGACCTATTTTATTGCGGGCTTATATGGGCTTTTTTTTAACTAATTCTTCAAATATTGAAGAATTTTTTTTCTAATTATCAATTCAATGTCCAATGGCTTAATACAATTTTTAAAATTTATTTGACTAATTACATAAAATTAAAAAAAATCTAATTAGTCAATTATAATTTTAAAAAAATAATTTTTTTAATTTAACTTAATCTAATATTCCTTTAACATGATTTCCTTAATGTCTAGAGTTTGATATTTATTTTTTGCATGTATACTTGTAATAATTTAATTATTTTTAATTATAAAAGAAAAAATACAAGTTATCCACAAGCCCTCGTGATCCCAACAAATATGCTCGGTTTTTTATATGGGCTTATATTGGTAAGTTTGCAAGGTCTTGAACCTATATGGGCCATCTCTCTCTAACTTATATGCCTAAATACACATTAATGAGATATTTGTAATTTTATAAAATTTAATTTTTCAAATATATTCGCAATATTATTTTAAAAAATTGTATCCATTTATTCATTTAACTTACTCGTGCAGAAAACTAGTTTAAATTTTTTAAAAAGCATTGCAACTTAAAATTATTCAAATTGAGCACATGGAGACAAAGAGGTCGCGGTACATTTCCGGTTTTAATTTGGATCTTTGATCCACAAAGTATCTGCCCATAATAACAGCTTTGGTTTATTTTATTTTAATAGTTTTATAATTTAATTTGGGGTTTTGTAATAATACTTTCCTACGAATTTAAGCCATTAATCAAAGTTGAAGTAGGTTGGGATTCTGGAATATTACTAATTACTGGTATTTACTAATTCAAATGAATCGGTTGTTAAAATTAGTATGTGAAATAGTGATTCTGGATTTTTAATATATTTTTATTAAAATTAAAATTTGAGAAAAGTTTATCTATGCTATGAATTCATATTATAAAATAAATTAAATATTTATTTTGTGTGCTAAAAATATCACTTTGTAGTTTGAACATTATTCTATTTCACATAAATAATTGATAAATTAATTAATTGTATAAGAAGTATTTTAAAAAATTAATTATCAAATTAACTAAAAATATGAAAAACATACAAAGACATATTAATATAAATTATATTAATTCATATTTATTTAAAAATAAAATCATATTAACACAACCAAAATATTTAAAATAAAAATATAATTATCTGAAATTTTATTAATTATATTATATTTTATAATATTATATATTTATTTATGTATGTATTTTTATATATTTATAATTTAAAATAAGGATATAATAAATTAAAGTTAAATTAATTATAACTTATGACATCTTTTATTTGTTTATTTATTTATTTATTTACTTATTTTTATTTGCTTAGAATTTAAGGTAAGAATATAATTAATTAAAAGTTAATTAATTATAATTTATGACATCACATATTTATTTATTATTTAAAATAAAAATATAATTATTTAGGATAAATTATATTACTCCCAGTTTATCAAAATAATTCGAACCTTCCTACCAATTCTAAAATTTATATTGCCCTCCCTTAAAATTAAATTAAATGCTACACTTAAAGTCCATTTTAACAATGACACAGTTAACTTCCATTTAATCAATGAAATTCCACTAAATTTAATCACATCATTTCAAAGATGTCTTTTTCTCCGCCGTTTATTTTTTACGTCGTCGCCGACAAATATCTTCGTAAGAGTAATTATTGGCAGTGTGATAAACACGAAATTTGTTTTGGCTTTAGATCCATGTCATTCTTGGTTCTTTTTGAAATGCCTTCAAGAAAATCCATCTTCTAACAGTTCTGCATAAATCCACTAAACAAAAACTGAAAAAAAATCAGAGCAAAGAACAATTACCGGGATGTGGAGCTCCAAGCCCATAAAAGATGGAAGGAGACTCAGAAGATCCTCACGGACGCAAGAATCAAAGAAAAGAGCGATGATCCCACATACCCATTTCACCGAACACTAAAAAAATCTCAAATCTTTCAGATTATGCAACAAAACCGAAGGATATCCCAATAAAAGTAAACCAAGGAAAAAGGAAAATATGAGGGAAACGGAGCAACGTCTTTAGAAAGTAGAATTAAGGAACATTGACCTTGATTTACATTAGTTTAAACCCTAAATATACTCAAATAATCAAATTTTCTGTATAAAAATTGAAGATTTCATGGGAAACAACACGATCAATCTGTATAAAGATCAAACTTTTAAATAAAAATTGAAGATTTCATAGAGTACAAATGGTCATCAATACCAAAAATACCACATGAGTTTTAAATTGAAGATATCTCTAGCCTTGCAATTTAAATTTGTTAGAGCTCATTGCTGATTGTCGTGAGCTTATAAGTCAAAAGGGGGTGAATTGATTTTTAAACAAAAAATTTCACAAATTAATTATTTCAATATAATAAAAATGTGAAGAACAATTAAAAGATTCTTGAAAAATGGTAAATATGTAGTTTAAAAAATATGAATTATTTTAGTAAGAATTGAAAGTTTTTTCTCAAAAGTATTTCAAAATTGGTTTCTTTAATAATGAAAAATGTTTATTTCTTTTTCTATGAAGTAATGCAATTTTCAAAACACAATGATAATAGAAGAATAGAAATAAAATAAGAGATAAATAAAAGAAAGAGGAGATAACATCGGGGATTTTTATAAAGATTCGATTGTCTAAAAAGAATATCTTTTGAATTTACTCCTTTCTTTTCAAGTTATCAAGTATCACTTAAGGTTCTATTAATCTTTCACCAAATTATAATACCTAACTTTACAAACTACTCCCGATCTATACTAGGATTTTCATAGTGATCTAACTTTATAAGATACTCTAATCTCCACTAGAATTTCACAACCATCTAACTTTACAAGATACTCTGATCTCTATTACGATTTCACAACCACCTAATTTTATAAGATTATTCCAATCTTCAATAGGATTTCATAAAGGTTACAAGAAGGATTTTTTTTCACAATCTCTTTCAAGAGATTTTACAAGCTTTTACTCTTTAACGCTTTTTTGAGCGAATATGTCAGTTATGGTTCTAAAGTAAGAAGAAGATGAGAACTAACATTTTTCTAAGGAGAAAGATAGAGAATTTGCAAGTAATAGTGTAAGGCTCATGCTTCTCATATATTCATCTTTGTATGCATGTAACCTATTTATAGAGAAAATCAACTTAGGCTCCAGGTTGTCTTTTGGCTCCAGGTTTGAATTTGGGCTCCAAATTTGAATTTGAATTTGAACTTTTGGTTTCAAGCTTCCTTTTAGTTCCAAGGATTTGAAATTTGAAAAATGACTCTGTAAAATATTAGCTTACCTTAGAAGCTTCTCAAGATATCATACAATTTGAAAATATCATGTAGGTATTGTGTATGTTAGATTTTTTCCACTTTTTCACTTTTTCTTGATTTTCCATCCAAGATAACAACCACGCTACTATTTGATTAAAACTATACTTTCTTCAGAAGACTGATCCAATTGTCATATACTATGTATGTGCCATTCAAAAACTACTCACCTAGTTGTAAAAAGTTATCAAGGTAACCTAGATAATTTAATATTAATTTTAATACATATTAGGCTATTTAAAATTTAAAACTACCTCTTATTTTGATTTTCCTATTCTTAATCAATCAAAAGCTCATAATGACTAATGAATATTGACCATTGGATTTTATCATCTTTCCTTTAAAAAATAAGTATTATATTGCACCCAATAGGATTTTTACTTGGTAAGCAAGTTTGACATTTTTAAAAATAGAAATAAATGGGAAATTTATAAAGCATTTTTAACATATGGGAAAATTTACCTTCAAGAAGTCAATTGGGCTTTTACAAATATGAAAGTATAATGCCCTAAAATTCATAAAGGTTTGATAAACATAATCCATTTATTATTTGAACCTAAATAAGTTGGATAATAATAAAAACTCATAAATCCAAGATCTAACTTAAAAAATACTTTATAAATAAATCCAATTTATTTCCTATTTGTTTCCTTATTCTCTCTTTTTTTTATAATGACAAACCTTTGCAAAGTTTTACTAACAATAATAATTTCAAATCATATACAAAGGGTATCAGAGCTAATAATTTCAAATCATATATTATAAAGGGTATTAGAGCAATATAAGTATATTGAGCTATATGGATACATTCCTAGGAATATCAGAGCAATCTAATATTTGAGAGATATTAGAGGTATCAAAGCAAGATTCAATTTTTAAAGATATCAGAGCATGTTAGAAAAATATATCATGCAACATGCAAAATCATTTGCAAAAATTGATGCAAAAATATTGAAAAAAATGAAACATTTAAGACTTTAAAATGCTCTTCTTGAGTCTAAGGTTTCTTAAAAAAATTGCTCCCTTTAAAAATATAGGTATTTAAAAGATTCTTCTTTAAAATCTTCTCTCTGTCTAAAAATGACTTTCTTAAAAGTTTGCACACTAAAAATTTGTTATAAAGACTTTGCATCCTCTATCCCTCTTTATCATTAGTAAAATAAAAGAACAAAATTTTTGGTATCAAAGCAACTAGGAGAGAAAAAGGTGACAAGAAAGAAAACAAAAGCAGAGCAAAAATCAATATCAAGGTAAAAATAGATCATAGAAAAATAGAAGCATATTATAATAGAGAGTCAAAAGAGAAGAGTGTAAATAATAAGCTAAGTGTTAGATAATAGGTGGGGGAAATTAATAGTGATGAAAATCATAACATGAAAGAAAAGAAAGAATATTAAAAAGTAACAGTATCAAGTCAAAAGTTATTAAAAATTAGAGCAAAGGAACATTAAAAAGTTACAAACATATAATAGAGTGGGATCATAAAGAATAAAACAGAAGCATCTAAATATTCAATTCTACATGAAAAGATCAAACAATGATATAATAGACAAGAAATTAGATAAGAATTAGGTAATGATAGAACAAAAAAAGATACAAACAAGAAATAATAGAAATCAAATAATGATATAATAGGAAAAGATACAAAAATTAGAAAATAATAAATAATTATCTACAAAAGTTTTTCATAAGTAAGTAGCATCAAGATATGTGAATTCCTTAACTAAAACTACTAATAAAATTTAACTTGTTCTAATAGTTTTAGATGCATATACAAAGGTGAAATGTTTAAAACTTACAATGCATATGCCTAGGCTTGATTAGCAAACTGAACTAAGCTATCTAAGGCTTCGGGAAGATTTGTTCTATGATAGTAACAAGTTAATGACAGTCTTCATCTGTATTTGCAAATCTTGGAAGCCATTGTCAACTTTATTTAAGAGATTGGCAAGACCTCCTTCAAGCTTATCAATCATGTCTTCATTGCTGAGCTTAGAATTGGATGTACCTACTTATTCAGCCATAAGTGGAAGATAGGGCAAAGTTGGAAGGTATGCCTTGTGCACTATAGGATCAACGAAGAAAATGAATAGGTCTAGTGGTGGTTGGTTGGAATATGACAGAGAAGACTATGGTTTGAATGGAGTAAGTTAAGGTACTTTATGGGTAATGTTTCAATAGGTAGTGCTTTAATAATAGTTACTTCAATAGTTTGATTGGGAGTATTCTAATTAAGAATATATGGCAAGGTTGAGGAGATTTGGTTAGGTTATTCTACCTAAATAGTTCACTGTCTAGGCTCATTTCCTTAAGTTGTAAAGAACTCAGTGACTGTTGGGTAAATTGTACACTAAATTGGAGTTTGTGTTCTTCCCATTTTGCATAAATACAGCTCAGCTAAATTAAAGATCAGAAAGAGATCTTTAAGAGATAGTAGTACTTGAGAGGTTTAGCAATTAAAACATAATTGTAGAGGCTACAATCTGAAAAAGCTTTAAGGTGAATTATTGCTACCTTCATATTCTAGGACTTTGCCAGTATCCTTTAAAGACTCTACTTCAATATCCACATGTTCTTCTAGTTCCTCATGTACTGATACACTAAACTCCATATTAACTCCTAAATTAGGTTCTTCTACTTTATCTTCCTCCTTTATATCAGTTAATGGTTCATACTATGTTTCACTTTCCTAATTGCCAACAAGTTATTCTTCCTTTTCCTTCTTTTCTTCTTCATCTTTCTTTTCCTCTTCTCCTATCTCAATTTCTTCCTCTTCTTCTTCTATTTCTTCTTCAATGTCTACTATATTAAGCTCTTTTTTAAGCTTTTGGATTTCTTCTTCTAGTTTCCCTTTCCAAACTGTGGCAAGTTCAATCCTGATGTCTATTAATCTATTCATATATTCTTCATCCATAGGCTCAGTGTCAAATTCATCATGAATTATTTTTATTTTCTCAAAGTTTGATTCTAACTTAATAACTTCCTTAGCTTTTAGCTTTCTTACTTTTGTTTCATAGTAATTAGGTACAAAATCAGCTTCTCTTACTTTACTGAATCTTTTTTTCTTTACTTATTTCTTCCTCCTTCTTTTTACTATTGCTACTTCCTAACTTCATAGTTTTTAAAACTTTTATAGCCCTTTTAATTTTTCTAGCTTTTGCTTCTTTAGGATCTTCTTTTATTTTTTTTTCCTTCCCTTTATCAAACTTTTTTCTCTATGTACTTTCCCTTTCTCTGATATTTATTCCTTTAGCAAGCACTTGAAAAGGACTACCCATTTCTTCCTTCTTCTTCTCTTCTGCCACTTTTATAAATTTCTTCTTTAATTTTTTAACTCCATGAACCTCAACTGGGTAATTTTTTAAGTTAATAATTTTTCTATTCATCTTGGTAAGAAGCTTAAGTTCTTTATTGAAAGCTAGTATTCTAAGCTAACTATCATTCATTACATTACCTCTAGAAACTCCTTGTCCTTTTTTCCTAGACAAATCTACTTCAAAGTATTTTAGGATTCTCGTAATTACCATATTATATCCTATATGCACATTAGCTCTAGACTAAATAGACAAATTATGTCTAGTTATTAGATACCCTAAATTGATTTTAAACCTGGTCTCTATAGCCTATAATAGAAAGGTTTCAAAATTACTTATATTGCTTATAAAACCTCTTCTAAGGCATAAGACATTGTAGATATAATAGTATAAAACCTTGTCATTCATTATCAGTTAGTTTACTAAAGGAGTTTTATCTATATTTTTACTTTTTAGCTTTTGAATCCATCTTCTGAAATTGAATCTATTTCCATCCTTAGTGGTTTTGCTTGGATTTAATCTAGCCCCACATTTGGGGATTCTAAAAAGTAGTTCATCAGTCTCAGATTGACTTTCTATTCTTCTCCATTAACATAAATCTGCAACCTTTCACCATCTTCAAAAGACTAATATTGGCATAGAAGAGTTTTATGTGCTTTTCATATACCAATTTGTCCATTTTCATAAAGTCCTCCCACTATATCTCCTTCAACCATTTAAAGCCTTTTACTCTCTTCATTTTCTAAGGACTGAATATCAATTTTTTTGGGTTTCACGAAGCTGCTCATCTTAAAATTGTTGTCATATTTGCTTACTACAAATACATTTCTGAAATCATGTTCATTGAAAATTATGGATTGTGCAATTGATAAAGTTCGAGTTTATCGAAAAGAAATAAAGGCAGTGTTAAAAATGGGTATTTGAAAAGGAGACAAAGTTATTGAATATGCAATCGAAGGGTTTTTCAATTAGAAGGCTTTCTAAAATCTGGGTTAGAGATTATAGGTTTTGGTGATAGAGAGCAGAGAAATGAAATGGTTTTTTGGGTTAAAGCAGAGAAGTCGAATTAACTTGCTTTAGAAATTTAATGAAATAAATTTCATTTCATTTAAAAAAATTGATTCAACAAGTATGACATATAATTTCATTAAATCTTTTCATAGGTGTAGTTGGCAGAAAAACTAGTGATTAAGGAGTTAAAACACAATTTAATTTTGTATTAAAATGTTAACTCTATTTTAGAAGGATGATGAAAGTACTTTCAAGTACAAAAAGAGATAATATGTAACAGTGAATTTGGTAGTAATGTCCTTTTGGCACCGTAGCTGTGATTTAACATAATCCAAAAAATTTAAAATTTTAATTTTCAGATTTTTTTTAAATCTTCTAAAAGCTTGAGATAGCAATGAGCTTGCTATCTCATAACCTTAAAATTATTTCCTAATTAATTTGAATCTATTTCTAAGAAATGATGCATGACATGTCACATAGGTAAATGATAACACATAAATTGCACATAGAGTGATTCAATCAAGACTAATCAAACCAAGTTCCTTTCTAATATAACAAAACCTATCTTCTTATAAGGGTTTTGTAAAGATATTCACTAACTGATTTTCAGTATTTGTAAATTCAAGTAGGATATCTCCTTTAAGCATATGATCTCTCATGAAATGATGTTTAATTTCAATATGTTTGTGTTTATGAATGCTAAATAGGATTTTTTGTTAGATTTATAGCACTTGTATTATCACAAAAGATTGGAACAGATGAAGATTTCAAACTATAATCTTCAAGTTATCTTTTCATTCATTGAATTTATGTGCAACAACTTCCTACTACTATATATTTTGCTTCTACTATTGATAAGGTGACTAAAGCTTATTTTTTTGCTATGCTATGATACAATTCTTTATCCCAAAAATTGACATGCTCCACTAGTACTCTTTCTATCTAACTTGCATCTTACAAAGTTAGCATCTAAAAATCCCAATAGATTTAAAGAACTATCCTTGGGATACCAAAGGCCATAGTTCTTAGTTCTTAATAAATATCTAAACATTCTTTTAACAACACATAAATAAGATTCTTTAGGATTTAATTGATATCTAACATATACATAAATACTAAACATAATATTAGGTCTACTTGTGGTTAAGTAAAGGAGTGAACCAATGATACCTTTATACCACTTTTCATTAACGGCCTTACTATTTTCATCTTTATCCAATTTTATCGGTGGATTCATAAGCACAATGGCTTTTGCATTTTTCATCCTAAATTTCTTTAGAAGCTCACATGTGTATTTTGCTTAGTTTATAAATATTCCTTCCTTTATTTACTTTATTTGAAGCCTAAGGAAAAATGTGATTCCTCCCATCATGCTCATCTCATATTCACCTTTCATTAGCTTTGAAAATTCCTTGTATAAAAGGTCATTAATAGAACCAAAGATAATATCATTAACATAAATTTGGACAACCTGTATATCATGCTCAATGGTTTTAATAAAAAGAGTAATATTCACTTTACCTCTTGAAAAATCATTTTCAATAAGAAATTTATTAAGCCTGTCATACCAAGCTCTTGGAGCTTGTTTTAATTCATAAAAAGGCTTTAGTAAGTTTAGAGACATGAATTAGCTTTTCTCTATCTTCAAATCCAGGAGGTTATTTTACATAAACTTCTTCATTTAGAAAGCTATTTAGAAAAGCAATTTTTACATCTATTTACTAAGTTTGAAAATTTTGAAGTAAGCAAAAAATAGTAACATTCTTATAGATTTAAGTCTTGCTACTAGTGCATAAGTTTCATCATGATCAATACCTTCTTATTGATTATATCCTTGACCTACTAATCTTGCTTTATTTCTTACCATTTTGTTAGATTCATCCAATTTATTTCCGAATACCCATTAGGTTTCAATGACTGGATGATTTGAAGGTTATGGTACAAGCTTTCATACTTCATTTTTCTCAAATTGGCATAATTCCATTTTCATGGCTTTAACCTAACTTTTAGCTTTGACCTAACTTTCATTATTAAGAGCATCTTATACATTCTTAGGTTCTATATGGGATAGTAAAGCCAAGTTAGTTTTATTTTTAAAAAAAGATCTAGTTCTCATACCTTGAGATGAATCACCAATAATAAATTCATTTGGATAGTTTGGATGATTTCTCCATTCTCTTGGTAGGCTTCCTTTACTCTTTTAAGGAGTATGTTGCTGCTCTTCTATTGGATTTTTTATAACTTTGTCATTCTATTCCAGATAGTAGTCATCTTGTTCATTTTTAGCACTTTGCTTGAAATAGCAGTCTCCTTGCTCTTTCAGGAAATGGGTTTTAAATTAATTTTCTTTGGCTATTTTGGTTTAATTTTTAATCTCTTCCTCTTTTGATATTACTTATCCTTCATTATCAGCTTGCTTTCTCAAGGAATATACATTATATTCATAGAAAATAACACATATAGATTCTTCAATATTAAAGGTTCTTTTGTTGTATACTTTATGAGCTTTACTTGTATCAAAGCATCCAACAAAAATTCCTTCATCACCTCTTGAGTTAAATTTTGCAAGATTATCTTTTCTATTATTTAAAATGAATCATTTACATCCAAAGGTATGAAAATAACTACTGTTAGATTTTCTACCTATCCATAACTCATATTGTGTCTTCATCAAAAATAAGTCTTATAAAGCATTTATTTGAAATTTAACATGATGTATTAATAGCTTCAGCCTAAAAATATTTTGGTAAATTATTTTCACAAAGCATGGTTTTAGCCATATTTTATAATGTTCTATTTTTCCTTTCCACCACCCTATTTTGCTAGGGAGTTCTAAGATAAGAAAATTTATAACTAATACCATTTTCATTAAAAAAACTTTCAAACTTTTGATTTTCAAATTCACCACCATAGTCACTTCTAATATTTATAATGCAAATGCCTTTTTCATTTTAAACTTTCTTGAAAAATTTCTCAAATATTTTAAAAGTATCGTCTTTATGTGTAAAGAAATATACCCAAGTAAATCTATAGAAATCATCAACAAATTACTAAACCATACCTTTTTCTTTCGAGACTCTACGTTTTAGTAGGACCAAATAAATTCATATGTAAAAGCTCTACTAGTCTAGAAGTTGAAACCATATTTATAGGTTAAAAATATGATTTTACTTACTTGCCTTGTTGACATGCGTCACTTATACGGTCTTTTTCAAAATTTATTTTTGGAAGACCTATCATTAAGTCTTTCTTCAAAAGGTTTAAAATAAGATGCATAATAACATGACAAAGTCTTCTATGCCATAGCCAACTTTTATCACTTGTTGATGCAAGATATTTTAAAGATCTTAAAGAAATTTCTTGCATATTTGAAACATAAATATTATCAATTCTTTTTCTAACAAAATAATTTTATTTTCCTTTTTATGTTATATAAAATAGTATGGTGATTCAAAAATCACTTTATATCCTTTATCACATAGTTAGCTAATGCTTAGAATATTATACTTAAAGCCATTAACTAAACTAACATTATTAATGAAGGTAAGACCCATATCTATCTTACTTGTACTAATGATTTTGCATTTGGTGTTGTCTTTAAGTGTGAAAAATCCACTATTTATAGTTTTGAGTGATGAGAACTTGCTTTGACGAAATTAAAACACACCTACAATAAAAGATTAATTTTTCTTAGGTACCCAAATCTTTTTAAGTCCTTAGAGATTAATTGATGCCTTTTTATCATTTTGTTTATAGGGTATCCAATATTGATTTTTCTTTATAAGCATTCTTTTTCTTAAATAATAAAAGGCAGCAATATGACTTTTATCTTTACTATAATTGCAAGTCACATATGAACTTGATGGATAAAAGGCTTTCACAAAGAAGTTTTTATAATGTGAGTGAAGATATCCTAATCCTTCTTTTTCAAAAGCATATTTTTGAATTCCTAATAGAGTATCCAAATTATTTTTTTCATTAATAAGTTTTGCAAGATCATTTTAAAGAAATATTTTCTTTTTTCAAGTTTAAACATTTATGCTCTAACTTAGATATTATTTTATGACTTTCTACTTTTAAAACTTTAAGATCATCTTCTAAAGTTTATTTTTCTTTCTTTAAAAGATCCTTTTCTTTTGACAAATATTGATTTTCTTTTTCTAATTTTCATCTAATTTTGTTAGAAATTCAAGATTATTTTCCAAAACTTGTTTTTTCCTTTTAAAAGCTTCATTTTCATTTTTCAAAATTTTTAAATCATTTGTCAAAGTTTGATTTCCAATTTCAAAAAGATTGAAAAATCTTTTTCCTTTTTGAGAAAATTATTTTCCTTTATTAAAGCTTTGTTTTGCTTTTCCAAAGAATAATATTTAGTTAAGATTTTGTGAAAATATTCCATCAATTTATTATAAGATAAAGGAGATTCAAGTTCATCATCAGTTATCTCATTGTCTTCTTCATTTCTGACTATAAAGTAATAGTTAGTAATATCATCTACTTCTTCTTCTTCATCTTTAGGTTCTTCTTTGAATGTTACGTCTTTATCATCCTATGTTGTTACCATAGCCTTCTTCTTGGTTGTCTTCTTTAGAGGTTTTTTCTTTAATTTTGAACATTCATTTTTTTTGTGTCTTAACTTTTTACATTCAAAGCAAACCAAAGGTTGGTTACTTGATTCTTTATTTTGTTTTCCTTTTGAAGTGTTCTAGGCTTAAAACCACCTTTTCTTTTGTACATTCTAAAAAATCTTTTTTCCAAAAGGCTAATTCATCTCCTTATTCTTTTGTTTCTTAATCAAAATCATCCTCTTCTTCATTATCTTTTTATGAGAATGTTTTAAATATTATTTTTTTTTCTTTTCTTGATCTTTTCCTATGTATGTTTTTTTATATGCTAAGAGTTTTCCTTTTAGCTCATCATATGTAAGAGTGGAGAGATTGTTTCCTTCTTATATGGCATCTACTTTAAATTGTCATAATTTTGGAAGAATTCTCAAGATTTTCATCACTAGTTCTCCATTGGTAATGATTTAATGCATAAAGATCATTAGTGATAGCTAAGAGCCTTTCAAATATAAGCTCTATCTTTTTGTTTTCTTCCATCTTGAATATTTCATATTCATGCACAAGTATATTGATCCTAGTTTCTTTTACTTGATGAGTGCCTTCATAGGTCACCTCAAGTTTATCCCACATTGATTTTGCAGAAGCACATTTTGAGATCTTTTTAAACTCACTAGGTGTTATAGGACATATAATGGTGTTCATTGCTTTTACATGTGTTGCTACCTTTTTATAATCAACTTCCATCCATTCATCTTCTAGCTTAAGCACTTTTGTTTCTCTCTCCATCTTTGTAAGTGCTCCATAACCTTTCTTGATTACTTTCCATACTTCAATATCGATGGATTTGATATAGATCATTATTTTAAACTTTTAGTAATCATAATTTGCACCATTGAAGGGTGAAGGTTTAGTTATAGAATGTCTTTCTGATTCATGATTTTGGCCAAAAAGTTTCATTACCTATAAGATCTTTACTCACAAAGTTGTTAGACTTTTTAAAATGTGAGACCAAGCTTGAATACCAATTGAGAGAGCTTATAAGTCAAGAGGGAGTTGAATTGGCTTTTAAGCAAAAAACTTTACAAATTAATGATTTCAATATAATAAAATTATGAAGAATAATTAAAATATTCTTGAAAAATTGTGAATATGTAGTTTCAAAAATATGAATTATTTTAGTAATGATTGATAGTGTTTTCTCAAAAACATTTCAAAAAGTGTTTCTTTAATAATGGAAAATGTTAATTTCTTTTTCTATAAAGTAATGCAATTTTCAAAACATAATGATACTAAAAGAATAGAAATAAAATAAGAGATAAGTAAAAGAGAGAAAAAATTACATTAGGGATTTTTATAGAGGTTCGATTATCCAAATAAATATTTTTTAGGTTTACTTCTCTCTTCTCAAGCTATCAGGTATCGCTTAAGATATCCACTAATTTTTTACTAAGTTACAACAACTAACTTTACAAGATGCTCCTGATTTAGGATTTTTACAACCACCTAACATTACAACATACTCTAATCTCCACTAGGATTTCATAAGCACCTAACTTTACAAGATTATCCCAATCTCCATTAGAATTTCACAAAGGTTACGAGAAGGATTTTCTCACAATCTCTTTCAAAAGATTTTATAAACTTTCACTCTCTAACACACTTTTAGGTGGATATGCAAGTTATGGTTCTAAAGTAAAAAGAAGATGAGAACTAAGATTTTCTAAAGAGAAAGATAGAGAATTTGCAAGTTGTAATGTAAGGCTTATGTTTCTCATATTTAATCTTTATATGCATGTAGCTTATTTATAGAGAAAATTAACTTGAGCTCTAAGTTATCTTTTGGCTCCAAGTTTGAATTTAGGCTCCAAATTTAAATTTGAACTTTTAGCTCTAAGCTTTCTTTTGGTTCCAAGGATTTAAAGTTTGAAAAATGGCTCCATAAAGTGTTGGCTTGCTTTAAAAGCTCCTTAAGATATCACACAATCTAAAAATATCATATAGGTACTGTGTATGTCAAATTTTCTGCCACTTTTTAACTTTTTCTTAGTTTTTCATCTAGCTACTATTTCACTAAAACTATACTTTCTTTTAAAAGACTAATCCAATTGACTTATACTGTGTATGTACCATTAAAATTTTTTTCATGTAGCTATAAAAAGTTATTAAGATAGCATAGATAATTTAATATTAATTTTAGTACATTTTAGGCTATTTAAAATTTGAAACTCCCTCTCATTTTAGTTTTTCCACTCTCAATCAAGTAAAGGCTCAAATGACTAATGAATATTGACCATTGAATTTTATCATATTTTCTTTAAAAAAATAAATATTATATTGTAGGCAATAGGATTTTTACTTGGTAAGCAAGTTTGACATTTTCAAAAATAGAAAGAAATGGAAAATTTATAAAGCATTTTTGTCACATGGGAAAATGTACCTTCAAAAAGTCAATTGGGCTTTTGCAAATATGAAAGTATAATGTCCAAAAATTCATAAGAGTTTAATAAACATAATCCATTTATTATTTGAACCTAAAAAAGTTGGATAATAATAAAAACTCATAAGTCCAAGATCCAACTTAAAAAATACTTTATAAATAAATTTAATTTATTTTCCATTTGTTTCCTCATGTTAAAGAACCCATTCCATCATCATCTTAATACGCCAACACCATGCCTTGCCTTGCTATCATTGAAAGCCTTCATCTTTCTGTAAAGATCGAATGGTGTTCCCTTTCACTAAATAACATAAAGGATAAAGGGTAATATAGTCATATAATAATTAATTTTTTTAAAAAAATTGTAATAAAAGGTATAAAACAATTAAAAAGCAAATATTCTTAACAATTTTCATTAAAAAGATTAATATGTAGGATTAAAAATTGCAGAAATTATCCTTGTAGTTTTGATAAACTATAGGTCAGAGTGGTATATTTTACTTAATTATTTATTAAGAGTATGAATTGTAAATTAATAAAAAATAAATAAATTTAAAAAAATTGAAAATTCATCAATTAATAAATTATAAATTATTTAAAATAATTTATTAAATTAATTTTTCTATGAAGTAGTGCACAAAACAATCCTGGAACTTAATTTATAAGTTCTTAACCAAATAAATAAATTATAAACAAACTTATTTGTTAGAAGGAACATGATCATAATTTTAGATATTCTCAAAAAGATTTAGATAGTATTGATATATATATATACTATCACAAAATAACAACTCAAAAATTTATTCATTAATTATTTGTATTAATATTATATGAAAGTAAATTTTAAAAATTAATTTTTATTAACTATATGAATAAATCCTACCATATGAAATAAATAATGGGGAATAATAAACATCAAAGAATAATCAACCCTACTCTTTTATTCATCTCAATGCAAAATATTATACATATTTTCATATTTCAAACTCCAATTAAAAAATCAATATATTAATATATATCATCAATTTATATACTTGGTTATATATAATAATTTTAAAAACACAATTATATTCAATTTACAATTTAAATTCGACTTTTTTTTCAACTTTTAAAAGTGTAATGAATACATTATTTTTTATTATAATGCATTTTGAAATAATATTCATGTCAACACCTAATACCAGAGTCACATGGTAGTAAGTGTGTGCGACTGAAGATATTAAATCCTCAAATTTCATAAATGATATGTCATGTAGCGTTAAATATATACACCCATTAAATTTAAAAATTTGACTCCGTTAAAATATGAAAAAGGATCAAATTATGAATCATGTTTTGTGTTGATATAATTATAAAAAAGAAAATTATGTATTTAATATTATCATCTAATTAAAATTTGAATAATACTGCAAATAAATTGTGAAAAAAGAATAACTTTAAAAAGATTAAGCTCTTCTGCAAGTCTGCAGACTCAACCAATGCCTCGCGCCAAGGGTTACAACTATTATAATAAAATATTGCTGGAAGACCTTTTCATTCAGAACTTCTCGCTTGGGATTTTATTTTCTCCATTTCTCTGTTTCCGTCTAACAATTTCTTCATTTTTCCCCCAGTCCTGCTGCTGCTACACCCGACGAGGACAATTTGTCATCTACTTTTAAACTTTACTTGGTATGAGTGAAAATAAAGAGGAATGAAAATTGAATGGAAACTGAACGGAGAAATAAAAGAAAATAAGATAAAAAATATTTTATTCTTTTTATGTTTGGATGGAGGAAAAATTGAGATGAATGAAAATGAGAAAGATATTACTTTTTCTTAATTAATGTGATAAACAAGTAATTTTATATATTAAAATTACAACTTGCATTACAAAATTTAATAGTACAATTTCCTTATTTTTTATTTTTATAAATATAATTATTTATTTAATTTACTACTATTTTGAGAGTAATATTTTATTTGATATTAATTTATTTTAATTTAATTTAAATTAAAATTTATTATTAATTAGTTTTATATATTTATAAAATATTTACTATGCACATAATTGTATTCACATGCTCTAAATTAAATATGTCTATTATTTTAATTAATTAAAATGACTCAAGTTGTCAAAATAGCAATAATTTGAATTTAATTTAATTAAATATGAATATAAAAATTGAGAAAATTATATCTATTGTAACCTCCTCAGACAATTAATATAAAAAGTGGTAATAAATAAAATTGATGATAATTTCATCTTTTGTTTAAGGGTGAAAATAGATCAGGTCATTCATAAGTAGCCCATGGTCTGGCTTTTTAACAGCTTGACTCTTTATCTAATTAAACAAATAAGGTCTAAGGTAATATATTAATTTATTTATTAAACAAGCTTAACTTAATTAATTTTAGGCTTAGCTTGTTAATATATTAGGCTGATTCATTTGACTAATATGTTGTCTTCATATAGTTTGTTTAAATTAATTATCTTGTTGAATTATAATTATTACTACTCTTTTATTATTGTACCTTATTTGTTTAATTTTGTCATTAATATTCTTAAATTTTAAATTTTGTAAGTGATAAATTTGTATTATTATATTATTTAATTTTTTTATTATAAATAAATATGATTGTAATTTAGTATGTTAAATTATTAAGACTACTATAAAAGTAGAGACAGAATTTTATTCAATGCCTTGTTTATTCAACATTTTCTTTTACTAAGAAACTTATTTATGACATATATACTTAATTTATAAGTCTATTAATAATTTATTTAAATTTTAATAATTAAGCCTAAATAAACTAACAAGTCATGTTAAACTAAAATTTTACCTACAAATAGGTTACGAGCCAAACCCAAGTTAGTAAATTTTAAAATAAGTTTGGCCTATGTATATCAAGGCCTAAGTTGACTTATTTCAACTTGTTTCCACCCTTATTTCTATCTCCCATCATCACATTAAGAAACATTAGAAAGTATTTTTAGAAAATTATTTTTTAAGCTCTTTTCACACTTATTTTCATCCCATTTTTGGAGGGTGAAATCTTCCACAAGCCCCACCATTATTTTTATTCATGTTCCTTAGCCACCTTTATTTTACATTGGCATCAAAATGACTATAAATTTTTTTTGTGCAAATTTCACACTGTCCCCTCTCCTTTTCATCTCTACCACGCACACCCTTAAAGTTCTTTAGATATTCCCTTTTAACTTTTTTATCTTATTTTATTACAATTTTTTACTCATTTGTCCTACAAATGTTTATGTACTTTCTTTTAATGTTTGTTAAATATTGACAACTGAAAAAATAAATTTTGAGATAAGGTTAAGCAAAGGATAATCCCTTTTTTACCTTCGCTTAATTTTTGAATGAGATTGTGGATCAACTTGTTAGTTATTATAATTAATATGTTTGTATCATTAGATTATTGAACATAGTATATAAGTATTTTTATTCTTTTTTAAATTATATTGGAAAAAATGTAGAATAACCCAATCAAAGTTAGGTGGTTAGATTTTGCATCCTTCTACTTTGAAAATTTGAAAATAATCCCCTCAAACTTTATAAAATATGAAATTAACACTCATTATTAATTTAATTAACCATTTTATCAAATTATATCATCTTTTAATGAACATTTTAAACAAGACAATATTATAATATATTAGTTTATTTTGTTATTTTTTTACATATAAATTTATAACTTATTTATTTTTATATAATTGAAATTCTATATATCTAATTTAATTCATATTAATTATATAACATAGAAATTATTTATGAAAATAAGTTAAACTAACATACTATAATATTGTGATTCTTGTTTAAAAGATCATTGAAAAAAATCAGGTAATTTAATAAAATGGTAAATTAAGTTGATAATGAGTTATTTCCACATTTTTTATAGTTTCTAAAGTCATAGAGGGTAAAATTTAACAACATAAAATTTAAAAGGGTATTTTGTATTTTTCCTAATTATACTTGGTATTCTTGTTTGGTTAATTCTATAGGGAGCTCAAGCTCCTAAGAGCTTGAGTATTTTAACCATTAAATCATTTATTTTCAAATCTCAAATTAAAAAAGTCAAATAGAAAATGCAAATCTCAAAGAAAAATAAGTGATTTAATAGTGAAAACATTCAAGCTCCTAAAAGCTTAAGCTTCTAATAGAATTATGCTTGTTTTTATCATAGGTTATGAATAAGCTTCTTAAAAGGAAATTGACTCAGGTACAAAAATCTTCTCCTCAATTCTCAATTCATGAAGAATTAATATGGTACAAGATTGTTTGAAGCAACAACAAATTGAAATTAATCTATTTGACATCAATCCAATAGACTCAGGATTATGTTCAAAAATTTCAAACTATCATCTTAATATTCAAGATTAAATTTGAATAGCATACTTACAAAAAGGGCCTTCTCAACCCTATGATCACAAATTTCCCAAGATAACATTTGAAGGTATATCAGTATAATAAGTATAGCAGTTGACTAAAGTATAGCATAAAATATAATGTCATATATTACTAATGCCAAGGTATAAAAAATCAAAGCAAATTGGTTAGTTCAATTAGAAAACTAGTGAATCGGCTATTTACCTAGTCCGATCTTATATCAAAACCATATTACTAAAAAACCATGAAAAATTTATCAAACTGAGAATAAATTAATTAAAAATTGCTAAGTGGTCAAGTTCAAATGGTTCACAATACTTAATTATTAGCTTCTGTGCTAATACAATCCTTTTTTACTAAAGGAGGATGCAATTCCTCATCATCTTATTCAATGTGGGACTTATTTTGGAAGGAAATTTCAGGTCTTTAATCTCTCCCTTTTATACATAGTATCTTTTCAATTATTTTCATAATAATTGATAGAATTTTTAAAGAAATCACATTCATATTTAATATAATTTTCCTTGTATTGTTTTTATTCTAATTCAAATTTAAGTGAAAAAATTATGATAGTTAAAAATTATGAAATTTTTTATGCAAAGCATGATAAAAAAACTATTTGATTTAAAAGTTATTATATATTATAAAAATCAAATATTCAATTATATAATATACACTTATATATGACATATAAATTTTGATACATCTTAAACTATAATTTTTTACATATATTATATAATACCATACATTGCATTTAAAACTCTAGTTCGATCACAATTTAATCGTGGTTGAAGCATTAAATCTTGAACTATTCTCTTCTTTGATTCATTGACTAACCCAATTTTTAAAACATTAGCTTATGTTACTATCTTTTTCCCTATCTTTTTACACCTAATATTTGAAAGTAATCCAATGGATACATATTAGTTACAAAAGGATTTAGAATTTAGAATAAAAAGAAAAAGTTACATGTTGATATTGGAAAAGAAAATAGTACTCACAACATTACTTTGAAGAAGTGCTAAGATTTAATGAATCAAAATCAACATGTCTAAGTCACTATTTCTAAGTTATCAGCATAAGCATGTGATTTATATCAAAGATGCTTAATTGTATCAATTGATTGTATTTGTTTCTTTATGAGCAATAATTAGTTTTTTGCAACCATGATGTATCAAAAAGCTTAGTCAAAGGAGGTAACCTTCTCATGCTTTTTAAATTTTACATGATCATAATGAAACAATTAATAAGAATGTTTACAAAATGCTTACAAGTGTTAGTGTATATGCCCTAAAACTAATCATATTGGTAATTGTAATTTTGAATCATGTTATTTTAATGGCAATTCCAATTATTATATTTATATATATTATCTGCATAATATATTTAATTATGATAATAACCTTAGAATAATTGTATTCTTAAATGTCCCTAGTCATATATCATTGTGGATTAGGTTGCTTTGATATGTTAAGACTAGCATGTGTGAAGACTTATATGGGATATTAAGTTTACACATGAGTACAAGTTAGAGAACTTGTATACTGGACCGACCCATATTAAGAACACTACATGGATCGTTATATGAGTGTCATAAGTGATTTTTAGTGATCATTATTAATATGGTCCTTTGACTTGAGATCACCAAAGTTCCCTACATGTGAGTTTCATATTTTGATACTATTCTATATCACTAATGGTTGAGTGAATGTAAGGGTAGATATTGGATATGTCACATATCATGCGGAGGGGTTTGTGTGATCAAGATAGGATTTGTCCCTCCTATATAATAGGAGTAACATCTATGGGCCCCTTGATTAAGTAAAGCTGAGAAAATGCATGGCCATGCTCAGATGAATTAACATGGGATGTCGATTACATTTGTTTCAGTCAGCTTACTTAAGAATAAAGAAATCTTAAGATTAGGCTATACGAGAATGACACGGTCCATGTCTCGTGCTCAATCTAGATGTATAGGACAAAAGGACATAGGTGATGATCACTTGTAAAGGTTTAGTCAAATCACCGACTTTCTTATTACTTGAGTAACAATGATGTGTTGCTAGACACCAATCATTGTTTATAATCATTAATATGATCAATGGTCATTGCCAACGTAATGAGAGCCTGTAGGGTCGCACACTTAGAGCCTAGTGAATTTGGAATTAATGGATCAAATTGTTTGGGCTTAATATTTGAGAATTCATGTTATAATTATAAGGCCCAATAGTAAGCCTATAATTGTACATGGAATAAAGCCCAAATAGGTTAGGTTTTCCTATGCACCTATTTAAATAGGCTTGTTGGGTAATAATAGGATTATTATCATTATTCACGCACCCCAAAAAGACATAGAAAAACCCTAGCACCTCTCCTTGACCAAAACCCCTGAAGAGGCGTAGCTAGCACTACGAGGTGAAAGGAGATCAATTCCAACCGGTGTTTGTGTGGACATTCATTGGTGATTTACGGGTTCGTGTGGATACCATAGAGGTGCAGCCACATTAAACGCTGCACTGGTCATCTAATCTTCTAGTTTCTATTCCGGTTCGTGGTTTGGAGAGCAGATTGGATTGGAAACGGACAGAAGCAGATCGGATTTGTTGTGTAACGAACAGAAGATTTTTGGTCGAAAGGTATAAACCCTAATCCCTAATCTATGGCATTCTAAATTCGCATGGATCCTTGGTGGAAATCGTGCAAAATTTTTATTCCGCTGTGCATGTATGATGCGCGATTTCCAGCAACAAGAACAATCTATTTATTGCTTCTTATATTTAAAAGGTCATTATGAATATTGCTATTATTGAGACTACTAATGCAATAATAAATTATAATTTGAGATAATTTTTTTACTATTACTATGGATGAGCAACATGATATATCAAACAAAAAAAAATATTTACCTATTGCTTTACATAAAAAAGGGAAGCATTGTTGAGCATTTTTTTTTCGCTATTATACATGTTAGTGATATTATTGCATTATCATCAAAGATGGTAATTTAATCATTATTTTGCAAACATGGATTAAGTATATCAAGAATTCATGGATATGGTTATAATGGTGCTAGTAACATGCAAGGTGAATTTAATAGCCTTAAAAGTTTAATTTTAAAAGAAAATCCTTTTATTTTTAATATTCATTATTTTGCTCATTAGTTGCAACTTATTATTGTTACTATTGCCTAAAATCACATTCAAATTGGTTCTCTTTTCAAATTAGTTGCTAATATATTAATTACTATTGGGGGCTCATGTAAAAGATATGACTTGCTTCATTAATAACAAATTTTCAAGGTTAAAAAGGCATTAGAAAATGGAGAAATAACTATAGGATGTTATTAGTCTTCAAAGAAATAGGATGTTATTGGTCTTCAAAAAAATAGTAAAATTGTTTGGGTTCACATTATTGTACTTTAATCATTTTAATTCTATTGTATTCTTCAATTATTGATGTGCTTGAGATTATTAAGGAAGATGGGTTAAATGCTTATCAAATGACTAAAGCTGATACCTTATTGGATTTGTTACACACATTGGATTTTGTGCTCACTTTACATTTGAGAAAAATTATCTTGGGAATTACATATGAATTATCACATGCATTACAAAGAAAAGATTAAGATATTGTTAATGCTATGAAATTGGCAAATATAGCTAAGGAAGAATTGCAAATTATGAGATAGCAGGTGGCATTGTCACTTGAAGTCTTTTGATATTGATATCCTTAATATTGAAAAGATTTTCTGATTTACAAGGCAACCACAACATATAATTTATATTTTTACAAACATAGACATAACACAAAGAAATACTAATACAATAACATGAAAAAGAATCTAAAAATAAGAAGACATTTATGTATATACATATATAAAATTTTATTAACATCTAATTATTATATTTTTGTGTAAGTGCATTGATTATTTAATTTGAAAACATTTAGCTTTTAGATGTATTTTACTTGGGTATTAGAGTATCACAAAATATTTGACACAAGTTTTAAAAAGTGACAAGTGTTAGATATAAAGACAACATGACTTGTATTTAGAGTGTTCATGCTTTAGAAGATCTTTTGGCAATCCACACAATGTTAGTTTCAAGGCATCATGCAGAGAATTTCTTACTTATATAGATTGCATTACATTAAGTTATTCAAAATAAGTTTTAAATACCAAATTATTCATAAGTTTAAATCTAATGTCACAATTACAATTATAGTTACTACATATGGACATTTAAATGAGTAAGTCCTTGTGCTTTCATGGTTCCCATGCAATAAACACTTTATTTGACATTTTGATTAGCATAGAACTTATGAAAATATAGGGTGTCCACTTATTTGGATAACCAAATGCAACAACTACATATGCAATTATCACATTTAATCAAAACTCATAAATAATTTAATATTTAAAAATTAGTTTAAATGATTTAATATATTACATTCCATATATGTAAGAATTTCTCCATAATGATAAATCATAATGGAACTTCATTTGAAGGTTTTTGCTTTACTAATCAATGCTTTTCTAACATAAAAGTTAGGCTACTTACAATAAGGCAAGCATTGGTATTTGGGAAAACTTATCACTTCTTGGATCTAATTGTAAAATTTAATTCTTCAAATGTTATTCAAATTCATTCTATTGAAGTACTTTTGTATTATCTTTTATGAGTGCTTTATTAAGAAATTATCAAGCTCAATCAAGATCTTGCCTCTTATTTTTAAACATATTTTTAGGGAAGTACTTCAGCTAGCTAACTATCTTACTAAATGGGGAGCTTTACACTAAAATAATTGCTTAATCTAGGATAATCCTTATTCTAGTGTTCTTTTAGTCCTAGTTGTGAATGTAGCTAAAATTTTATTTCTAGGATAACTTACTTTTGTTTGTTTGTTTGTTTTTTCTTATATTTTAATGATCTTTCACTACCTAAAAAGAAATCTATATTTTATAGTAGTTTATATATACTTACATACATTGATCTTCTCTAAGAATTCTTCTCTAAGTGATAGTTAAGTTGTAATTAAAGGTAAACATTGATTAGAATCTCATTTAGATAAATGACTTAAATAAATGCTTGTATCTATTACTATAAATGCTATTAAAATAAGTCAATTTGTGTTTGGATAAGTGATAAGCAAAATTTTATCTGCATTATTTTCTCCTATTTTGCTCTTAATAAGTTATACATGCTTAATTTCACAAAATTAATCTTATTTTATAATTTTCGGGATGGTTTTACAATGTTCTAAATTTATTATTTTTGTTTTTCAACTATATCTTAGACTTTGGATGTTGGATCAGATTGATTTATATGTTGTTGGAAAGCTTAAAGAATGACTTACAAATTTAAAGTATTTGATCAAAGCCCAGTTTGGACTCCTTTAAGGCCTTATTTAATCAAGAAGGTGAAATATTGTTTCTATGCTGGCTAAGCTAGCTTTGATTTTTGGGTTATATCTAGAGCCACAGAGGTTGAATTAATATGAAACTAGCACCTAAATCTCCACAAGACCTAACTCTATAGCTTTTATGTTTATGGTTTACCAAAATTACATTATTTTAGTGATCTTATACTAGTTAGAAGTCAGACCTACGGGATTTTCATTACTATAACTCTTTAAGTTAATTATTTTGTAAAAATAGGTTCTAAGCTTCTAAAAATTAGGAAAATCCTATTTTTGTAATCCTAAGAGACTTAGAATTCAAGTCCAATAAGGTTTTAGGGTAAAGACAAGAACACAAGTTAGGCTAAAGACTTTATGCTTTACAGAATTCAACTTTCTTTCTTTTTCTAGTATTCTTGCTCTTCATCAATGGAGCACTAAATTTAAGAGTTAATTTTTAAGGCTTTTCTCTTTTGGATTATGGGATCATAATTTGTAATGTTAACTTCCTTTTTCCTAATTACTTAAGCTGATTTCTTGAAATTACTTGTGTTAGATGTTAATTTGATATAATTGATATTCATCCTTATGATTTTTTATCTTTTTATATCTTGATATTGAATTATGACTAGTAAATCACAATTTTACACATAAGGGCAGAGGGTTGAGAGATTAATTTAGAATTTTCTAAATTAATTTCTTAATTCAATTGAATTTTATTTTTAAATTAATTTTAATCTAGCTTAAGAATTATAGTGATTGCTTAATTCAACTAATCTTAATTGATTAAATCCTAAATGGTAATTAAGCATAGGATTCAATAATTATTATAGGGGTTTTGGGTAATTCAAGATTGAAAAATTAATTAGAAAAGTAAAATATTAATTAATCCATGATTAATCCAAACTAAAGCTCTCAATTCTTTGAATTGGTTGTTTTATTACATTAGTTTTCTTTCTTGCTATTTACTTTGCACTTTATTTTTTTTAGTACATTTATTTTAATTTCAATTTACAAAACCCCTTAATTTTTTATTCTGTATAATTTTGCATATTGCATTCATTCTGCATTCGTACTGCATTCTAGATTACTATTTGCATTTATATTGCATTGTGTTTGCATCTGTTTCATCTATTTCATTTGTTTCTTTTGTTTCTAATGCAATAATAAAATAAATAATTATGCAAACATTGTTGGTGAATCAATTAGAAAGGAAAATTTAAAGGATCATAGGGGTACAACTTGGTTTGTCCCCTTGTATTACATTATTTTCAGCAAACCACCATTAATCTAATTTTAAGTGCATTGCTATGTACAGATTAAAACTTTGGTGCTATTACTAGGGATCCACTTGAATTAATTTTTTTCCTGCATATTACTAGTTGTGCATTACATAATTGTTCAAGCAATCTAGTTAGTAATTGCATTTGTCAATATGTTACTTACATTTTATAATAGTTATAATTTTTTTACATTTTCTTGCATTCTCTTACATTCTTTGATTTTTGGATATTCCTTCACTTCAATTCATTATATTTCATCATATTTTATTTCATCCTATATTCAAACGGAGGTTTTTGGCATAAAGAAACTAGTTTTGCACTATTTTCTACTTTACCCCCTCTTAGACAAGTACTAAGTCTCATTAGCTCTAATAGAATTGAAATTTTCTATAGTGCTAGATTTAATTTTTCTTATCAAAAGCCACTAGCCTTTGGCTTATGATGTATGGTATTTTTTGGCCAAATTTTACTATTTTGACCACTTTTTTAATTTTTCTAAATTTTTATTACATTTGTGGATTTTGTATGGTTATAGATTTCATTTCATAGTGGTCCTATAATTTTTAAAAATATCTAGGAAAGTTAATTAGATGTGTTTAAAGTAATTTTTCATAATGTATTAGTATTTTGGTGTTGCTATGCTTTTATCTAATGTAGGTTAATATAGTGTAGTGTAGTGGAAGTGTATGATTAGGAGAAGTGTTGGTGAATTACTCAAGTTTAGTTTTGAAATTGATTGGACCTTTCATTTTTTGTGTAGGAATAAAAACAAAAGTAGTTTTAGCATGCACAACCCCCCTTTTTTATCCTTTAGATAACTCAAAAAGCATAGCAAATAATAATAGGACTTTGAAGAAATTGGTTGCCCCTGATGTTACTTCTAACTATTAGGAATCTAATATCCTCAATTAGATGTTGATTTTTAACTTAAATCCTACCTAATACACTTGCTTCCTAAATTTTATGGACTTACAAGTAAGGACCCTCATAAGCATTTAAAAGAATTCCACATGGTATGTTTAATAATAAATCTTAAAGGAATTTCAAAAGACTATAGCAAGTTAAAGGCCCTTCATTTCTCCCTTGCTAATACTACTAAAAATTGGGTTTACTACCTGTAACCTAGCTTTATAACATACTAGAATGACATGAAGCAACTTTTTTTAGAGAAATTCTTTCCTACATCTAAAACAACTATAATAAGGAAGGAGATTAGTGGTTTTAGGCAGCTAAATGGGGAGACATTATATGAATATTAGGAAAGGTTCAAGAAATTTTATGCTAACTATCTACACTACATGATTAGGAAATAACTTCTAATCCAATACTTTTATAAAGGTCTTTTTCCTATGGATAAAAGCATGATAGATGCAATAAGTGGCAGAGCACCGGTGGATAAAACTCCCATGGCAACCAAAGATCTTATAGCAAACATAATAGCTAACTCCCAATAGTTTGGCACTAGAGTTATAGCTACAACATTAAGCGGGAATGAGATAAATTTTTCCTATTCCAACTAGCAAAGATTATAGAATAGAATACATAAATTAACTTCACTAGTTATGCAATTAGCAATGGGACAGCAACAACAATTCCAAGCTCCTATTTCTACTAAAGTTTATCGAATTTGTTCATGTCCAACTCATCCTAGTGATTCTTGCCTAACATTATAAGATGACAGGTATCCAATTCAAGCTTATGCAGCAATAATTTTCCTTAGTAAACCACAGTACTAGCAACAACAAAATCAATTCTAGCAACAAGCTAATTAATACCAATAGTAAGCTCAATATTCTAGTTAAAGAGATAACTAGAATTTTAGATATAATAGTAATTCAAGATAAAATCAATATCCTTCCTATGCTCCTATCTATAACAATATTCAACCTAACCCTATCCAAAAACCAAAAATAAATTTATCCTTCTTTCAATCATCATTTGAAGAACTAGTCAAGCAAATGATAGTTAATAACATACAATTCTAATAAAGAATAAAGGCCATAATCACCAATTTATAAACTCAAATTGGCTAATTGTCTTCTACCTTAAGTGAGTTGAAAGAAAAAGGATTAAATCAACCATATTCTAGCAATGCAAAGAATGAGGAAGTGGTGAATGTCATTATGCTGAGAAATGGTAAGGAAATTAATAAGCCTTCATCGTCAAAACTAGAATCAAGCCATATACCAAAAGCAAATTAACTAGCAAGCAACAATCAACCAGAAACCAAAAATAAACTAGAATAGAAAATCCAGAAGTAACTAGAAAAGGAGATTAAATATGATGATAATGTGGTAAAATTTTTCCCTATAGTCCCACCTCCCACTAATTTTCCTATTCCCTTTCTCTTTCCAAGAAGATTTTTTCCCCGAAAGAAAATTAAAAATGAAAACTAAATTTTGGAGCCCTTTGAAAAAGTAAAAATTAACGTGTCTTTTCTAGATTTGATAAAATAAATTATAAAGTATGCTAACTTTTTAAATAATTTATGCATCGATAAGAAAAAATTAAGAGCTAATAAGAAAGTAAATGAAGGGTAAATGTGTTTGCAATCATTAAAAGAAAATTACTAAGAAAATGCAAAGATACAGGCACATTTACCATTCCATGTGTCATAGGTAAAACCAGAATCGAGCATGCAATGTTAGACTTAGGAACATTAATTAATGTCATGCCTCTTTTTGTTTTTAATGCTTTGAATTTAATAGCTTTAAAAGAAATAAAGGTGACTGTTCAATTAGCAAATAGATTTAATATTTACTCCTTAGGTGTTGTTGAGGATATTCTAGTGTAGGTTGATAGTCTCATTTTTCTAGCAGATTTCTACATTTTGAAAATAGAAAATGAGACATTCAAAGTCCTTTCACCAATCATTTGAGCTAACTTTTTCTTAAGCTAGCAAAAATTATGATTAATGTTCGTGATGGAATATTAACCATGGAGTTTAATGGTGTTACAACCAAATTTGATATTTTGGAGCACATGCAAGATAATTTTATATCTTTTCTTATCATTTTAGAGCCTTTAGTCCATGATATTCCTTATTTTGAATTTTTTTATGTTATTTTTAACTTTGCTATTTTTGCTATTATTGCTATTTTTTATTCTTACATTTTTATTTTCAATGTTGATAGTTCTATAATTGTTGACTATGATTTACATGTTAATGCTATTCATGATGAAATACTTGCTGAGTTTCCTAATTTTTTTGAATTTATGGATTGTGTTAATAACCATGAATGCACTTGTAAAGTTAGTGATTTTAAATGTGCCATATATATTGAAATTAATGCTTTCATAAATGATGAAAAAAATAATGTTGTTTCAAAAATTACAAAAAAAATGATGATAGAGACATTCCATTTTTAGAGGAAAAAGTGTGTTTTTACATTAATCATTCTAGCCATTTTAACCATCATTTTGAATTCATTTTACCAAATGATTTTGAATATTTAAGCAAGGGTGATTTAAGAATAGCACTTGGAGAAATTATGATAGATGATCCCAAATTACAAAATAATCTTTCATGAATGAATTATAGGTTAGCAATTTAGATGCAATAAAGGTGGTTAATCATCAAATAGATCCTAGTTAAAGTCATTTAAGCCATATCTAGCTAAAGATGTTAAAGAAAGGTACATCATGGGAGGCAACCTAAGCCATTTAAATTTATTTTCTCCAATCTTTCTCTTTTATTTTCATTATCCTTTATCTTTCTTTATATCTTTTGATAATTTTTTTTATGATATTGATATGCTTTACATTGAGAGCAATGTAAAATTTAAGTATGGAGAGGAGACTTTAGGATTTACTTTATGCTTTATGTTTTTATTCAATGCTTTTTAATGCTTTCAAAAAAATAGAAAATAAAAAATGTGTTTTTAAATTGCATTTTTTACTTATTTTTAAGTCTTTTTAATCATTTTGGTTGCTTTTCATTGATAAAGATTTTGTATTTTCATGAGTAGGATTCAATTGAAATTAGATAGGATTCATAAAATGATTAAATGAATAATTTTGCTTTTTGATATTGATTGATGTGGTGATAAATTTTAAATTGGTAGATTGAACTTGGTAGTATAACTTACCTTGTGAAATTTTAGGCTTTATATTGAAAATTTATACTATTCTCTTTTCTTCTTGTGTGATGTTCTTCCACAATTTATTTATCTAGAACTTGTTTTGATTCTTTTTAAGATTACGATTGTATATGCATGCATAAAAATGATAAATGTATTCTTTCTTTGTTGAAATTAGAGTCATATAACTAACCTTAAGTTTTTATCTTTGTTTAGCCCCTTTGAGCTTTAGTTGCTATTTTCTTTATTGATTAACCCATGAGCATATTTTTTTAATGAAAAATAAGTATCTTTACCTAACCTTAGGGATTAGTAAAGTATCTGAATTTTTGTGAGACGGACTCTTGAATAAATGTGAGAGTGTGTAAGCTTATGTGTTATGAAAAGTTATCAAGTTCAAGTTCAAAGGTTGGTTGAAAAAAAAAAAGAGAAAAGTCAAATAAATAAGAAAAAATAAAATAAAAAATTACAAAAAAAATGAAAATAAAAAAAGCAAAAAAGAAGAAAATCAAAAAAATGGAATTGATAAAGAAATGAAAAAAAAAAGAAAAATAAAGAAGTTGATGAGTGTTTGAATTTAAATTTAACTTTTTGTGTTGATTTATAATTGTTTATGATTTATCCATATATATTTAATTAAAGTGCTCTATTGATTTCTTTGATTTCCAACCTTGTATATCCTCATGTTTCCTTCCTTTTCCCTAGCCATATTACAATATTGAATAAAGTCCTTTTAGTTTGTGTTGTGTATGTGATTTGAGTAGTGGAGATTAGATAATTAATAAGTTTATGAAAGAATTTAAGTGAAACACTTACCCTAAATACTTAAGAGTTAGAGAGTGAATCTTATGAGAATATATCATATTAATCTACTTTTTTTGAATAAAGTTATTAAATTAGTTAGTTTCAAGTTTGTTAAGATTTTTCTTCATGATGTGTTATGTTTCTTACTAGTCTCTATTTGTTTCTTTCTCATGAATTTGTGATTTTGAAGTTTTTAAAAAGTAAAGTCTTTTGTTTCTTAATTCTAAATAAAGTTATATCTTATTTAAGGACGTGTAATAGGTGTTTTAATAAACACTTATAATTGATGTTTATCTATTTGGATGTATGACTAATGAAGAACTTATAATTAAATGAATCGCTAAAAAGAACAATGATCAATATTTATTATCATAAAATTTAAATGAAAAATATGCTTATTATTATATTTTATAACATTATAAAAGTATTTTATGATAAATAGTGGTCAACAATCGTAGCAATGGCAAATAATAGTCAACAAAGATGGATAATGCACTACAAAAAAATCATTATTTAGTGACAAAAAAATTTATCACTAATTTATTTAGCAACTAATTAAAAGTCATTAGTAAATTATATGTTAGTGATTGATATAGTGACATATTTTTATATATGTTACTAAATTTTGTTAGCAAAGTTATCAACCCACAAGGACTAATAACTAATGACCAAGTAACAAATTAATAATGGATTAGTCCATCGATATATTTATGAGGGAATGTCCATTGCTACCTCTGTTGATAATCTAGGATAAATATGCATATATTGTTCTTATTCGACGACAAAATTTTCTATCATTAATTAGGATCCATTAATAATTTTATTACTAATCTAGGAATTTCTAGAAAGTTATAGGCATTATTATTCATGATTTTGCCACTATCCACCAAATATTGCTAATATGCTACTTATTTTTATAGCAACGCAAGCAACAAAAACCCTACATAAATATAATTCAACTAAAATAAATATTCATTCATCAATCAAATTTACCTAATCGAATTCTATATTATTAAATGTCAATAATTTATCCATATAATGTAAAAAAAAGAAATCAACAATATATATATATATAAACCTTAAACCCAATAAGGCTAGCTTTTGTCATCCTTTAACTAGTAATTCTTATAGTGCTCACCTCCTTGGTTAATTGGTGGCTCATCCTTTAGTGATAGGTTGGCAAATATCTTTAGCCTCTAAAATAAATGGTTGAAGTAGCACTTATAATGCTTAGTTTGACTCTGCTAGATAACAAGTTATCACTACTAAACTATTATCACTTTATTATTTTATGCAAATTCCTCTAATGCCTCTACAAGCTTCATATTCTACTACTTGATGGTACTCTATAGCTAGGTTTGCAAGGATAAACTAGCTATAGTGGATAAAGGCTTGGCAATCGTATACGCCTTTGATCCTGTGTCATAAATATGACTATTTTTGTTTTAAAAACTAATTGCATCTGTTTATATGAAGGTCTCGCCAACCTATGCTAAGCTATACTTACCACCCTTAGTTGATGCCTAAGAAAAGTGCTTTTCTAACATCCTAAAGTACATACCTTATAAATTAAATTTGAAAATAAACACTTTTGATAGACTATATACAATGGAAGGCATACTATAAGAAGTAATTGAATCTTTTCTAGGTTCTTTCTAATATATGGTCCACAAATTCCTTAATGCTCACATTGTTTAGATGAGTATGAGTGCATAGGAAAATTTCCAGATTAGTAAGCATTCAACTTAGAGTAACAGTTTGAAATTTTATATATAACATAAAATAATACTAAGTTAGTATGGTTCACATATGCAAGGATTATTAAAAATGACCATTATTAATGTTTTGCCATCTTTTTCCTGTGTTTAAACATAAAGATCGAATTACTAATGTACAAGCTACCTTCAATAATAGATGTCCCATTTTTCTTGTTAATCTATTGCTTTCTTGATGTCAACTTCCTCCCAATTCTTCTTGATGTCAATAAATAGGTCATCATGCATCTTCAAGAGGTTTTTTGGTAGGTCATTCTTTATTTGGTCCTTCATTGTCTTGTAGTTTGTCATGACTTTATGAGTAAAATTTTTCTTTATAATATATGTGACTTCAGGCTTCTACTTATACATGATCTGTAAGCGTTCAACAATTGAAGTCATGTATAAATGGGTAAGTTAGAGCATAAATACAAAGTTGACCATTAAAAACTTATGTTTACCTACAATCACTAAACCATTAGTCTTTAAAGCCTTAGAAGCAGTTATTGTAGGTGAAGGTCAGCTTTATATAGTGAGCTTAGATCACCATCATTATATCCTTAATAGGGTTATAGATAGACATAACAATCAATCTACAACTAAATATACAAATGCAACATGATGATTGCAAATTGTCAATATATTAACAATAATCATATCAAAGCCATGTCAATTAAATCATATTTATGAGTCACCCACCAGATGCCTTTAAACCTCACCATCAATCGACTATCTACACTAGGATAAAAGCATGTCGCCATCCTAGATAAGTCACTAATGTCAAAACACTCTGCTAGGTTGAACCTTCCTAGTTAAGCTCCTAAATGTAATTTAAACCAGGATATTATAAAGAATGAGACTTTTATCTTGCTAATTAGTATGAAAGCTTCCAACTAGATAGGGGTCTTAAAGCAATAGGGGTGGATGATGTGGCATTCTAAGTTACAAAAAATGATGGCGTTGCCTTACCATTATAGTAGCTAAGCATGTGGCTATCCCTAATGAAAGCATCTCTACTTCCACAAGATGAAGACATAGTCACCTTAAACAAATGAAAAATCAAAGTTAAACTAAATCAAGAACAGGATGCAATACAATTAAATAAAAATGGAGAGCAAAAAATTATATTAGAAAAAGACTTTTTTTTCCTTAACTCAAAACTAATACTTAAAAATTATTAGGAATATACAAATATTCACCAAAAAAGCATGATTTCACCCTTTTTAATCACAAATATAGATTCATGACATACAACAAGTCAATATTATAGCACACAAACTAAAAAATTTGCATAAGATTTAACACATCTCACTCAAAAGAAATAAATTTCAATAAGTTCTAACACAATCAAATAAAGGCTAGCTAAAACCTTTAATAATGAAATAACATTTCATATTATTTACATATTGCTCAAGTAGAAGTTTTATTTTAAAAAAAAGAAAAAACATATGCAAACATAAGACAAACACTATTGCCAATCATACAATGTATTTACTCAAATGAAAGTTGTAAAATCAAGTAGAAATTTAACTGAATGTTATTATAGCTAAATATTAATTCTAAAGCATTACATAAATTTTCCTTTTGCCATTATACAATTTTTTTTGAGTTAATACATAAACCAAAATGACAAAAAATGCAAACAAGGAAGAAAAATAAGGCCAATAAAGAAAAATTAGCAAGTCGATTAACAATCAAATTAATAATTCAATACACTAGATAAAAAATCAAACTAACCAAAAAGCCTAAAAAGAAAAATGGTTATTCTTAGTATGCAAGTAACAAAGCTCATAATCAAGCTAACAAAAATAACTTAGAAATTTAAGAATTCATCCAAATATTTTATAAATTAAATTGAAAATAGCTATGTAAACTAAGAAATCGTCACTACATTTAACAAATTAAACCTAAAATAGCCAAAATTTTCAAAAATACTAAAATTCTAGTTATTTAGAAAAATTAATTAATTAAACAAAAAATGGACAAAGGTGAACACAATGATGGCAAACAGCAGCAAACATGCTCGATAGAGACGAAGTAAGGTGCAATAATGGTGAAAGAAGTGGAAAGAAGAGAGAAAGAGAAAAAGTAAAAGGCTAATGTCAAGCTCTGCTAATATCTATGGTTTATTGACAAATATAATGATGGAATAGTCTGGCACTAGCATTTTTAAATGAAACAATACATTTCAAATGGTGACAGCCTTTGCAATAGATTTTTCCACTTCTATCATAACATCTATCATTAAGTTTAAAATTTTTTTTATCATTCTACTAAAAAATTTTAAATTTTTGTGCCTCCATCCATTACTAATTTAAACCATGAATTTTAATTCTATTGCAAAATTCATTACTAATGTGGAAATGGTAATTACTAACAAAATTAGCAATGGACGAATGCAACTCCATTGCTAATTTTGTTACCAAAGTTTAATAGTTTTTCCCACATTTGGTAGCCACATTAACATCACCTATTCCATCACAAAATATTTGTCATTAATTTTTCTCACTAAATGGTAAAATTCTTGTAATAATGGTAAATAATGGTCAATAGCAATTAAAAATTATAGGTGGTAGTGATCACTAATTAATAAGAGTGGTCAACAAAAGTGAATGGCAATGAGGAATGGGCCAATGGTCAACAATAATAGATGTTGATAAGTAATGGTTAATAATAATATATGGTGGTAGTAAATGGTTGGCAATGGTGGATGGAAATGGGTGATAGTTAATGGAAGGTAATAGGCAATGGTGAATAATTATGATTGGTGGTATGTAGAAGTTAACAACCATAGGTGAAAAAGGTAAGTGGTGGTAGATAAAGGCCAGGGGCGATAAGTAATGGTAAGTTAAGGTAGGTAATGGGGATAGGGCTTTAATTGAAGAGTAAATAAAACAATTTTATGTCATCCAAATAATCCTATGTTATGGGGATATATGATATCTACCTCCCTATAGAAATATTTAGAAAATTTTGTATCTTACTAAAAGCATTTATGCCTAAAATTATTATAAAAATATATTTTGATTAATTTCTTTTTAGCTTTTATAAAAACTTTTTCTGTAAGCTACATGAGAAAAATTACAAAAATAAACCCTAATTAGCTAATAATGAAGTAATAAGCTAATATAATAAGCTTATCCAAACATTTATTATAATCTATATAAGTACTTATTCCAATACATTGACTCATATAAGTTATAAATAAGCTTAACTAAATAAAGCATAGTTTAAATTAGTTTTACTTATATAAGCTACGCTTGTATTGTAAATTATTATAACAAGTCTTGTCTATTAATCTATACAAGATTGAGTTCTCACTTAGCCAAGCTTATAAAGAAGCTTAGCTTGATATGTTAGCCTTTATGAGTTTATTTGCATATAAAGGCCTTTAAAGTTTAAAAAGGCCAACAAATTAAAGCCTTTGAAATAGGTTCATGACCTAATGAGATCTATTTATTTAAATATATGTATAAAATATTATTTATACTATGTATGTGTGTGTATATATGTATTATTAAGTAAGTTGATTTGAAATGTCTATAAGTCACGCTAATAGAATATAGAGCTAGCTTTCAATACCTAAAATATGTTAACTATTAGGCATGTCATAGCACTATCTAATTAGGGTAAGCTTATCTATATAAATACGCGTATTAAAATGTTGTACATATACACATATATTAATATTAATAATATATATTAATTATTAAATAGGATGACTTGATATATTTATAAGTAAGGCTTAAAGAATATAATTTTGACTTATTTGTTAACCTTGATTTGACTTATTTGAATAGATAGGCTAGACCTGTAAGTCTCTAATAAGTCACTTGACCTATTTTCACTGCTAATTATAACCTTGCTAGGGTACTGTGAGCTTTCCTCCATTCATTCTTCTTTAAGCATTAATCATAACATACATGAGAATAGCTTGAATACTAGTTTTGGTATGTGCCTTTACTTGTTGAGCAAAATATATAATCATATTCATCATATATAAATAATAAGAACAATATAAAAGTTTCATTTTCTTCAACAAATAATTTAGTTTGTAATCCTATAGCATTTATAATGCTTGGCACATTGATGTAAGGTGAAAAATAGTAGGAAAATAATGAATTCCACCAAATGGTTAAACTGTATTTCATCATCATCATTAGTTTCAAGACATATTATATCAAGATTATCATTTATATTTACAACGGGACTATATGTTATGTCATGCTCTTTCTAAGCTATATTTAGAGAATCAATCATATTCTTAACTTTAATTTTACAAATAGCTAACCAATCAAGCCTCTCATTCATTTTATTTTTTATTTTTTTTCTTGGATATTCCACCTAATATACTTGTTTATGTTGTTGTGCCAAAATGAACTTTAGAAATCTATTTTTGCTATAAAATCTACGGGTGCTAGTTTGCCTGGAATGCCATTGTCCATAATTATCAAATGCTTGATCTAATTAAATTGTATTTTGAGAAATGCCGTGTTATTGCATTTCTTATTTTTCATATTAATTCACTTTGGATCATGCGATTACTATATAAATCAAGCAACTTATCAAATTTGCCTTGTAAGTTTCCTGCCTTGTAGATATTTATAAATTTATAAATTTTCTGGTTACTGTGTTGCTAGTCGGTTTAGATATTTATAGATTATCCTTTTTATTTTCTTCTAATTTTTTGGTTTAATGTGATAGAAAGAATACAATGATTCGTATTGCTATTAACTAAGTTTTCCTCATATTGTAAGTGTGAAGTATCTGTTTGAATTGCTACAAAATGTCTGCTTTGAACATGTTATTGTTTGGGTATATTTCATAGAATTTATGTTTGGGTATACTTCATAGAATTTATATGTTTCAAGATATTTTGAACCATTAAATGCTATGTAAACATTGTGAGTTTTTTATGTACATGTTTTATGTTTTACATATTACGATATAAATTTATAATTTGCAATAATTTTTTTATATAAGATGTGTTGGGTTACTTGAGTAATTTTCTATTATAAAAAGTAGTTGCCATTGAGATGATTGCCTTCTATGAGACTACATAGAAAAAGCCTACCAAGCGATGATATCCTTAGGCAACGCAATATGCGGCTGCAATAAAAGAACACTAACGACGACGACATTTCTTGTTGCAACAGAAGAATGCGGCTGCAATAGAACACCACTTAGTGACATTTCTTACTACAACGACAGACCATTGGCCAGCGATTATTTAGCTTCGCTGCAGAGGCTTTTTGCAGCACATTCTAATGCAACGACTTATGATGATAATTTATTGCTGCCAAATAAGACTTGTAGCAGAGACTAAAGGCTTTGGTAGTGTCTTTTGTTGCTGTTAAAAGCTTTAATTCTTGCAATGATAATTAGAAATTTATGCTCAAAGTTAAATTATTTGAATTAGCAATCTTGCAAACATCAGGTTGTAAATTGATAATAAATTTATATGTGACTAAAATTGTAAAATACTCAAATAGTCTACGTAGAAAATAAATTAACATATGTCACATTGTATTCATTTAAAAAATATTAGGTATTCAATCTTAACTTTAGTTGACAAGGCTTTAATATTTTATAAAGAAATTACTTTGAGAATAAGTAGCATATGAAAATTTATCAAATTAAAGAATTTTCTAGTTCTTCCATGAATAATTTTGTAAATTTTGAATGATTTTTTATATCACTATTAATTTAGGATGATCCATCCAATCATGCAATATAATAAAAATATTTTGGTTAATATATTTTTAATTCATATTTCTTTCAACTAGCTCTGTATATGTATATTACCTACCAAAAGAAAATGATAGTAACTTTTTCAACATATTTTTTCCATCTGAGATAACCGTTATAATATAAGAATATTCAATATCTCGTTTTAATATAATATCTATTTCATCATATATTACTAAGAGTTAATAAATAATATCAAGATTTAATTAATAATAATACATTTATAACTATTGTATATCTTTTGGTAAAATTATATTTGTTCTTCAAGTGTTTTCAATTAATTTTGTACTACCAAATATTATTATGACATAATTTTTACAAATTATTAATTGAAAAAATTATTTTCTATTCTCAAGAATGATGTGCATTTTTGCGCTATCACTAAGACAAATATTCAATATTACTTCAATAGAAAACAAAATTAGCTACTATCACAACTAATCAAATTATCAAGTTTTCCTTTTGAATGAACAAAGAAATTTAGCATTGAAATGTATTATATCATGGGAATTATGATTGAGAGTATCATTCTTATTAACAAAATTAGCCTCTCATACCATTTGAGTAGCATGTACTTTCAAAACTTCTAATGGTCTTTCATATCACATTAATAACATATACTTTAAAACTTTTTGAGTTCTTATTATATAGATCTTTCTTCTTATATTCTCCAATTTCTAGTGATAAAAACTAATCTTATGGTTATTTGTACTATTCTTATAACTGTCATAATTGCATAAATTAATTTGGTCTTTTTCACTTATACAGTTATAATTGTAACCTCCTTTACATCTAAACCTTTTAATTACTAAGGCATTCGCTTCTAGGAATGCAATAAAACTAGGTAGATGGGTTTCATGCTTCTTCATTGAAAACTTAAAATTTTGTTCAGCTATCATAAGATATGAAGCCAATCACTTTAGAGAATATAATGAAATTAATTGCACATGTTTCATATTTTTCATCAAAAAAAATTTTTAATCATTAATATATTCACTTCAAGAAATATAATGAGATAAATTGAATAAATTTCATATTTTTCATTAGAAATTCATTGTTATACTTAGTTATAATAAGATATAAATGGAGAAGTAATTTCATGATGATTAAAAAAAGGGGAAAATATATGTTACAATTGATAAAGAAGAAGAAGGAAACAAAAATAATAGATGAAATTTTATTTTATCAATTTTATTCATTTCTCTTTTTAAATTAATTTAAAGAAGAAAAGAATCTTTTAACTTTTAAAATACTTTATTTTCAATTTTTTTGTAAAGATAATGATGAAAAAATATTATTTTATGACAAGTAATTCTTACATAAGATAATAAAAGATTCTTCAATCCCATATAAATGACTTGCACCACCTCATAGAAATTATAACCCTGCCACCTTATAAGTAATTAGGTACCTTCTTCTCTTTTTCTCCTTTTTTGCCTACATTAAGTTCGAAGATTACATCATGTTTGTTTGTGTTGTAGAATATGCATTACTCTCTTTTATTCATTGCTGCATTTTTGCATCTAAATCTCAGACTAGCTCCCGTATGTTAGTTTTTATCCTTTTCCTAATCCCTTTACCTATTCTTTCCATTAATAAGTCTTAGCTATTATTGAATTTTTTTTGTGAGTTTCAATCAGAAAAATATTGATTACTCATAAGTTTCACTATTTAGTTTCCAATTGTTTTTAAAACATTAATTTTAAAAACCCAATCAAAAAATACTTTGTCAAAGATACATACATACATACATATATATATATATATATATATATATATATAAGATCCATGTTTGAAAAGGGCATTTAAAGATATCCATATTGATATACTACATCAAGATCTTGTTGTTTTAAACAATAAAACATAAGAAACTATGAAAAATGAAAATTTTACCAAATAAAAACAAGTGCATGAAATATTAGCCAATATATAACAAATAATCTATGAACCAAAAGCTAAATGTTCAAATTATAGAGATTCGTACTAATAATGTGTTATAAAAATAAAAGTAAAATAGCAAAAAAATAAAAGAAGAGAATAGAATTATAAGAGGATTTTTTTATTTTTGAATATCTCGAATCCTTTTTACAACATGTGTATATATAGGCTCAATGCACTAATTGATAGGTATCACTAATTAATATATTAATTGATAAGTATCACTAACTAATTACAATTAGAGATTGAGTAAATCTTAATTATAATAATTAATAAATAAATCAAAGATATTTTATGAACATCCACATAAATAAATATTTGTAACATTTTTACTTTTTCTTTTTTCATGTTTTCTATACATCCAAATAAAAAAGAGAAAAACTCTTTTCTTATTATTTTCTTTTCTTTTTTTTATTTCTTCTTATTTTCTTTACATCCAAGCAAATAGTAAATGTCCATAAAGTGAAGAAAGAAAGAAAGAAAGAAAATATCTTTTTCAACTTCCACAATGTAACTACTACATCTGCTTTAATTTTTTCCATTTGATCAACTTTCAAAATAGATAAGCATGGATCCTTGAATAATAGATTAATATCAGTCAAGACATTCTAAATAGGATTAAGCAAGAATTCTCTAACTGCTATAGGTGGCGATCTCTCCATAAACATATGGCAATCACAGCTATTCATTCTAGATAGCTTGCACTCTTGCAAATCTATACACTTGGATAAGTTTAAGAAAAATTCATTAAAAAGCCTCAAATTTCTAGCCCATTCACATACTAGCTTCATTTATTCTTTGGTTAAAGTAAATAGAGCTTTAGGTTTTTGAATCTTTCCATTCTTAAAAGCCTTTAACTTCAAGTTAGGTCAATTATAATAAACTATCATATTTTTCCTTACTTCTTTATTATCCTTTGTTTTATCATTCAAATCCATTATAGCACTAAATATGTTATCAAATATATTTTTCATTGAACAACACATCATGATCATGTCTAACGAGATATCCTAATAAGGTAAGTCCTAAAATATATTGTTTTGTTCAATTGTTTTTTACACTAAACCTTTGTAACTTATCCCTTTCGCTCCCACTAACTTTTCCCTCAATAAAGAAAATTATTTTAGTTAAAAAATACACTAGCAAATTATGTAGAAATGAAAATTATAATTTCTTCAATATCCAAGGTTTTAATGGCAATTATGATCTCTATCTCAAGAAAAAGAACAAAGAAAGAAACTTTTTAAACTTGGTCTTATTAAGAGTTTGAACATACTAAAAAGCTTTCTCTTTTTCCTTTCTTTTTCTTTAGGTAATTGTTATTTTTTAGTGAAGTTAAAAGGTTCCCTCCTTACCTCTTTCCCTCTAACAATATTTAGGAAGGAAACTTATGTTATCATAAGAATTTTGAGATTGCTTTACTCTTTTATGAGTATGAATCTATTCTTTTATGGAGCTTTTTCATAACCAATCATCAAACTTTATTTTTTACTATGTAAGCTCTTTTCAATGTTGCCAAAGTATTTATTCCATTAAGTTATTTTTTAAGCTTTGTTTGCAAAACTTTTTTACCAATACAAAGGAAAATACAATTTTTAACCAAGATTAATTTTTTATATCTAATTAATGTCATGACAAAGCAGCAAATGGATTTCTTCCATGATACTTAAATTGATCTAATGTTAAGGTTTGGTATTTATTTTATGACATTTTTAATTTATTTTCTAATTTTTTATTGATATTTTTAACTTTCTATGTAATGCATTTGATGCAAAAGAATTAGACATTCGATTTGTATTATTTATTTCCTTTTTCATCATTGTTTGTTTGTATTATTTCTTTCTTTCTTCTTTTTTTATCATTACAAAGTAAAAGGTGAGAGACTAGAGAAGTGTGGAAGGTTGAAGAAAAAAGGGAAAGGGTTGCTTGGGGGCTCCCCCACCTATAAGAAGGGCAATAATTATTGACATTAAACTAGACTCTTGGTTATTAGTATGTATTATTTCATTTGAAAGGGATTTAAAATATTCCAATGTATCTCATGTTAAAAATTTTATATTCGGGCCTTACATTAATTTGTAAATAGTTATTAATGTTAATATTATTTTATACCTAATATTTTGGTTATTATAATATATTGGATTATGTATGATACTTCGGGTCAATATAGGTTAACTGGGTATGGATCTTGTGATGAATAAAATCCATAACCTAACCTTGTTAATTAAAAAGAATATCCTACATTTAGTAACTTATGATACCGCATTTAGTCCCATTAGAGTGCAGAGATAGTTTCTCTCATCAAGAAGAGAAATGGTAGACTATGATAAAGGGAGTATGAACCCTTGTAGAACATTCTTTCTTTTATGTTGGATGTTTGAGGTGCAATTGGATGATAAAGTTGCAATTATTTGATTAAAGAAATTGGAATTTAGAGTTTCATCCAAAATTGTAATTAAAGGTACACATAATATTTTTTAACTTCATTTTATGATTAAATTATACCTAGAAACATGATGATCTAGGATATTTAATAATTTACAACAATGATATCAGAATCAGGTTACATCATATATTATGGGTAATTTAATTGATGCAATTTGGATAAATTTTAGGACAATTTTTTAATATCCAAACCAAAAGTTTGGGTATAAATACCTTAACTAACAATAATTATAAACATTTTCTACTTATGCTATTTTGTAGGATTTATATTATTTATTAATTAAAGAAGATAGTAAAATAAAATTCTTTTTTTGACCTATTTACTTTTTGTATTTTTTAGTCATGCACCTTAATAAATTATGTATATTTTTTATTTTTTATTTTTGTCATAAATTTTACACAATTTTTTTCTTTTCCTTAGTTTATATTCACCAGTGACATAAAAAATTATAGAAAAGTAATTATTTAATAATACTAATATTACAATTTCATATATTCTATTATTAATGAAAAATTTTATATAAAAGTGTCATGTTATTAAAAAATTAAATATGATCATAAATTATTATTTTTAGAGAAAATAATTTAATGTTTTAAAAATAGATGATAAATAATAGTGTAAAATTATTTTCTTTATGACATCAATAAATCAATTTAAATTTTGAAATTAAAAATCAATTTACTTAATAAAAATTTTTATTTTAACATATTAAAACAACGTAACAAAATATTGTAATATCATTTACTATATTATTGAAAACTACTATAATTTTGCTAATTTAATAAAATTTCTAGTTATTTTTATTTTTTAATGAATTAACTTCTTGTTCAACAATAACATTAAAAAAATATTATATGGTTAATATAAAATTTTATAAAAATAACTAAAATATAGCGTAGAAAGAAAAAATGAAAGTAGCCGCTCATTATATTTCATATGATATCTAAAACTTAATTAATAAGTCATTAATAGTGATTGAAAATATAAAATTTTATAAATTAAATAAAAATTTAATTTTACTTAAAATAATTATTAAAAAGTACTCTTATCCTAGTATATGTCTTTAAATAATATTTATTTAATTAAATTTACTTTTTTAAATTTATATTGATTAAAATTTTATATTTATCTTTTTAAGTGATTGTGATACTTATTAAATATCTTATTATAGAAGAACTTGTTTAATAAATAAATAACATCAAAATTAAATAAAAATTAAAATATAATTTAATCATGTCTTATTCATCATTCTATTACTATCAATAAATTATCAAGATATGTGCAATAATTTTATATTAATTTAATTATTACTAATTAATATATTTACAATTACCTTTACATATCAATAATATATTTTATAAAATAAATCATTCATGTTAATATAATATGATAATTATAGGATTATTCATGATTACATCATAAAATATAAAATAAGCATGAATTTTGATGCTTATAGAAACCAATTAAATTTAATTTTTTTTATTAGTGTTGGATAAATTTTTTTATATATTGAATAAAATTAAAATTATATACTAAAGAATCATGTTAAATAGTATTTCGAAGAGATAAAATGATCACTTCTAATTTCTATTTAAAATATAATAATAAAAATAAAAAATAATTATAGTTATAAAATTTAAAAATATAATAATTACCACTTTTAAAAATAATAATTAAATATTATATTAACTCTAAATAAAATTTACCCTTCTTTATTTTTAAGAGGAAATGGAATTTAGGAGAGGGTTCATGTATAAAAAATAAAATATAGGGCAAAATATATAAAAGCCCCTTGGAGTATGGGCTTATGTTGAATAAAACCTTAAACTTTCAACCATAATACATAACCCCCTTCAACTTTATAGATGAATCCAAACATTAAAGCCCTATTAGTAGAAATGGAGCAAGGCACGGGAAGAGTACATGAGCCATCTCTTTTCCACCTACACAAGCATGTTTGTTGGGCAATGCACATAATTTGCTTCTACATTTCTTTATAAAGAAGTCACCGAGGTTTTGAAAAGTTAGGGCATGAGTTCAAGATCAAATTTTTCTTTGATTTATTAAAAGCGAGATTGAAGATAATTAAAGAATGAAGGTAAGCTTTCTGCCTATGGTAACAGGGGTTCATTTTTTCTATTAGAAGTGCATTTGTATGGTCTATTATCTAGATGTTGTCTATTATTTTTTTAGCTATCATTGCTCTTGCAATAACTATTTATATGTTTTGTTATTTTGAGTTAAACTCATTCATCTTTGTATAAAAATTACTTTTTGACTAAACTAATCAAATAAAAGGCTAGTTGATTAAATATGCATTTATCAATAACCTTCCTTTCATTATCTTCTATACTTTTTCATTAAACCAATTAGATAAAAGGCTGGCTATTACCCATTATTTTGTTGTTATTTGCACTTTATGTTCTATATATTATGCATTAGAATTAATTAACTAACTAATGCTTGTTGGGTTTGGCAGTGATAGCTAATGAAGTGGCTATAGAGTTGCATCATAGAGGTTTATTAAATAGTAAACCACCATAAAAATATGATGGTGGGATTGTAGATATCATAATTCATGTGGACCCAAATACAATTAGCTATTTTAAGTTAATAGAACTTGTGGAAGAGTTAGGTTACCTAAGTACTTCAGAGATATATTACAACTTACCTAACACAAGAATGGAAAATGGTTTAGTGTTGATTGTAGACAACAAGCAAGTGATAGATATGGTGGAGACTTATAAAGGGATAGAAATATGGATTATATATGTGAAAGGTGGATCGACCTTATCAATTTTAGTGGCATAGTAGAAAATACAAGAAGTAATGGTAATGGGCACAATGATGGGGATAATAATGAGAAAAATAATGGGGATGGTAACTAACAAAATGGTGCAGCAAATGATGATGAAAATAATGCTTATTTAGAAGAAGAAAGAAGTGACCAAGGAGATGAGGTGATTGTATCAAGGCCAGATGAAAAAGATGATGACCTTAATATTGATGATATTATGAAGAATCTAACTTTGAAGCCATAGATGTTGGTAGGCTTGGAAGGACTAGAAGATGATGACATTTTTAAACCAAGAAAGCAGCCTAAAACATATTGTACAATTGTTAACTCACCAATTTCTAAATCGAAGCTTACTATATCAAAAAGGCAGAAGAAGTTTGCGACAAACAATGCTATTGAAAAGGGGAAAGAAGTTAAAGACACAACTAATAGTAATGAAGAAGTAGAGAATAAGGTAAGGAAAAAGCTAATGTTGACTCAAGAAGCAAAGGAAAAGGAATTAGTTGGTGTTAATTTTTTAATAAATGAAGAAGATCAATTTCAGCAACTTAGTGACAATAAAGAAGATGGTGGCAAAAGCTATCTTGTATTTCATAAAGAAACTGACATGGGAAACCCTAAACTTATGGTTGGCATGAAATTCAAGAATGCAAAAGTCTTTTAAGATGTTGTCAATGAGTGCAATGTGAGAAAATAATTTAATATAAAGTGAAAGCAAAAGGATGTTACGAAAGTGTAGGAAGGGAGGTTGTAAATGAAGGATCTTTGCATTACCAATGCAAGGAAAAATGACCTTGCAAATTAAATAGTTAACTCTGAACATACTTGTCAACTAAAGTTTGAGAATAGCTTGGTCACTTCAACCTACATTTCATATAGGTTTTTTGACTTGCTTTCAGATAATCCTAACTAGAGGATAAATTTAATGAAGAAGACAATGTAAGGTAGATGTTAGTAACATGAAGTTGTATAGGGCAAAGAGAAAAGATGTTGAGATGAATGAAAGGGATGTAAGTGGATAATACAATAAGTTGTGGGACTATGTTACCACTATTAAAAAGCACAATCCTAAGAGTACTCTCACTTTTTTGCTAACTTCCCTAAAAAAAGGGCAGTACCACATTTTAAAAGGTTTTATGTGTGTATTGAGGCATTAAAGAAGGGATTTTTATTTAGTTGTTAAAGGATAATTGATCTTGATGGTTATTTCTTAAATAATGTCTTTGGTGGCCAAATGTTAAATGTTATGAGTAAGGATGGGAATGACAATATATACCCATTAGCTTAGGCTGTGGTTGAATTGGAGAACAAATATAGTTAGAATTAGTTTATAGGCTTGTTAATAAATGATTTTGGTAAAACTAGGGATACTAAATGGACATTTATGAGTGATAAACAAAATGTATGCACTCTTTTGCTATTTTACATTTAATTTTTAAGCCATTTGGTATTTATTTTTCTAAATTTAACTTTTCATTTCTAATTATAGGGCCTTTTGGACATCTTTAGGGTCTTGTTGCCGAGTGTTGACCATAGATATTGTATAAAGCATTTGTATGCTAATATGACAGCAAAATATAAGAGTTTAGAGTTGCAAGATTTGGTATGGGCAACTACCTATGCAAGTACTCCAAGAAATTTTAGCCACTGCATGGAAAAGATTAAAAAGGTAGATGATAGGGCTTACAATTACTTAAATGAATTAAATCCAAAGTATTAGTCAACGTCAAATTTTAATGTAGATGTTAAGAGTAATGTTCTAGTTAACGACTTAAATGACTCATGGAATTCTTATATTCTAAAGGCTAGGGAAATGCCTACTTAACAGATGTTGGAATGGATTAGAAGGAAGATGATGACCAGAATCTAAATAAAGAAAGACGAAATGGAAAAATATAATGTTTCAATAACATTTCAAGCACCAAGTATTTTAAATGATAACATGCATAAGAGTAGAAATTGTTTTGCACATTATGCTAAAAAGTTAAAATTTATAGTGAATTATTATGACACAACTAAAGTAGTAGACCTTGCATCCCATACTTATAGTTGTAGAGATTAGGACCTTATAGGAATACCTTGCAAATAATTAATTACTGCAATTCAACAAATTGGGCAAGACCCTAAAACTTATGTCTATGGTTGGTTTACAAAAGATCTCTATTTGAAGACCTATTCATTTGCACTTGCACCTATACCTAACTAAAGGGATTGGAAAGTCACCATCTATACTCATTTGCTACCTCTATATTACAAGAAGCCTAGTGGTAGGCCAAATAGATAAAGAAAAAGGCAAGCAATGAGCTAAGGCCAGGAAATAGGGTTCAAAAGAAAAAAGGGTTCATTACTTGTAGCAAGTGCTTAACAGTTGGACACAATGCTAGAACATATAAATGTGAAGTGCATAAAAATAGCAGGTTTATGAAATCTCACACAACTAATAAGGTATTACTTCTCACTTAAACCCAACTACTTATTTATATCCATGGTTTATTTGTTTCAGTGAATAATGTTTGCTGTGCCAAGTATGTTTTAATAACATATATAAGTTGCAAGGGAGCTCCAGTGCAAACATAAGAGTTGTTGATCAAAGTGAAGTGCACAGCACGCCTATAACACCTCCTTCATCATTGAACAGCCAGTTAGAAGCCATTCAATTATGAATTAAAGAATGCATTACTATAAAGTCAAGACTATTGTCCTTTTTGCTATCAAAATCATGTATTTAGAAGGTGTAAAAATGATTTTGCTTTTTGGTTTGTGAATGCCTTGTATTTAGTTACTATGCATTGAAGAATGTTGTTAAAGGTGAAGTACACAACACTACAAAACCTCCTTCATCACAAAATAACCAGTTAGAAGCCATTCAATTATGAATTAAAGAATGCATTATTGTGAAGTCAAGACTATTATCCGTTTTATTGTCAAAATCATGTATTTAGAAGGTGTGAATTGAAAATTAATTCTGCTTTTTGGGCTATTTGTGCCTTGTATTTAATTATTATGTATTAAAGAATGTTGCAAATGTCTTTTTATTTTAAGTTGAATGCATGAATAGTTTTAAACAACAATTATTATGAATTTGATGTTTCAGTGTTTTATCGAGTCTTACATTTTGTCTCAGGTCTTCAATTATGTTACAACTACTTATTCTGCATCTTTTAGTATCTCCAAGATAGTGTTACTAATGCAGGGACATGAATCCTACATTTCTCATATGGTGTGAGTTAATATTACTTAATGTAAGTTACTATTATATTATATAATAGTAGATTTTTAAAAGTAAGTCACCAAAAGCTTTTTAAAGAACTACTTTAACTTATTTTGTAGAACATACCTATGAGATTATTAAGAAGAAATTTATGAAAAAAATGAAAGGCTATTAGGTTGCTAAAGGCTTTCCTCCATTGAAGCCATGCTATAATGTGTTTGGAGTTGAGAAAATGAAGCTACCTAATTTTGGCATCTTGTTTATAGATGGAGCAGTGTGAAATTTTCCAAATTAGGATATGCCCCATAGACTATGCTAATGTATAATTACACTTCTAGAGATGGAGGGTGTTTGTATAGCAAAATAACTTCATTGATGTATAATTACAGGAATAGGTTCATTAGTACAAAATAGAAATGCATCATTGCTTTTGTACATGATTTAACTGCTTTAATTTTGAGTTAACTATCTTTTTCAATTTAGATTTGTTGTTTTAGTCCAATATTATTTTGTATTTAATAATATTCTTTTAGTTTAAATTTCTTGTTTCTCTTATAAGAATGTTGGCTTCAAGCACTAATGATGACTCTCAATTAAGTAGGCAATAAGACACTGTAATTTACTACATGTTTTGTTGTTGTTTTCGAGAACATGCCTTCCTATTCTTTTAAGCACTCTATTTGTTGATTGAATAATCAGTCAAATAACTAATATGGCCTCAATATTATAATATGGTCATTTATTAGGCATGTCTTAAAAAAGTGAAATAATAAAATTAAAATATTTGAAGTTCATTATGAAGTAAAAGTCACTAAAAGCTTTTTTAGTATGATGATGAAGTCGTTGAAGTTGTGATTAGAAAGATACTTAACTAAGAGCATGAAAGCATGCCATTTTAAGTGTGCTAAATGTCTATTATCCTCTTGTATATACATAAACTACAATTGAGCCAAATGTCTTCTGTTCTCTTGTATATACAAAAACTAGAATTGAGCTAACCCTTGGTAAAAATAAAACTAAGCATAAAATTGAGTATGAACCATACTAAAGTAAATAAAAATTGTAACTTTTTACATTAATAGAAAAGTCATTTTCCATTCATCATGAGTTAGAATATGTACATTCCAATAGGAGTCCCAAACCTTGTGATTTACATACCAAAATGTCAGCCAAACATAAAATACCCATTTACACCCTAAACATAAAATTCCAAAATACAACTAAATTTTTACACTTATAAAAGTATTCAAGCTAACTTCAACATCATAAGAAGTATATATTCCATCAAAGCGCATGTCCCCACTAATATCTTAAAATATTTCTCCTCCCTTTTATGAGACTCTTTCAATAATTGTTCCATGTTAGTCATCATCTTTATCTTACACAACTTAAGCTTAGCTTTCTTTTCTTCCTTACTCTTTTCCTTTTAGGATTCTTTATCTTTTCACTCCAATTCAGCTTCTATCTTTTGTGCAACTTAGGAATGCCTCGAAACTAGAACTTGTCTCATTGCCATTAGTGATATTTACTTCAGCAAATGAAACAATAGGAGGATCAACCCAATCTTAGTACCTACAAACCTGTAAAATAGTTCAATCCACAAAGATTAAAATGTCAAATTTATATTTATTTTAGATTCAAGTTTTGATATGTAGTTTGTAAAGTAGCACAACAAAATGAAGAGAAGGTGCATATACAATTATTAGTTTATTAAGTTAAAAGTTTCGATGAATATAACAACTGATCTAGACAAGAATCCAACATAATCATTGCTTAGCTACTAAGACAACCATGGATGTAATCAAATATCCTTACATTACTAAATAATGTTGGCATAATTTAGTGTATACTAATGTGAAGGAATTATGCATGAGTATAGACTGCGAAAAAAATAGATGAAAAACTTAGATTTAAGGAAGGCAAAACAAACAATGCCTTTATGAGTTGATTCTAATTAGAGAGAACATTCGAGACATAAATATGGGAATCTCATTCTTAGTTGCTGAATCTAATGGAACTTTCAATCCGATGAATCCATCCTAATTTGAAGGAAAAATAAGGCTTATAAATATATATATATATATATATATATATAAGTTAATCCATCATAGTAAGAACAATAAGAATACATATAGGTTATGATTTAGTGATTTGATTGCGTAGGAACTCTGAGATAGAAATAGATTGTAAAGGAGTAAAAAAAGTCATGATTATCATTTACATAATTTTTAGAATTTAATAGATATTAGAAAAATTAAAAGAAAAATCTTGTACCTCATTTGCACATTTGTAATATCTCCTTCTAAAATTTCTATTTATCCATGTTGTTTTCATTATCACAGGTGCCCCACAAAGATATAGACACACCTTCATGCCATCAAAGCCCACACTTGAGACACTACAAGATTGGGATATCACTCCTTCCATTCTCTTCAAGTCTCAAATTGATTTACAAAAGTTCACTTTGATTTGATTCAAAACTTCAACGAAAATGATCTGATGGAAGCCTTAAAAGTGCCTTCTATAAACATGTTCATGTAATTGGAAAGGAAGAAATGGTTCATGTGCTCTTCCCATGCCCTACTTCGTTTCTACTAATAGGGCTTTAACGTTTGCATTCTTTTATAAAGTTGAAGGGGGTTATATGTTATGGTTGAAAGTTCAATGGTTTTATTTGACACAAGCCTATACTTTAAAGGGCTTTTATGTATTTTTCCCTAAAATATAAGACTCCATTATTAACTATACTCATCATAAAATTGTCATAAAAATTAGTTATATTTATCAAAATTAATAAATATTTCATTTGATATTTAATAATATTTTAGGAAATTATGTTTATATTTTTAAATTATATTATTATTTAATTCAAATATAACAAAAATATAAAATTTTCTTCTAATCTTAATAAGTAAAGCAAAGATTTCAATAGATGGATAACATATGATAAAAGGTAGAAAAATTTCTTAGTAATAAAATATTATGGGGTATTTTTATAGTTAATTAATTAAATAAGTTATCAATTAAATTATCACAACTATTAAATTTGATAACAAAAAAATTTTGAATAGTTCAAAATTTATCACTTGCTTAAGGAATTCATACCCTAACTTTTACTTTGGATATGAAAGAATTAGCCTTAATTTTATAAACTTTTCTCATTAGTAATTTATGGCTAATTTAATATGTCATTGAGCATATTAATGAGTGAAAAAGAATTCATTTGTTTACCTTAGTCAAATCACAATATAAAGTAATTGTATAAATAGAGAAAAGAAAGGTTTGAGGGTGCTTAATAGGCCTCAGGCCCATGAGCCCGATGGATTAGTTCACAAGATTTTTGTGGATTAGGCTGACTAAAATTAGGCCCACAAATATGCGAGTCCAAATGAACTCAATCAAAGCGGATTGGACCTATATGGCCCGCAGGCCTAGCCTATTTATAAGGCAAAATCCACAAGTTTCATAACCTTTCATGTGGACTAAACTAATTAAAATAGACTTCTATAAAATGTGGGCCTTAACAGATTCGGCCCAAATAGGCTTGGCCTGCAGGCCGTGCAAGCCAACCCATTAAGCATTCCTACAATGGCTTGTGTTGTTGCATTGCTATATTGTGTGCAATTGAATAATGCATATACATGGCTACATTTTGCGTATTTGTTTTGCGAGTAGTCTATGAAAAGTTTCATATTTGTGTTTATATGATTTTATTGAACTCATGTGCTTTCCCAAATGGCTATATATGCATTATTTTCCTACGTATTACTATTAAAATGTGTATGTGTGTGTGTGTGTGAGTTAAAAGAATGTTTTTTGGCTATGCTATTGAGTTATATGCAAGTATCTAAGCCATTCATGTTATATGTTATATATCATATGATTATGCAATAGTATAGTATGATACTAGCTCAGCTCCTGTATGATACATGGGATTTATTTTTAGTCAAAATCAAAACACACATGTTTCATATTTCATAAATAAATATTATCAATAAATTACTATAAAGTTAATATAATTTATACAATTAAAAAATTATAATTAAAAATATAATGATATATATGTAAATATATACATTACTCTCATTCTCTAAATTTTCTATAAAAACTTTACATTTTATAAAAAATTTGATGTAAGATGCCAAAATTAGTAATAAAAAAACTTAATTCTAAGAGATTAGATCCCATTAAATTTTCATATATCAAAATAACATATTGTGACTTATTATATATAAGTATTATAATGATTTACAATAAAGGCACAAATAAATAATTTATTAAAAATATAAAATATATTTAAATAAAAATAATTATGTTACATTACATAAATTGTCCATTTAAAAATAATTTTAAATTTCATGTATTTAAAATGTTAACTAATAAAAATACTAGTGAAACTATAAAATAATTATTTTACATTATACAAATTAAATAATTGTAATATATTAAATTTAGAAAAAAATTAAATTAATTTAATAAAATATGAAAAATGATAGATATTTCATTAAATACTCTTTGACATGAATTTTTTTAAGGTTATTTTGAAAGAAAAATTTGTAGGTAGAAGAGTTTTGAAGGAAGATATAAAATATAAATATAAATTATAAAATGGTTTGAAAATAATTATAAGAATTTTAAGATAAATATTAATTATAGTTTATTAATATATTGCAAAATTTTTTATTTATTTAAAAAGGGATATAAAATTAAATAATTTTAATATATTAAATTTAAAAAAGTAAATCAATCTGACAAAATATGAAAATAGCAGAGATTTTATTAAATTTTTTATATGAATTTTTTTATTTTTTTGAGATAAAATTTGCAAGAGAAAAAAATTTAGATGAAGATATAAATATAAATAGAATATAGATTAAAATTAGTTTGAAAATAATTAGAGGAGTTTTAAGATAAATATTAAATATGGCTTATTTGTAGAGTGCAAAAAATTTTATTTATTTAAAAGAGAATAAAAAATTAAATAATTATAATATATTAAAATTAGAAAGAAAGTAAATTATTCTAATAAAATATGAAAACGACAAACATTTCATTAAATGTGTATTAATGTGAATTTTTTAGATGTCATTTTTGGGAGGAAATTTTATTTTTTAGGGAGAAAAAATTTACAAGTGGAATAGTTTTAGAAGGAAATGTAGATTTTTTTTTTCATTTTTTTAAAAGAGAATAGAATTTATTTTTTAGTTATGCTAGTTGGCAATTTGTTAAGAAAGAGGAGAATGGCATACTTTACATTATGTGTTGAGCATGTATATTATTACTTGCTATCATGTCTCTGTTATTGTATTTTTTTTTCCATTATGTGCCAAGCATGTCTATTTTTATTACACATTACATGAGAATTCATGTTTCTAGAAATGTGGATTAAGTGCATAACTAAAATGTGGAGTCTTTCCTAGAACTATATATACACATTGAATGCAATTTTTTTGGGTTCCTTTTTTATTTTAATATTCAACACATTTTAGATAAAGATTAAATTGCATTTATTTACAAACATGTTTTGTGCATTGTGTGCCAGATTTGGAAAACTAAAGGCTAAGAAAATGCTAGGAATCTTAAGATAGTAAGGTTCAATTTTTTTAAAATTTTAAAAGCATTCCAATTTGAATTTTAATGCATTTTTGGACTAGATTTTTTAATAGATTGGTTGGAAATTAGTTTTAAGTGATTCTAAATAAAAAGCTTAAGAAAATCATGATCAAATCACATGAAATAGTGTTGAGTACAAATTGAGTCTCAAATTGAATTAGGCTGACCCAATACTAGGCTAGGTAAGCAAAGAAGATGAGCTACAATACTTGTTCGTGCTTGCTTAAGCATGTGCTCAACGTTTGCAAACCACATGCCACTATGTTGGTGGAATTTTCTAACAATAAACACATTGTTGTGTTTCATTCTTCGATCATATAATTTTGGGCATTTTTATAGATTTCTATGAAATCAAAACTTTTTAAGTTAATTTCTACTCATTTTATTTGAATATTTATTGGAAATTATTTTAAATAAAAAAATTTCCTAAATGATTCCCATTATTTAATCTTTCTCTTGAAAATTTGTAGCAACTTTTTGATATCATTTGGATAATGTTAAAATGTATTGAATATTATTGTGCTATAGAGGAATTTTTTTCCTCATATTATACCATAAAATCTTATATAATTGTGATCCCACTTTTGTGGAACCAATTGTATGAAATTTTATTTAAAAGTTTTGGAAGGAAAATTATTTTTTGAAATATTTAATGGAGAGGTTATATTAGTAATATTAAATGCCTTTTGGTATTATATTATTATTATAGTTAATTCATGATAATATGAGTAAAGGGTTAAATATTATACTTTTAGAATTTTTAAACACCTTTTTCTATGTTAGATTTTAAGAGTGTAATGCCTCTATATTATGTTGTAAGATCTTAAATGCACTTTGATATTAGTCCTTATAATGTAATACTAAATGTAGTTACATAATTTATTTGATGAGGAAAGACATTAACATGACTACAATAATTACATGTGTCAAGCAATTGATATATTTTTCTTAGTTTCATGTTTATGCAACAAAATTTTATAAAGGCATTAAATAAGATAAATTACTATAAATAAGGTCAAATTATAAAATTGTATTTAGCGATCCTAGAAGTGAAACCCGTTATTAGTGCAAATTCAAATGTGGGGCCAAAAGAGGAATATGAAATGGTCATACTTGAATTGAATTGGTCTAATGGTTAGTAACCATATTATGGACCAAATCATTAGATAGAGTATTCTTAAGCCTGTGAATGTTTTGACCATTTTGTTTTCCATTGTAGAAAGTCCATAAATCTTAATAAAACAGGAAAAAGTCATAATCTCTTATTACTTAAGATAATGTAATGAGGTTAATAGAGTGTAGGAGCATATCTTGAAATTTATTAATTATTATAAGTTTGATGAGCATAAAGGTTAATATGAGAGATGGTTTTCTAACGTAGTGTGCACTAAAGTTGTTTCCTCCAAGATGAAATGTTTTGAAGGTATTATATTTTGCCTCCAAAATTGCAAATAGATAGTCAATGGAGTGATATTTATTATTAAGCATAGAAAAATATGATATGGAAAAGGTTCAAGTAGATTATCTTATTTCTTATGGTTTGACTTCAAAAGAAAAAATTGTTTTAGGAATAATCAGTAGGAGATTCTTACATGATAGGGAAAAAGGAAGGGTGACTACTTCAAGCCCAAGAAACATAAAAGGTGTGTTAGTGCTAGAGATTACTATTTGCTTTTATGATTTATTTTATACCAAAAACATAATATCTTTTATTAAGAAAACTTATTTTTCTGAATGTCATGTTTTGGCAAATAAAAATTATTTTTGGTATGTTTGTTTTGGGTGTATAATTTGATAGGTTATATTGGGGTTTTGAAAAATCCATTTTGAAACTTGACCTTAAAACCATCTCTTTAAACCTAATTTGAATTGATCTATTTAAAAGATATTCTTGGATAATAGAAGCTGTCAAATGCTATAAAAATGGGAGTTAGAAACAATATGATAACTCCATTATATGTAACAACTAATATATCCATTTCTATCTAATAGTCTGATCTAGAGTAGTCTAGTAAAACAAAAATAGTTAGGAATATCCCATAAACATTTTCTAATCTTTCATCATGGGTTGTAGCCATTGAATTTAGGATCAAGTTGAATTGCTATTAACTACAAGCCAATCAAAAACAAATTTTGAGTTTAAAAGGAAATGCGTAAATGAAACTAAGGGTTCAAGATCAGGTAAGTAATTAAATGACTACACTTAAAAGGAAGACATAGATTGTTGAAAAAAATTCTCTCTCCTAACATTTTAAAACTTGCTTTGAATCATTATGATATAGAGTAGTTTAGTGGGAGCTATGTTCATTGAAGAACAAAATAGCTTTCCTGGACTGTGACTTAAAGGAAATAATATGAAATAGTTAGATAGTTTCCAAAAGAGAAAAATAAAAATGCTCATCTATACAATTGTATCTTAATTTTTGATGAGATTATAATTTCTCTCAAATTTGAAGAAAGTAATGCAAACCAACATGGGATGATAACTCCAAGCATTTTTAGTTAAATCTATGCATCGATGTCATTTTATTAGTCAGTGATAATATGAATATGTTAGTTAAGACAAACCAATTAAATTAAAATTAAATGAAAGGCTTGGAAGTACCGTTTTATATACATAAATAAGCATTAAGGTCTTAGTGATAAGTCATAGGGGTATTCAATTTCTCTTCTTTATGGTACTAGAAAGGGCCCAACACATCGATGTCTTTTATATTTTTTAATCCAAAAAGATACGAATTTATCAAGCCTAAATTTTTTTAAGTGATAAAAAATGTCCTATATATGTTATCCATAGGTAGCATATTATGTCTTTAGGCTAATGGTTTTTGCACTAATACCAATATAGTACCTAAATGCTATAAATGATTACATATTGACTCACAAGAGATTAAGACATCTCATAGGTCTAAACTATTTAGTCTTGTTTAGTTAGTTGTCTAGGTGATCATGAATCTTTATTTGGACACATATTAAAAGTAATTGTATTGTGACAAATATTAAGTAGTCATTTGCTATAATCTCCATTATAAGGGCAAGGCATGTAACTGCCAAATTTTCTTTTTAAACAATAAAGTTTACTTGTGAAAAGGACTTAAGTTTGAAGTACTAGTTTGTGAGAAATATAAGATACATAGGCATTTTACTTATTTTTTTATGAATTCTATACTTGCGGATCTTCTAATCAAAGGTTTAGGAATTAGTATAAAGGATGATCATATGAATAATGTAAGATTACCTAAGCTTTTCAATGTTCTAGGTTAGTGAGAGTTTTGATAATATGAACTCATTATCATCTCAAGATACTTTTAAATAAAGTATTTATAATAAGATATTAGTATTATCATCATACATTTTGTGCACATTTCAAATGATGGCATATGATTAGAGATATTTACACTCTATCTTATTATTGTATTAAAAATATTATTCTCATTTGACATCTTAGATGAATGCAGAAACTATTATGTGGGCATTTATATTTCGTAACATTAAAGTTATGTAGATCCTATTATGCATATTTTTATTTATATTCCTATCAGATATTAATTATTTGGTCAGCGAGATGTAAATATTTATATGTTTCATTTTAATATCTCTTTGGATATAATATTTAATATTATTTAATACTTATAACTTCAATTAGACCTATGAGTTAAATAATACCAATGAATATGGACATTAATGTTAAAAGCAATTATTATTTATAAATTAATATGAGCTAAAGTCGTAAATTGCTAGAAATTTTGTATGTGGACATCACATTAATTTGTAAATAATTATTAATATTGATATTATTTTATATATAATATTTTAGTGACTATAAATGTATTAAGTTGTGTATAGTATTTAATTCTGATATGGGTTAACTAGGTATGGATTCTATGATAAGGGATGGATCCTATGATAAGTAGGATTCATTACCTAACGCAGTTAATTAGAAAGAATCTCTTACTACCTGTAACCTATGATGCTACATTTAGTCCTATTAAAGTGCAAAGACAATTACTCTCACTAAGGAGAAAAATGTTAGGTTATGATGGAGGGAATGTGAGCCCTTGTAACATATTCTTCCTTTGGTTTTGGATATTTTAGAGACAATTAGATGATAGAGGTGCAGTTGTTTGATTAAAGAAAATGAAATTTAAGGTTTCATATAGAATGCAAATAAAGGTACACATAATATTCTTTAATCTTATTTTATGATTAAGTTATACCTTAATATATGATAATACGAGCTATTTAATAATTTATAACATATCAAATATTTTACCACTAATACTATCATTACTTATGATTGTATTTAATGAGAGAGAGAGAGAGAGGAATTTTGAAAAACCCTCTCTAGGATTTCAAAAGAAATTTATAAAAATTAAATAAGAGTGAAAAATAGTGTTTATCATATGAAAACTATAAGATTTGCCCATTTCTAATTTTATCTTAACATTGAAATTTGAACACTATTACTGCTATATATTAATAAAAACTATTTGGGATTATAATTAAATGAATATTAGACTTAAATAGTGCTACAGCTTGTCAAAAAATAAGCAATAACAAGAATCTCGATGAAATATTGCCCGACACTGAAGAAGTCCAAAAGACGAGCATTTTGATGGGCATGCAACGTCTATGCCATGCAGGTTATATTTATTTACTAAAATACATTGCCCTCTCTAAAATTACAGACCTTGTATCTAATTTCAAAATATATACAAACTTTCATTGAAATAGAAAATAATATTTTTCATTTAAAATAATATTCATTTAAAACCTAAATATAAAATAATATTCATTTAAACTCAAATTTAAATATTTTTCAATAAAAATTATAAAAAAAATAATTATAAATTCAAATCAAATAATATATAATAATTTTAATTTTAATGTTTTACCATCAAAGATATACTTTAACTAAATGGCGAAAAATTTATAATACTTTAAATAAAATTTAACTTTTTCATCAATCATATTTTAACTATTTAAACTTAATTATTTGTTTTAATCACAAAATACATAAAACATACCATATTAGTATATATATATCACTTAATTTGAATTTATATTTATCTTCTCTCATCATTTTACTGAAGTTTAGTCCAAATTCGGATTATATTTTAAAAGAGATATATGTACAACTACGGCCCTTTAAGAAATATTAATGTATCTTTCTCTAAAAATGATTTTCTATTTTTATATATTTAGAAAATAAGATAATCTACTAGATAATTATGTTTATAACCTATTGTGAAATTCTATAGGTTTAAACATATAACTTAAAAATAATAAAATAGACAGTTCTTAAATATTCCCTTCAACTTATTTTCTTCATTCGTTATAATAAATAATTTATAATTAAATAAAATCTTCCTTTTTGCCCTACCGACCAGCTATTTTTTAATTCAAAAATAATTTTTAAGAATTTTTAAAAACAATTTCTAAAAACAACAAATCAAAACATCCAAAATCTGAAAGCAGACGTGAATTAGCACAACATCTCCACTGCAGCAAAATTCATTCAAGACAAACTTTGAAGTTGAAAAAAAAAATTCCTTCAAAAAACATTACACTATTTAAAGCTTTCAAAGTAATAATAAAAAATAAATATAAAATTAATTTCTTCTACGGGCTTGATGTCCCCACACAACCAAAGAAATAATCCTACTTGTGTTACATTATGTTTAATGTTACAGTTAAAACATGGCAGCAAAAACAATAAACCATCCACTGTCCTCAGTCTTCCCTGTAGTCTGCATTCTCTTTCAATATAACAAAACCTTCAAGAATTGGCGACAGCGGAATATATCTGCAGAAAAGCAATTATTGGCATTAACTATTTAGACTAGACAGAGAAGCATTAATAAGAACTTCAAAGGAGTGGTATATTACTTCTCTGTTGCCAGTTCTGCCCTATCACCAGCAGCAAGGAGGACTGGGGTAGAGTGAGTCTGGAAACCAGTAATTGTCTTGGGCCGACCGGCCTGCCCTACAACATCGACTGCTTGACCCACCCGAACAGGTACCGAAAGAGGCTTCAAATTTTCATCCACAGTCATCAACATCCTTGGCTGTTTAAGTGAAAAATAACCACCACTGAGAAAGGCTCACCAAATGAGCGGAAAATGAAGGAAAAAGATGCATTTTAGACATGATACAAACCTGCATTGCCAATACAAGGAAGTAGAGAACATAGTGATATTTGCCCAACACTATAGCCTTCATGTCAAGGCACGTGTGCAACATGGTAACTAGTCCAGCAAGTGCAGTCCTGTGATAATAGATGCAAGATACCAATGTTTAGGGGGGGGGGAATTTTCAAAGCTGAACAGAACACTAGAAAGACTGGAAGTCATCAACTCAGTTGGCTTGTCATGTTAACATAGAGACACAGGCTGCTGGGGCAAAGAGGCAAGGGGGGAGGGTCACTTACGGTGATAATAAAAAGCGATCAGAATGATATGGATTAAGTGTTAATAACCCCTTTCCCAAATGTACAAGGCCTTGGGCAATCCGCACCTGCAAAAGCAGTCATAGATCATCATTGGCCATACTTGCTCTTTTTTAACTATGACACTATTGGATACAAGAAAAACTAGACAACTAATGAAGCATACACAAAATAGAAGGCTGGTGTCTTTGTAGTAATAGCTAGAAAGATTGCGAAGCATGCCAGCAATTCGAGCATTGTTGGTTCCTGCACCTATTAGACCCAAGGCCATAACTGCTGCCTGTAGAACACATTATTATTTCAACCACAGTCAATAAGCAACAAAAAGACCATAAGGTTATCAACATAAAGCTGGCTCTTGTATCTTACCATCGCTACCTCTGAATCAGTGTCATGGCTAAGTCTGCTCAAAGTATCCATAACATTGACCTGACACAAACATCAAATTCATCAGAATCAGCAGAAGATGCGAAACAAAGTACTGTCTCCAACAAACCTACTCATCTCTACATACCATCCACACATATTACAAGCACAACATCAAAAAAGGGCTGTTTCTTACTAATCCTTATTCCCAATCACAATTAGAAGCCTGACCACAGCCATGGTAGTCAATATTTTCTAATATATACGAGGCATATGATGTAAGAATAGGGTTTTTATGTGAATGAGAGGAGTGAATCATGATCATTAGATCTAGCATTTAAGGGCTAAAGATTAAAACATAAAATCATATGACCTTTTTTAAGTGGTTATGTGACCTTCATGTATATTTTAATCCTGGCCATTAATGCAAGATCAAATAATCATAATTTACTCCTCTCACATCTCACATAAAAACACTCCTCTTCTGATATGTCCAGTATATATATATATATATATATATATATATATATATATATAGGAAAATTCTAAGGTGCCCCTAAAATTTCTAAACCCTGGGGTAGTGTAGCACAATCTCATCCATTGGATGAGATTACTTAAGTCTTTGGTAATTTCATCCAATGGTTGAGATTGTGTCACATACCTAGAGTTTAGAAACCCCTGGGGGGAAAATTCTAAGGTGCCCCTAAAATTTCTAAACCCTGGGGTAGTGTAGCACAATCTCATCCATTGGATGAGATTACTTAAGTCTTTGGTAATTTCATCCAATGGTTGAGATTGTGTCACATACCTAGAGTTTAGAAACCCCTGGGGGCACTGTAGTCTTCCCTATATCCCATTATTTTCACAATGGCCAAATTACAAATACATGATTATTGCAGGCATCGCAACATTGTATTAGCAGTTTAACATATTCGATCATCTTTTCATCTGAAAGGGGTATACACTAAATAAACATGAACACCACTCTAATAAGAAGCTGCAGGGAAGAGCTCCTTACCTTTGGATTTGATATGCAGATTAAACCAAGTGCCAGAGGAACTGCTCGCCGGATATTCTGCTCTCCATACTGTAAAAGATGCTCTAATGATCGAATTGCCATCTCAAGGCCCAATTCTTCAGCCATTGCAACCATGGCAATTCCAAGCACAGCAGGACCTTGGTGCATTTCACCTTTATCAAGATGTTGTGAACAATGACCCAAGAGATTTTGAACCTGGATTGAAGAAGTATTAGCAAATATGAACATGACATAGATAAAACAAGATTTATTACTAATCAAACTTGCAGCAAAGTTACACCTTAAGAACATTCCCTGTGCCAGCATAGGCACATGAAAGTAGCGTCATGTCACAATATTTCCTGATTTTTTCATTAAATGTCCTTGAAACTTCTGCTGTTGCCTCCACATTGTCCTGTTGTCACCAAACAAAAACAACATGAATGACCATATGGGAGAAGTAGAACTTCAAATTCTATAGCAGATATGACAGTCCACAGTCCAGAACATAATTATCAAACCCCAGCAACCATCAATTGTCTGTTGTAAACAAGATAATATGATTTATTGGGTGCAACACAAATAATCTTTTATTCCAGATTCCAGTAAACTAAGAGATACAACCGACCATCTGACTACCTGCTTTCCAAGGTACAGGAGACCCAGGCCAAGAGGTAAAAGCCGTGTGAGGGGCTCCCCCAGCTCTGAATCACTCCGGTCCATAAGTGCAAAAATGATTGCCTGTGCAACTTCTTCATTACAAGAACCCACATAGATCAAACCCAATGAAATTGCCGTGAAAGCAATCACATCAAGTGGAGCTTTAGCATCATTCAGTATAGGAGCCAATTTGTAACGCAACTGAAAAAAGCATATAAAAAAATAAGAAACAGAGTTCCTTGTAACAAGTTTCTATGAAACATAAAATCAATAGAAAAAGTTCACCTGCTCATTCTGAGAAGCTGCATATGCAATCCCCAATCCCATGATGGCACCAATCCGAACAGATGGATCTTCTTTATCTGTATAATCACCTAAAAGTGCCATTGCCTGAAAAAGCATCAAATAAAATCCATTAAATAAATCCCACACACACACACACAAATGAAGAAGAATAAAAAGAACTCACAGGATCACAATCATTCTTGATGCTACAATTGACAATCCCAACACCCAACAAAGCACCAGCAATCACATGGTTATCATTGCTGTGGAAGTACTTGTCAATTTGAGCAAGTCCAGAGTCAACATCCCAGAGTAAAATCATACCCTGTAATAATAGAAGGCAAAGAAATTTGTAAGCACAAGTGAAACATAAACGAAGATCATTCAGAAAGTAAGGAAATGCATACCAAACTCGCTGCGGCACTAGTCTTCCCATGTTCCTTATTTTTAAAAAGCCAATTTCCAGAAGTTCCACCACTTGAAGAGTCTGATGGGACTGTCATCAACTTATCCTGCATAACAAATAAAGGACAATGGGGAAAAAGAATGGCAGAAAAAAGTAACTTGAATTCACATAAACATGCAAGTTCCTGCAATCAAGCACATTATACCTGACCAAAGCCAGCATTCACAAATGCATTGACAAAAGTGGCAGCCAGGTTCTGTCTAGCTGAATCAACACTTGCACCAGCACTAGCCCGACCATCAAGCAAGTGTGCCTATGAGGTACCAGACATGTCAAATGTAAGTTGGGGGAAAAAAAAATCAACAAAATGACAGACTACTACAGGAGAATTAACATAAACTAAATTCAAACCTTGTATATATCTTCAGGAGACTTAGGCTCCATGACTTCAATATCACGAGCAAGAGTCAGATATCCTTCACTTAATTTAGAGTTGTTTATGATCTCCTGCAACATCTCTCTATCATCATCGTCAGCACACATCTCCTCATCAAGCTCTAAAGTAATTCCCTGTATGTCAATCACCAACAAAACAAATATCTATTAGATAAACCACCAAGAAAGAATTCCAAAATCATATTTGATCATAAGCCAAAATGTCATAAGCCAAAATGTAGTGCAGTAAATACAAGAATCATAGCTGTAAGGGGGTATATAATGTGTAAATCAACATAACAAAGGGATGAAATCTCAGCAAACACAAAGTCACATTCTAAGAGGCACAGGAAAATCCAGACTTACATGACGAGCAACTATGTAACAGAATTGTTTCTTTCGCAGCACATCATCACAGGAAGTAAACACCTGCTTCACGTACTGTCAACAATATTGCATATAGTCAGTTTAAAACTATGAACACATCTTCGGACCAAAAGTCAAATTATTTCATCGTGGGTATATGAAATTTGAGCTACAAATTTAACATGCATGAACTTGTGAATTCCATGCATAAATTATCCTCAAGAGAGAAACCAAATTAGACAGTCAGAAAGGACTTGGCAAGAGATTCAGGGAATTTTCAAAGACACACCTGCATGTTATCCAGATACAATGCAATCTGAAGTGCATTTGGATATTCTTCAAATTTTAGATAGATCAAGTATGCGATGTCCAGAACTAACATGTCATCTGGTCCAGGAAGGTATCTGCATAATGCCACAATTAAATCACAATGCACAAGAGAGAGGAATAGGGAAGAAGTGTAACTGACCGTAAACAATGCACAAAAGCAGAAAGTAAAGAATTAAGACAGCTCTATTGACTCTACAATCTACATGCCAACAGCCAAATTCACAGTAGCACAGAATCTTGAAGCCTGACTATATTAAATTGAGAAGTTCACTGAATCATGTCACTATACAGAACAACCACTTGCTAAGTTCCCTCGACCATAAATACAAGCAAGACATTCACATGGTCATGCAAACAACAGTTTATCAATCCTAAAGCAATGGAATTCAACTAGTCCAGACAAGCTGGGATGACAATTAATTACTAATTACTAAATTATAATATTTCAAGAGTAGCAAACATCTCTAGGAAGAAAAACTAAAGAAGTGCATGAACACAAAAAGAAGAGACAAATCACTAAATCATATTTATAAGCACCTATATAACCTCCCCTTTTGCTTTATAAATCATCTAAATATAATAAAATTTTCTGATCCGTATCATGGTAATTTGTAACACCAGCATAAAATGAGGATGAATTGCACATACCTTGCTGAACTGGTGAGATAAAGGCAAGTCCTCTTAAAATTTGCCTTGTCAACATGTTCAACCAACATGTCAAGGTCTTCAACCTAGTACAAATATTTAATACATAGAAATTAATTTCAGCTTTCCATCCTCAGTCATCAAGGCTTTGACCAAAAACTCATACAAAGACATCACATATTACCTCCATCAATAGATCAACAGCTTCAGGTTCTGCATTGTGCTGCAGCATAATAAAAATTGAGTAAAATAAAAAATAAAAAACACAATCTTTCCGCAAGTTGTTGCCTCTGTTCTGTATTTCATCCATCATTAAAAAACCAGTTAACCATCATTCACTGTAAATTCCTAAATATCATAGGATTCATACCTTCATGTGGAAAGCAACTATTTGTTGTACAAGTTCCATTAGATCATCTATGGGGGCCTCTTCACCCTGTACAGGCACAAGACAAGCAAACAATTTAGATTAAGCTGAATCTAAAAAGGATCGCAGCAGGTTCATTTGGCAGTGAATAGGCAAAATGCTATGTTAACAGTAGTGTATCAAGAAACTAAAAATCACAAAATTGTCATTTATATTAGACACATGCCAAACCTGTCGTTTTGCATACTCTTGTGAAATTTCTCCAGCAAGGTTCCTGATGAAGAGGAAGACATAACTAGTGAGAACAAAGTCAAACTGGAATCACTGATTTTATAAAAGTGTCATAAATCATAATATATTTGTCATTATACCACAAAAGTCCACTTTATCCATAATAGACTGAAAATTATTTCTAAATAAAATGCCCACCTTACATACTCATGACCCCATGAACCAATATCGCCATCTGAACCCAACAATCTGTACTTTAGACTTTCCTGATAAAGATAATAAAGCACAAATTAATCAAACTAAAAAAATTGGACAAATGTTTTATGGACTCAAAGTTAACATTAATATGGATGGGTAAGAATGTAACTAACATCATATACTAAAGACATTGATCAGCAAACATGAAATAGGAAAATTACATATAAATAAAATACAAGCACACCACTAAGCGCTCACATACAGCCAATTAATTACTCTTACCCGTTCTCCCTCAGCAGACATTGTAAGCGCCAAAACCGATAATATGTCAGCCAAGTACTTCTGCATTAAAATAAAATGAATTGGTTTAGCAGCACACAATCATAACATCTCCTACAAAAATACCAACCCCAATAGGTAGTACCTTCAAATCAGACTCCGGCATAGTCTCATAATATGCCTTTAGAGTTCCATAGTGTGGACGAAGGAACTTTAATGGCTTTGGAACTGAAGTCATGGAGCTTGTGGAGGTGCGAATTTCTTGTCTACAAAATAACCACATATCCAAATGTCAACCCCGCATGCAATCTTATGACTTCATCAACTTGTTTGTTTTTTACAACTAGTGTTAAGACATTACATGACACAAAGTATCATTAAATTACCAAGTACGTTTACCTCATACTCTCCAGAGCAATCTTCTGCAGCCCAGGGTCAGCATCCTGCACCCTCTCGACATACAATTCCAGCTGCTGCTTCAATGCCAAATCCTCATCCGACTGGGTCGATTATACAAAGTACCGATCGCATGTTAAAATTTACATAGCAATTAGAAACCAGAATCGGCAATTTCGAAATTAAAAAATTGAACCGATTCCTTACAACCTACCAGATCTTCGTTTTCGACCTTCTTCTTCGCCAAGGCCTCATCTTTGTTGGCACCGCTGCCACTAGCACCGCCGGCTGTACGGTTCGCATCGGGCGCCATTGTAATAGGGAAGAAACCTAAAACCCTAAAAGGAAGCGATAGCAAAAGCAGAACTGCGACGGAGAACGAAGGAATATCGGAAGTCCAAGGCGAGAAGCGATTATGCAATGAAGAACAAAATCTTTTCCTTCCCTACTTCGATTGATACTTTCTCTCCCAAGCTACCATATACTGGGGAGAAACGATGGAGAGAGAAGGTACTGACAGACAGCTTCCTTGTTACCTACGCCGTCCTGGTTTTTTTGGGTGTTGTAAGCCCAATGTGTTTTATCAGCAAAAGAGGCTTACTGCCCCTTCTAAACTGTGGCCCAATATAGATTGGGCTCTACGGAGATGTAAAATATGGCCCAAAGTAAAACAAAACAATTTGGATTTGAACATTCACTTCGGCTAGACCAAAACATAGAGGTTGACCCCCGGGGGGTGGTGGAACTTCGGCTAACAATCAATGTTAATTTATCATATCAATATCAATACATGATACATAATACAAATACAATATATAATCAATCAATGTATAATATAACTTCAGGTACATCTACCTGGACATCTGTAACAATTCTATGTCAATTTTTTTAAAAGATTTTCTTTGTTAATGCTTCTTTCCTAATAAGCATTCCCTAATTATTTTCTTCAATTAATTAATATAATGAATATAGTTATTCTCTTTTATTAATTAATTAATGGATTTAAATTTGATTCATTACCTGTATAAATTAAATTTATATTATCACCCATCTATATATTGTCATAATTAAAAAAAATATTAAAACTTTTTCATTGTTGATAAAAAATTTTAGTTAATATTAATTTTTTAGTAAAATATCATTACTTTATTCACCAATAGTGTAAAAAATTTTACACTAATAATGAATCAAATTCAAACTTCTAGTTAGTCATAGATACTATAATATAAAAAAAATATCATCAGAATTATATTATTATAAATTTCACTCCCTAATCAAAATCATGACAATAATAATTTTTTAAATTATATGACATTATTAGATTCATATATGATTAAAAAAATTAGCTTATAGAAAATAAAAATATTTACAAAAGAACTTATATAAAATATGGAATAAAAATATTAACAAGATTATATTTGTTATAATTCTCATTTTCTAATTAAAAATAAAAATTATGATTGATAACTTTTCAAATTATAAGACTTTACTAGACACATATGTGATTATTAAAATGAAATTTTTAGCTTATAGAAAATAAAAATATTTGTAAAAATAACTATATAAAATATGAAATAAAATATCATCAAAATTATATTTATTATAGTTCTCATTTCTTAATTAAAATTTTCATAATAATAATTTTTTTAATTTACATCACTTTAGTAGATATATATGCAATAATAAAAAAAATTAATTTTATTGGAAAATAAACATATTTATTAAAAAAAACTTATATAAAATATGGAATAAAAATATCATCAACTTATTATAATTCTCATTTTCTAATTAAAAATTCATGATTTATAAAGCAATATAATTCTATTTTATTTTGGAACTCTAAATTATAATCAATTAGTTAGTTTTTGTTAGTTAAACCTTACTAAAAATAATGTAAAGTGGCTGAGCACAGTCAATAGGGAATCACTTTTTACTTACAAATAAGCTAAATAGTGGGAAATGATCCACTTTTGGCCTTCGATCTCATGTTAGTAAGAGATAAAAAAAAGAGTATGTAGTAGTGAAGAAAAAGTAAAGCAAGATTAGAGAGTGTACCTAACTTACACAACCATTATTTATAAGAGAAATTATACCTTAGGTAAACCAGTTATTTCACAATTGGATGAAAGGATATTTAGGTCTTTTTAGATAGAGCTAATCAATAACCATTTCCAACTTGTCATAACCATCTTCAAATGTCCAATGTCACTGTCTAGTTAAAGTCATTAGATTCCTTGGAGTTAGTTTGGTTACAAAATGCCTTCAAGGATTGGTGATCATAAGATAAATATGCCAGTCGATAAGTTTGCCTTCTTGTAAAATGAGCCAATTTGCTTTTTATTAGGATAGGATTGGTCTGATCTAATCTAATATGAATATTTATCATTTAGCTCACCTCTTGCTTAAAAATAGTGTAAAAAGGCATGATCGAGCAGTTAATTAGCCAAAAAGACTTTGATTCATTTACTCATCGATCAATTTATATGAGAATACTTTTGTAAAATTGATGCTTTAAGAACATGCAATCACATTTAATTCTCATATGCCTAGATTATAGTAACTATAATGATTTACTTAGGATTTATGTCAATAATGATGAGACCTTTTATTTGACATATGACCCCTCAATTGATGCATTCATAACTTTAAACCATTTGATCTCTTTTAAGAAAACATATTCACATTCCATCTATTAGATTAAGCAAATTAGATATAAAAAAGGACCCATGTGATAATTATCCTCAACCATTGGATGTAAATGAATAGGTATGAATTCTAGTCATTTAAAAGCTTATAAATAAATCATTCTTACAAAAATAATCATTTTACCATTTCTTTGAATGTTCTTAAAACAAACCATTATGACTTTTTATTTTCCTCTACCTTTAATGATTCATTACTAAACATCTTCGATAGAAAAGAAACATTCTCATTATTCTTATTTGCTTATTAAGGTATAATTATTATCTCTAACATCTTCTGCTCATAGTATTACTATTGTATTTTGATTTTACAAGCTTATGATTTTCTAAATTGTGAAACCATGAATGCTAAATTCGTACATGAATGAGGATTCATTCTTTGTTTTTTACCTTGATTAATAAACTAAGACTTTACTTAATAAGTTTTCCTTATAAAACTTCTCATATTCTTTTATTATGATGTTGATGTCATTTTTGCTATACTGTTGTATCTCTTTATTCATCAAAACCCTGATTGCTTATACATTGATTCACTTTATCTGGTTGTATGTATGTTCTAATTTTGAACTACTATTTTTCTTTTCTTTTTCTAGCTTTAGACTTTTTTTATGAACGTCAATATGTGTGAAAAATCTTTAGGTGAATCAATAGGATTGGGCTTTTCTTTAGTTCTTAGGCATTATAAGCATTCTAAAGTATTAAAGAAAGTTACTAAAAATTAAACTATTGATCTTAGTAAAAAACTAATTAACAAATTTCTTATTATTAATTTTGATCAAGGATACATCAATGGGGATGAAAATACTATCAACCAAACAATAATATTGGACTTAGGGATAAATGAAGGGATAACCACTATTATTGATTAGGAAGGTGAGTTACCACTTGGATGATAAATATTAATAAGTATATTTCCCAAAAGAGACCAATTGGTGTTACAATATAATTGGTTTATCTATATTGACAACTTAAGTTAATTTTCCTACATTAACTAGTTTTGTCGATCATAAGAGTACTTCTTCCATTGAAATAAAAGTTCAATTAGTGAACTTTACTAAAGAGAACTATCAGGTGGATTATCTCAAATATTTTCCTTTTTATCAATCTAGAAATCACTAATCAGTTAATAAAACCTACTCTATTCAAAAAGAGCTAAAGCTATTAGAATTCATTCATAAGGATGTAAAAGGCTTGGAACTCTTCAGAGAAATAGTTAAAAACTAGGAAGATACCTAAGCTTTATAAATTTGATCATCTTTTTCATGATAAATTGAACATTTTTTTCTTATGAATTAACAAAAAAGGATGAATAAGTTTGTAGTTTTGGCATTGTATAGTACTTCATATTTTAGAGATAAATTATTAAGAGGATTGGTGTCATACCTCCCTTTACACCATTTCAATAAACTATTCTTCAAAAAGTAAACATGGCTCCTACCAAGTAGCTTTCAACGGATGGCTATAGTTAGTTTACTTTGAATTCCTAGTTGTCAGTCTAGAACTAAAATTGATCATGAATAATTTTTCCTACTTTCTTCATAATACATGTAAATCAAGTAGCTCTTAGATGCATATTAAAACCAAAGAAAGGAGTTATATTTTTTAAAGTTCTTAACTCTAGTGTGCATAATTGGAAAGGAATCATATTTTAAAGTTAGCACTCAGCTTGGGAAACATGCTTGCTACTTCATTTGAATGATTAACCTTTATTCTCAATCGTATGGTTTAAGCTTGACACTATAAAGGATATGCTTGAGTTAGATGAACTGGATAAATTAGTGGTTAACAAAATGATGGAGTCAATAAAGTCTAATCCTTTAATGTTCGAGATGTTATAAGTGTGTTTGAGTAAATATTCATTTAAGCTTTAATTATATATTTAATTTTGCATTCTATTTTTAACTAATTGATTATTATTTAAGTAAAACAAGTCATCAATTGTAAATAAATGGTGCCAAATGTTAGTTAGACCTTGCTAAAAGTAGTGTAGAATAGCCAAGTATGGTGGAGATCACTAATAAAGAATCACTCCTTCACCTGGGAGGAAGCTAAATAGCAAAAAGTGTTCCACTTTTAACCCTTTGATACTAAATTAAATAAGAGTAAGGAAGAGTATGTAGTAATAAAGAGAAAGTAAAGTGATATTAAAGAGCATACCTCACTTAGGCAATCAATATTTATAGAAGATATCATACTTAAAATAAATTGGTCATTTCATTATTGGACAAAAGGCTATTTAGGTCTTTTAATTAAAGTAGATAATTTTGGAAACAATAACTATTTCTAACTTGTCATAATCATCTTTAGTTATCCAATGGTACCATTTAGTTAGAGTCCTTAAATTCCTTGCAACTGGCTCAATTGTAAAGTGCCTTCAAGGATTGGTGATCAGGTCAAATATGCCAACTAATGGGCTAACCTTCTTATGGAATGGGCTAACCTACTTTTTATTAGGATAGGATCAGTCCAAACCTAAGAATTAGTCCAACCTAATTTGATATGAGTATTTATCAAGTTTATTCTACAAACATATAAGAGTAAGTGCTTATGTATTTATATATTTATTATTAGTTTGTGTATATGGTATTATTATTAATGATGTTTATGTATTCTTTTTAGTTTCTTCTTTGAAACAAAAATATGATCAAAATTAAATTTATTATAATTCCATTTTTAAATTAAATTTATCTTAATAATAAATTATATTATATACTAATTTTCAACTTGATTAGATTTTTGTGAATTTCAAGAAATTTGCACCTTAGATTGCAATATATACGTGTGCATTCTTATAAAGAATATTCAATTTTTCATTCTTACATTAGTATTTCTTTGAAAAAAGGATTATTTTAATTGTAAAAATGATCACAATAATTAATATCAAGTTAGATATAATTATCTTATTATTTTATTTGTAAAAATTAAAATATTTTAATAATTTTTTAAAAATAATGCATAACATTAAATAAAATTTGTAGAATTTTTAACTAATTTATTATATTTAATGATTTAATATGATAATTATTATCATAATTATAATTGAATAGTAATAAGCTTTGGGAATTAATTGATATCATTAAAAAATTTAATTATATTTATTTTATTTATTATATTTTTTAAGTTAATAAGATAAAATCTAAGTGAAATTAAAGTATAGTTGCTACATTTTCTTAAATTTCATAATCACTTACAAATCCAACACAATCATTTAATAATTAAATATGATAATTATTACATTCTTAAATAATAATTTAATGTTGACAATATTAATTTAAAAAAATTGATTTACAATATTAAAAAGATTTAAAGTTTAAATACAAATTGGGTCTTCCTAAAATACTAATTGTTTAATTTTGGTCCCTTCATTTAAAATAATTTCATTGGATCCTTCTAAATATTAAATTAATTTTAACCCTCTTGTTAACATTCTATTAATGGACTAATGAAGTGTTACGGTGATTTTTTTCCTTCTTCTTCATCTTTCCCATACTCTTTTTTGTCATTCCTCTATTTCCATTCCCTTTTTCCCATTGTATACAAAAAAAAAATAGCCTTTAACTTTTAATTTATCTATAAAACCATCCAACCACAATTGCAAAGAAGAATATATAAACAAAAGAATTAAAATGATAATTCAACACTCATTTAATTTAAACAAACAAATCTAAAAACCAAAAGTAATCTAACTTCTTAAGCCCCTAAAAAAAAATAATTCCTACAAAATGAAACAAAATCTTATCAACATTAGTACTTGCTTTGAATTGGAAGCTTTCCCTTGAAACTTTTACTTGAGTTAATAATAATTGGTATTAATAATGATATTGCTTAAGGTTGTGGCTTCGATGTTGACAAGGGAGTACTCAATGCTAGTACTTTATAATTGATTAGGCAACATTAATGGATATGGATATTATGCCTTTAGGTCAAATTACTAAAGCATTTTGCCATTGATTGAGCCATATGTTAAGTATAAAACTACAAGAAGGTGGATGGTATAGGGAAAAAGGGAAAATGAGTTTTAGTCTAGGAAATTAAGAAGAAAAGTAAAAAGTGAACTAGTACTATAGGAAAAAGAAAATGATTAGTGGTAAGAAGCTAGTAAAATAGTGCTTTATAAGATCTCCAAAAAAAAAAGGAAAACATGATCAAAAATAAAATTAAATGAAAAAATAAAATAAACAAATTATATTGAAAGAAAATGGGTAACACATCGACCTCCACGTGATGTTGCTACATAGGCAATGATTAAGCCAAAAACAATAGCATCTTTTGTTACTAATTAGATGGACATTGATGGAAAGGCTAAAATTACAATAATCAAATAATTGGAGGAATCAAAATAGATTATTTAAAAAAAAGGATATGAAAATTGCATATTTCATATTTTAAAGGATTAAAATTACATTCAAGCTAAGATTTAATTATATTTTTTATTTAATTTAGAATATTATTTAATATAATAAAATGAAGTCATAATAGCTTATTCTATGTTTCTTTTATTTTTCTTCATTCATTTCTTTTAGATTTTTGTCTCTTTTTATTAGTTATTTGTCTTCTTACAAATATATTACCTTAACTCCTTATGCTTTTTTTATTTATTAATTTTTTTAGTTATTTTCAAAATGTAAAGATGGTATAATAATTTAATCATGTCAAAAATATTTATTTTTGAAAGCCTAGTTGGAGGATTAGGATACAATTAATTTTTTCTAAAGTAAAACTTACTAAAAAGATCTTACCCCAATTGGTAGTATGAAGGTGATACTTTTTAATTATAGGCAATTATATTTCTCATTTGTTTCAACATTTTAATATTGTAATAACTTGAAATAATGTTTAAAGTATTTTATTATTTTACAATTCTAAAGTATTTATTTTAATTGATAAGGGTAGTTAAATTATATTAATGTCAAGGTGAAATATAAATATTTTAAATCTTGATTGGATAATATTATTATAATTTTATTTAATGAAAATGTTACCTAAATATTTATATATATACAATTATCATTACTATTATTAATTATTGAAATATCTGAAAGTCTAAAAGCAAGGTATTTATAAAATATACATATTAGCTATAGTAAATGTTTTACTCATGATTTATAAAAATATATTTAGATAACTACCTTTGATCTCCTAATTTATTAAATTAATGAGAAATATATTTAAAAAAAAAAGATAAGTATAATAAAAGAATTGGTTATCGAGTGTTAGGATTCATTAGGCATTTAAAGAAAAAAAAATTAATGGTTAGGTTGGGTCTTTGATATGTGTTTAAAGGTGAGCTAATAGGGGAGGAATATTTTAAAGTAATCCCCGCTTCTTATAATTGCATCTTCTAACTCCTTGTTTCATGTTTTCATTAAAAGTTTCATTTATTGGTTCTATTCACCATTCTCCTCCTCTGTGAAGCCATTTTTTTTGTCATTGCTTCCTATAGTTCCACTTTCATCAATTTCCATCCTTTTATAGCTCACAACCACTGAGAGAAATTGTTGGAATCGTAGTTGAATAGTAGTAAAGGTAGGGACATCTTTGCTGGTTATTACTAATAAATGGTTGCAATTTTGCTGTTGATGAGCTGGCAGTCATCCCTTTGTGTGAAGATGAGCTCATTTATAGCATGAAACTTTGATATTTTTTTAGCATTTAAGCTTGCTTTAAGAAAAATCTATTTCTCATATATTTGGACTACACTTTAATGCTTATGAAAACTAAGAATATTATGTTATAGAGTGTTAGATTAGCATGAATAAAGTTAATCTACAATGTTAGATCTTAATATTTTTAATTGTAAATGTATAATCTAGAAAACCTTTTCTTGTAGACAATTTTAGACATATGATGATAATTTGAGAAATAAAATTTTTATGATATAGAATATTATAATAATATGATTACATTATATCCAAATAATTACATCCTAATGTTTTAGTGATTCAAGCTTAATTTGGGGAAAACCCTGAATATGTGGAAATTAGTCTTAGAAAGATTGGGTTAAATATTAAAGAAAAAGTGCAAGGATTTATTAAGTAATGAGAGTACAATCTTGAATGAAAATCCTCATGTGAAGATATATAATTATTAAATTATTTGTAAAATAACATTGTAATTTGTTAAATAGAAAAAAGAAAGAAAAGAGATGACTACGGCTATCCTAACATGACTTGGAAAATGTAAGAGGTATTACGTGAGTGTATAACTACTCTAATGCTAAATTTATGCATATACATATTGTTATGTTTAGGGTTTAGGAAATGTGGAGTAATTATTTAATAGACATATACTTGGCTAAAGATGTGATTGTGCTTGCATTTGATGTGTTAGCCATATTGAACTATGAATAAAATTGTGTAGTGGATTGAATACTAACAATTATTGACCATGGAATATGTACTCAAAACATGATGGCATTATGGTATTGGAAATGAGATATTAATATGAAATATTGAATTCGGATCATATACGTCATTAATATAAAGGAGAAATGATGTTTGGAAGGACAAGGCTAAGGTGGACGAATGTTGGGAGACATAAGGTGAATAACTAATACTAATTATTTAAATCTTGAGTTCTATTTCTTACAAATATTATAAATAATGATGACTGTATTTTAGTTAGTTAGTGATTAGATCATGGTTGTGAATATGGATGAAAAACATGATGATGATTATGGATGTGATTGAATGAGTGACTTAATTATAATTGTGAGTGATAGATTTGGTTGTTAATTAGTTTATTATTGTAAGGGATTAGGTATGTATCTTGATTGTAAATTTTTTAATGCTATGAACTTATCTTAACTTATATGAATTATTTCAGTAATTGGTCATAGATAGTTATACATTCATTGAATTTATTAAAAGCTTACATCTTTCCTTTTCAAATTTTTTTAAGACTTAACTTGAGCTTGTTAAGTTAAGCAATATGAGTTATCGTCCAAGGCAAATTCAAGAAGAATTTGATAGTTGGAGCTTTGTTGAAATTAGATGTAAGAATAGAAATAAAGGATATGTTGATATTGTATTTGATATGTCAATTGTTGTTCCTAAAACTATGTATTAGAACAAATTTAATTATAAGGTATGTGACCCTTGGAGAGTACTCAAAAATAGAAAAAAAAATTTGGTTTTTTTCATAAAAATATAATAAGAAAGTAATATAAAATTAGTGTAGTTAAGTCAAGGCTAATGGATATCGAATAACAGAATTCTAATCAATTATAAATAGGTTTTAGTTTTAACAAATATAAGGATAATGGATAACAAATAGCAGAATTCTAATCAATTATAAACGGGTTTGAGTTGTAACAAATATTACCCAAAGTTTGATTATAATTTTTATTGTTAACATTTAAATTTTTTTAATAACTATAATTGGATAGTAGGATAGAAACATCTCTTAAAAGGAAGCTAATATAATAAAGACTCTCATTGGTGGTCAAAATAGTAAGTTAAATATATATATTTTCAAGACCAATTTCACGGGACAATTAAAGGTCACTAATTTTAACAATTAAGAAGACCTAAAGTCTATTCGTATAAGTTATATAATTTCCTCACATTAATTTACATTTTATACAAAGACTTTAAGAAATAACAATTAGAATTAAAAAACCATACCATGCATATAGGTGTGGTAAATAATATGATTATTTGATAGAGTGATTGAAATTAGAAAAGAAATAAGCATAATAAATCAATTTATAACATGTATATAATATATTTTTATGTAACTTTCATATTTATTTTAGAGTTTAAATTTGATTTAATTTATTATTAGTATAAAATATTTTAAAATATTAGTAAATGAGAAAAAATTATATTAGTAAATAGTAATAATAATTAAAATTTTTTAATAGTAATAAATATATTTTAATAATTTTTTGTTTAGGCGAGTCAGGGTACAAAGATGATTCACACTAAAGTGGAATTAATTTAAATCCTTTACTTTAAGGATTAAAATTTCATTCAATATTAATGTAAACTAATTTTATACTATCACCTGCTCATAGATTGTCATGTCAATAAAAAATATTAAAATTTTTTACTATTATTAAAAATTCTTAATATTATTATTCTTTAGATAACATATTTTCTCATATATTGATAGTATAAATTATTTTACTCTAACAGTAAATAAAAATTAAATTTAATATCTTGATAATCATCAATTGTTTTGAATGAAATAGAGTCATGACAATTGAATGTATGATGATATATATTTAATTTTTTTAAAAGTATTAAAAATGTTCTATTCACTTACCAAAGAGAAACTATGTCAATTATTGCATTAATGCATTAATATCTTTTGAAAAAAATCAATTTACTTCTTGAAGTTCATATGTCTAATCAATACCAAATCAAATGTACTTATTTAAGGATTAAATATGATAATTATTATCATTTTAAATTTTAATTTGAAGTTATTAATTCTAAAAAATTGATGGATAACATTAAAAAATCTAATTATAATATTTCAATTAAATAAAATAAATTATTCATAACCTTAAATATTTTTAATCAAGATTTGAAATAAAATTTTCCATCACATGCAAATAAAATATTGTATGTTCACTCTTAGGAAAAAGATGTCAAATTTTCAATCCAAGCTTTATTGCCTTTTAGAATAAAAAATCGTTTTAATTTATTAAAATCGATAAAAAAAAGTCATATATAATTGTTTAATTAGTATATATAATAATTATTTTTAAAATAATAATATAATATTACTAATTTTAAAAATTCACCGGTTTACAATTAGGTTATATATTTTAAAATTTATTCTATTTCTAAATTGAAGATAATGAAGTCTTGGTAACTCACAGTATTTATATATTTAGAAACATTTTTGGAAATAAAAAACGTTTTTACTTAAAAAAACTTTGTGATCATTTTTATATAATATATTTGATCACTTCAATCAATATATTAATGATTTTTATTTAAAATAAAAAAATCAAATTATCACTATAATTTATAATATATCAAACATAATTGATCAAGAATTAAATCTAATAATTGTTTCTATCTTAATATTTATTTAAATTTAATGGTCATAGGAAAAACTAACAAAAAATCTTGTAAATTTATTTATATTTTTATATAAAAATAAAGGTATTATAATTTAATATACATATATTTAATACAATGTTAATAAAATTAAATAAATTTTATAGAGTTAAAAATTATTAAAAGATATTTTTTATTAAAAAATGCGTCAATTCTTCCATCAACATATTTTTAACATTAGAAAAATTATCTTATAAAAATAATCATTGTATTCAATAACAGATCAACCATAATTATTTAAAAAATTAAAATTGATAATTATTACCTTCTTGACATTAATTTGAAGTCATTAACTTTAAAAAAAATTGGTGGATAATTTTAATAATTTCAATTATATTTTTGTGTTTAATTAAGTATATTTTGATATGCTATCATTAGTAGTAGTTATTGAGTTATACTATTATATTTTTTTAAAAAAGTATTTTAATTTTGTACATTAGACATCATGAAATATGATGTTCGCAATATAAATTTTTAATATTCTTTATTGTAATAAGAATGACTAATTCATTAGATGCACTACGTGCAAGTGCGCGCACACACACATACATAATTTTTTTTAATACAATAGGCTTAATAGGACTTTAATGTGTGATTCTATAATTATGTTCAATTACAAATAAATAGAATACAAGATTACTATATATTATCAAAGTATGTAAGAGGTTAATATATACGAAATATAAATTTTTAAAATAATATAAAGGAAGACATTAATAAATTTTTTAAAATAATTATTATATTTTCCTAATATATTGCAATTCATGAAAAAATTAATAAATTAATTTTAATTTTTTTTGGTGAGATAAAGGGGTTAAAGCTCAAAACAAAAAGATAAAGGGGTTAAAGATCAAAACAAAAAGAAACTAAGAAAAAACAACTAAATGAGTCATAGAGACTCTCAAAACATTAATAAGAAAAATATACATCATATGCGAACTAGCCATGTTGAATTTGTGGAAGCCAAAGTCTAGTTGATGCTATGGTTTGCAACTGGTTTGTATATGCATTTCCCTCTCTATAAGCATGCATTATTCTTACATCCCATTCCTTCTTTAATAAACTTTGAATGATCTGGAATAGCTTGATACTTTGATGCTCTAGGTTAGACAAGCAATGAACTAATGCTTTAAAATTATATTCCAACTAAAAATTCTTGAAATCCAACTGCTATATGACCTTAAGACTATAAATAGCTCCTTAACATTTTGCATGAAAAGAGGAGCAAACTCCTAAGGTTTTGCAAAACCATAAAGCTAATTGCCTAAATCATTCCTAATTATTCCACCAAAGCTTGTTAACATGGAATTAGGCTTAATAGCTCCATCAGTATTCACTTTCACCCAATTAGTAGGAAGAGATTACTAAGCCATTTAAGCCATACCTATACACATGTTCATCTTGTTTTCATCAAAATGAAAAGAATAATCAACCTCATCAACATAGCTTTTGATACAATGCACTAGATTCATAGGCTTTCCATAGTTGATAATGTGTATTCTTTATTTCTCCATAGCTAAATGAACCAACAAACTATGGCCCATAAAACCTTCTGATTATCATAGCAACTTGACAATTCAAAACTAGTTAAATTATAATGAAACTAGTTTTCATGTGCTAATATTGCAAATTATGCATAACATGAGGATGGCATGACAACCTTTCAAATTTTCCAAGCATAAGTATAGTCCCTCAACATATATATGACACTTTCCTCTTTATCTTTATACTATTCCTTACTGTTATGCAATTAATGAGCAAGCAACTATGGTAGGCTTTTATAAGAAAATACGGATGCATTATGAAATAGCTAGCTTTTGAATGTTCTAAAAATAAAGCTTGAGCTCTGCTTAGTTCTTCCTAACCACCTTTTTGTAAGCACTTCAAATTGTAAAGACTTTGAATTTATCTCCATTTTAAAGCAAGCTATTAGCACTAACTTGTACTCTAGGCAGATACATTGCTTAAATTTGTTGCACTATAGAGGATAGGATAATTTATTTAACAAATTTCCAATTTCAATCCCTATTATTGATGATAAAATCCTTAACCCAAGCATAGAATTGATCATTATATAATTCGATCAAAGCATGTTGACTTAATGGTTCACCTATATCAAGCCATTTATCTATCTAAAATCAAATGGTCTCCACATTTTTCATCCTTCATTGCATTTTCACCATTATTTCCTTCTAAATACATGCAAGGTCTCTCCAAAGTACAAAAACCTTCTTAGTAGCTTTGATTTGCAAAGGCTAATCTACTTTATATCCATATTTACCTTTCAAAACATTGATCCACAAATTTCACTCACTTGAATAAATCTTCACACAAAGCTTTATAAGATAAGTTATATTCATATCCTCCTTCCTACACAACCTAAGATAACTAAAGTTCTTCTGTTAACAAATGCATTCCTAACTAACAATATGAGCTCTTTTAGCACTCTCTATATGACCCTATATAAATCTTGCTATAATTTTTTAATAGTCAAGCAAATGCCTTTTAGCAATGCATTGACTTGCATATGATATAAGGTATAAAAGATAACATCGATTGAGTAAGTGTCACTCTTCTAGCCATAAAAAAGGTTCTTGTTCTCTAATTAGGAAGTTTATCTCTCTTTCTCTAAAACCTTATGATAATGCTTCTTACTTCTATGAATCGATACCAACTTAATTTCAAAATATCACTGATTTAAGCAATTTATTCATTAGCTTTTTAGAATCATTTTTAGAAAAAAGAATCTTAGATTTAACAAAATTTACCTTTTACCTTAAAGCCTTACAAAACCTTTGAAAACATACATTAATGCACGTTATCTAATTTTTAGTAGCCTTAGCAAATAAAAGAATATTATTAGAAAATATTAAATGAGATATAAAAAGCCTATACTTACCATAACTTACTATTTTCTAATTTCCTAACTATACCTAATCCTTAACAAGATAAGTAAGTTTCTCTATACATATAGCAAACAAATAAAGAGAAATAAGATCCCATATCTCACCTTTCTAAATAGCTTAAAATCATTTGATTTTGAACTATTTTAGAGAACATTCATACTAAAAAAACTAGTACAATTCATGATGATTCCCTTCAATTTATCTAGAATGCCAACATAAAAAAGTACATCATTAATAAACCCCTAAGAAAGCCTATTATAAGCATTTTCCAAGTCAATTTTAAGTGTATAAAACCTGTTCTTCTCAACTTCTTCTTCATAGAATGAACAATTTCACTAGCCACTATAATATTATCTTGAATACTTCTTGGAATGAAACTTGCTTGAAAAGGAAATATCAACTTGGTAATAGAGATATACATTGGGTTAGGCCATTGGGTTTTAGGCTAAGCCATTGGGCAAAATTGCATAAAATTTATGGCCTAAGCTTGAGCCCGACCTGATTTTTTTTACATGACTTAAAGGCTTAGCTTGAAAGCCTGAATGTTATTTTTTTAATTTTTTAAGTAAAAATAATTTTTTAAAATAAAAAATACATATTTAAAGAGATAATATAATATTTAAATATATAAAATACTTAATTATATTAATTTTTTTATATTAAAAGTAATAAGATATAGCAATTTTTTGTAATATATAATTATATTATTAAAATAACCTAATATAATCAAGTTGGACTAGGCTAGGTTAGCTTGTTTTTTATTTTCATAGGGTAGGTATGGCCTAAACTCGACTCAAATAATAATCGGGTCATGAAAAAAGGCCTAAAAGGCCTATCAAACTAAAAAAAAGAGGTCAAATCTTATATTTTTTCACCTGGGCTCATTGGGCCAAGCAGATCTATTAGCCTATATACAACTCTACTTGGTAAGTACCTATTTAGGCTTATTAACAATAATCTTTGTAATACACTTGTAACTCACATTACATAATGAGATGAGTCTAAACTAGTTAATAAATTATGGCTATTGTTATTTAGAAATTGAGCTATAAGCATTTTGTTAACATCCTGAAAATTTATTGTTTTCTTAAAAACTACATATGCAAATTCAAAAATATTTTGGCTAACCTTATCTTAATTAGCTTGAAAAAAGGAACTGGGAAGCCATCATCTCTGAGCACCTTAGTGGCTATCATATCAAAAATTACTTTCTTAACTTCTATAAACATTAACTTCCTATTCAAAGCTTAAAAATTATTTTCCTGAATTACAAGGAACGTAATAGAAGTAATCAAATAATGATTAATACTTTGCTCATTAGGGAACAATTGTTGAAAGAAATCAATCATTAATTTTTAGTAATTAGTCCTTACAATCCACCTAATTTTCATTACCATTTCTCAACATCATTATTGTTATTCCTTGTCTTCAAATCATATTCTTCATATGATAGAATCTAGCATTTCTATCACCATTTTAAATTTATTAATATATGGATTTTTGACATCACAAATCTTCTTCCTATTTCAAGATATTATCCAAATTGCTGTTTGAATTTTCTTTTCAATTAGATTGAGGTAAGGATACCATTTATGCTTTATAGCTTTTCAAACACTATTTAGTCTAGCCAAAAGATGAGCCTTCTATTTTCTAATATCACTAAAAACCTCTTTATTCCAAATAAGTAAATAATTTCTCATTCTAGTTAAGTTTACATCAATGGAAACATCTTTTTCTCGTTGTCTATGGAATTATTAAGAAATTCATCATGCAACATACAAGCAAACTCAAATTTGAAGGGTTTATTCTTCCTATCATTTCTACCACTACTAAAATCAATTAATAGAGGATGGTGATCAAAATAAACTCTTAAAAGAACTTTTATAATCGAAACACTAAATCTAACTTAACCTACATCATTACATAATGCTCTATCCAAACTTTCAAAAAAACCTTGTCATCTCCTTATTATTAAGGTCCATTCTATGTGAATTTGAAACCTTACTAACCCATATCAACCATACCATACTTTTCTATCCAATTACCAAACCCTTAACACTTATTGTTAATAATTGGATTGCTTTGATCTTTTTTCTAGCTCTAATAATATCATTAAAGTCTTTAGCAATAATCCATGCATGTTAGATTTGTTTTAATACACCTAATAATTGCCTTCTACCTTCTTCCATCAAAACAAATGAGGGTTTAGGTAGACTAATGCGAAAAAACATTCTTCTGTTTAAGGTTCCTTAATTTTAAAGCACATAAATTGATAATTATGATGTAATAGCTTCAAATCCAAATGATTATCCTTCTATGCCACCTAAATTCCATTTGGCTTCCCTACTCCTCTATAATTTCAAATCATGATTCAATTCATCATTAAATTAGAATATGATAAATAGGAAAAAAAAATTACATTATATCAAGTTACATCTTTGAAGGGTAAGAGCTAGGCACAACCATATGATTTATACTTAAGGTTGCCAAAATTTTATCCATTCTTAACAAATTAAGATCTTTATTTTTGCTTGCAATTTGATTTTCTGCTATATCCATTTAGTTAAATGGGTCTACAAGTCTTAAAATGGTGTTGTCAACTAATATAGATTTTTTACTTTACTGATTCAACGCTCTAGCATGATGTTTATTAGACATAAGTTATGACCTAATTTGAAATGTGTACTTTCTCTTAGTGTTAGAATTCTTATGCCTCCTAATAATATTCTATTGCTATTTTTCTCATGGTATTTGTCTATATAGAACACTAAAGCTGCTAATTTCATCTACTTCACAACTAAATACATTTTTATGCATATTATGCTCAATTTGCATGTCATTTACATTTACACCTTTATTTTTATTTTTAACATGATTATTCCATTCATGGCTTTAACATATAACCATCCAATAAAGTATCACTCATAACTTTAAGCTCATTATTTTCTATTTTAATATCTTTTACAAACATTAGGTTTGATAATACTACAAATATGGATCCTTTTTTAGTTTGATCACCTATCACTTTCTTCTATCCACCCTTCACATTAATACCTTACTTAGTGTTGTATCTCTTTCTTCCTTTCTTTGGCCTTTAAACGATGATCTAATCATTATACTCTATATCTAATTGCTTTTGTTATCTTCACATATCACCATTAACTTTTGCATTTATTTTATCATGTTGGCTAATTGCACTTGACCTATCCCATGTAATATTCAAATTAGTAAGCTATAAGTCATTTTACTTCATATAGCATCCCTTCTTTTAATGCCCATAAACTCCATACTAAAAAGAAACAAGATGCATCTCTTCATACTTAATCTTAATGTCCTTACCCTAAACCTTGAATTGAGGAAGAAGTGGCTTATTCAAGTTAACAATCACATAGACATATGCATATTTCCCTCTTACCTTCTCTTAGGTCATATAATCTACCTTTACAATTTTCCTTATCCTATTGCTAACTACTTTCAAACATTTCTTATCATAGTATTCTATAGGAAGTTTAAGAAAATGAACCCAAACTACCATCTTATTTACTAATGCTGTTGTTGGATTGAAATTTGACACCCATTCTTGAACCACCAAATAATAATCATAAACCATTGATGGTCCCTTAGTTAATACAAAATTGTAATTTGCTATATAGAAGAATTTAATTAAATAGTAATTATAGCTAATATTGGCAAGTTTAAAGTCTTTTATTCTTCTCTACATTTAGGTTATATTCCTTTTTACCAAGCACCTTTACCAATTGGCAATTTTTCCAAGGTTTTCGAATATGATATACTTTTTTACATGATAGTTTTAAAATAGACCGTATATTCCTTCCTTCTACCATTTCATCCATAATAGAAATATCTCAATCCTCATCCTCATCAAATTTAGACATAAAAATTTGATTATTTGAGATATAATCTTCTTTTGCACTCTTAAACCTATTAACATCCTCCATAAAATCTCTACTTAACAGCGTATTCTTATAATTATAGCTACCATGCTCATGTTAAATGCTTTTAACTAGTCCAAGAACAATATCATCAGCATATTTTCTAATCCTTGATGAATCCCTTCAAACTCTTTTTATCACTTTTTAATTTTTTTAGTAATCTGTTTCAATTAATCAAGCTTTTCCTATAAGTTCTTTCCTAGTTCTACATGTTTAGTCACAATTAGGATTCCTCCAAGGTCTTCTAGAGTTTTTTTTAGTTTCCTTTTTAATTAATTTTAAACTTTAAAGAAATATGAACTTTCTTGTATAGGACATAATACTAGTATTATAATTAATAGATATTCTTTTTTTTCTTTAAGGTGAAAATGACAAGTTATTGAACACATGCATGTCCTAAATTTATCATATGGTGAAGGAAAAAAATATCAAAATCATATAAAGCATTATTACACCACTAAATATAATTGTATACTTTATATTTTAAATACTACTAAGATATTTTGTTTTTGTCTACATAGCAAACATAAACTTCTCAAAGTATATATTAAATTTGGTTAACTAATGCACATGTCTTGGGTAGTGAATTAATGCCATATGTCATGACCTAAACCTATTGTAATTGGCATGGATGCCAATACCGATTTTCATAAACCTTAACATTTTTTACTTATTGTATTCAATGGGGATTTCCAACTTTCCAAGGAAGACTCAAATTTTATTTTAAATTTTTACAAAAAAATTACAAAGTCTACCTTTTTTTTGGACATTTCCCGAGGGTTACATTCCCTAAGATACAAAACTTATATATATTTTCAAATGCAACATCATCAATCATACATACAATACTATACAACTTTAAATTATATATACATATACAATAATTCAACACCATATGATTTAGCATATTTCTATCTTTATTGTTGATTATAATTCTAACTATCAAATCTTTTAGCAAGGCAGTCTTGAATCTTCATGGATGTAATAAGACTTGAAGGCACTTATCTTAACATAAAAACATTGGAAATATAACAGAATGAGTTACAAGAATTAGTGAGTATATATCTACCATTGTTTTGTAAGTGACTAATTTTATACATGCAATAATCACCAGTTAATCATATACTATCATAAAATATTAACAAACCCATTTCCTAAAATTTTGAAATATACATAACTATGCCCTGAAATGGAAGTTCATTTGTATATGACTTAAACTCTATTTCTCATATCACAATCATAGGAGTCTCAACTATTCGTTAAAATTCAAGATCGTATACTACCTATTCTGGGTAAGTATTACATTCATAAATAGCCATTAAAACTCAAATACAAATAAATCATCACAGTCACTTCAAGTCTTTGAAATCATGTCAAATAATGATATCTAATCACAAGTAAAGTTCTAACATTATATCACATCACATAGTCATTTAAAATAACCATGTGTGTATCCATTTTTTTAATTTTCTGATCATTCTTATATCATTCTCATATAGTTTGCTAGGAATTCCCATTCGGCTCTCACATTATTACTTTATTATCAATCACAAATTCCAATGTCATCCATGACAAAATTTGTAAATAATATATAGATATCATTAAAATTTAATCATAAACCATCAATAGTTTGGAAGTACTACCACTATGCTTTCACTATGCAATCTGATCAATTAATGATCACTTAAACAGTTAATTACTTTTATTCCATGGTACTAAATTTATACATGAATATATATATATGCATGAATAGAAGGTCTGTAATATTAAGAAAAAGAAAAAAAATGCAATTCATAACATATAAATTATCTTTTATTTAAAATATTAATATGTGATGAGATATATATTTACTTGGTGGGGTGTGTCCACTATAAGAGCTTAAAGTGGTTAATTCTTGTCTTCCTTTCATCCTTCTAATTCACCGTGTATATTAGTAATATTATGAATATGGAAATATTATTTATTTTTCTTTCTAAGTATTACAAATCCAATTTCAAATGATAATATAATAGTATCCTTTATTATTTGTTTCTTGTATTTCCTAACATAGGTTTATGCATTCAAGCACCATAGTTTAAGATTTATTTAGATCACTTTCAAACTTGAAGATATTGAATTTTATGCAATAAATATATTCTAATTATAATATTCTAGAGTTTTAAATCATCGGTTCTCAAATGCATTACTAAGAATTTATAGTATACATAAAATGGGTTTTACTTGAATCATGTTAGAATTTTACAAAATATTAAAATTTAATATTCTTTATTTATTTTAACCATATTATTCTAGTAATCTGTGTAATAAAACTTCTATTTTTTCTCCTAATCTATCATCATACATTCAAAATATCCATAAATGGATTTTTCTTTCTAAATTATACATGGTCCTTTTATAATACTAGCATATACTGCTTTCTTTCTCTATATATATTTTAATTATCTCATTTTAGTATTTTATAACATAAAAATTATATTCTTTTCATGTGCACCATATTGTATTAAAAAATGCACAATGACTTTATCTTGAAACTAACCCCTAAACAACATAGATCATAAGCAGTAATTGTATATTAGGTTTTACCACAACCTGAAAGCACCGCCGATAGCTCCCCAACAATTTACTGACTTCAAAAATTATGGCGGTGTATAGGAAATAGAGGAAGATGGTAGGATCTCTTATTGCCCAAAATTAGCTGCGATTTGGAAGCTTTTGAACCATTGTAGGCTGCAAGCGGCCCAAAAAGAATAACTAAAGCGAGAGCACGGTGGATGGTGACCGGATACTACAAGTTTGCCACCAGCTTCCCTTAGCTCTCTAGGTTAGTTTCACATGTGGAGAGAAACTGAGCAAGCTTTACGTGAAATCTCCAATCAGAAGCCAAGAAGAAGAAACTGCTCATAGTAATGTCCATTGACACTTATGATAGCTTTATGTGACAGTAGTGTTCCGAGAAAGAGGTGGCGATAGGATGAAAAAGGAAAAAGGAAGTCAGGACCAGAGAGAGATAGGTGTGTTGGTCTCAAGTTGATGTAATAAAAAAGGGAGAAGAAGAGAATAAAGTAAATAAAGCCTTAGGTTTTTATCCTATGTAATGTCGTGCATTATAAGTCCACCTTTACTTTTAATCTCAACCCTCTATCTTTATATTCAGATATATCCTGGCCAATCATTTAAATTGCCATTATAAAATTTCTTTTTTTCATTAAATTTAAAAACTTCCACATAAATATTTCAACCTCATATATTATATTTATAATATAATAAATAAATCATAAATACACACATATATGCCACAATTCGTTACATTCAGAGTGTCTAAAATATTAGTATAAATTTATCAATTACCAATAATTAATTCATAAAATTTTATATCCATAATTATAATTTCCAACTTATGAAAAATCTTCATAACAATATTTGAACAAACCTAAAATTAATAATAGTCATTTAAAAAAAATCTATTTCAAACTCCCACCATTTTCAGACATAATTTATCAAATACCCATAAATTATTCCACAAATCCTTACATTCATAATTGCTAAAATTATTTTAACCTTGTAGAAAATTCCTTATAAAAATTAAAATAAACAAATTTCAAATATTATTGTAAGTATCATTTTTAATATTCCAAAACTTTTAATATGAAAATTAAATAAATAAATAATTATCCATAAGTATTAAAATTTATAAAATTTTAGATTTTAACTTAGGATATTACACCATATCAATATATATATAGTAATATTCACTTTTTCAATTGGATAAAGAAATTATATCAATTGATTTATTTATAATAAAATAATAAGGGAGATTATTATCAATTTACTACTGCTAATAATTTCTTAATTTAATTATTGTATTTATTATGAAGATGAGAGAAAATGAGTAATGTTAACTTAAATATTTTAAATTTATATTTCTTTATTAAAATTACTAAAATACTCTTTATTTTATTGTTATTAAATTAGTAGTATATGTTTTTTTCATCCAAATGAAAAAATAGGAATTGCTAATCAGTACATATGAATGTGAAGGTTAGCAATCCTATACACGTATATATACATATATATAATTTTTTAAATATCATTCAACCTTAGCTTAGGTGATTTTAATGATTCAAGGTTTAGGGACTAGTTCTTACATCTAATGTAATACTTAATAACATCATATTTGTTAATAGTAATAATGTATAAAGTTAAATCCTGATAGTAGACTCATATTTCTCCCTTTTTCTCGGATGATTAATATTAACTCTAAGTAAAGAATTTTTTAATGTAGCTAAAATACCCTATGCTTTGTTTAGAATATAAAGACCATATCTTTAGCCATTACTATAGAATTACAAATATGCATTAGGTGTCTAGAGAATTACATGTTAATTTTCAAACAATTTCTAATTGAGTGTTGTAATAAATCAATTTCAATGTCGGGTCTGAACTATTGTAAACAATAATAAAAATGTCGATTATTATATTGAAAATAACTAACATTATTTCTTTTGAAGCATTTTAGGAAGCAACATTACATGTCAATTTTTGCAAAAAAAAAAATTGATGTGAAATGTTTTAAATACCATATTGATTTACCTAAATAACAAATATGATATATTTTGTCACCCTAACTTTAATTTCCTTCCCCTCTTCCCTATTTTCCTTTCTACCAAGTCTTCTCTATTTCCCATGTATTCCTCCCCACAAAATAGCCTACCTTAATCCCCTCTTCATCTTCCTCCTTTCATGGTCCTTACTATTGCCTTTTTATTTTTCCTTATAGAATAACCTAATCAAAAATAGAAATCAACATTTCTTATGACACTTTAGAATCCTAATTTTTACAAATTTAAAAAATAAATTGAATATCGAAAGTGTAATAATTGTGACAATTTATATCCAATATCACAATTAGAGAAAAGAGCTTTTGTTAAATTTATCTTAATAGCTATTGCTTAATGTGTGTCGTTTGCACTCCTAAAAAGGCATTCTTGAATTTAATACATATAGATACAATGAGTATTCATTAAAAATTGATGTATGATATTACATATTTTATATAAATAAATAATAGATAATATCATTGAAGGTCAGAAAAGATAAACAAAATTAAATTTTTTACTTATACAAACTTGTAATTTTAGCATCAAAATGATCGGTAACAAAATGTGATCACTTATGAAACTAGAAACTAAATTGTAAGCACAAATACAAAAACTAAACAAATTCTTACATTTATAATTTGCATTTTTCCAAAGAGTACAATGCCAAATGTATTTTGCAATAGGTTAACAAAATTTTAGTCCTTGCAAACTAATTAGTAAACATAAACATACACTTGAAAAGAATTATATTAGAATAGTTACGTAATGAAATTTGCAATTGGTGCCATTGCTTTACTCATTTTATTTTCACCTTGTGCTATAGGGGAAAGTTGTTAAGATGACATCATTTTTCTTTAAACATCAATTATTAGCTAGAAAACTGGTGTTTGTATGACAACGATGTTGTTTCACTTAGAAAATTCAAGATATTGATTATCTGTTACATACTCAACATCGTAATTTGAATTTCCACAATGATTTTTACTAAAAAATTGACATTTTATTAGTAAAGATGTTGGTTTTTAGTAAATAATTGATATGTATTTTAAAAATAAATTTTTTAAACCCTTATAAAAAATAACCAATTGACAATTGTAGAAATAGATAATAATGGACAACAATAGTTAAAACATATAGCAATTGACAATAATAGAAACAAACTTCTATTCAAATAATAATGTTATTTACAAATAAACAAATACTTACAACAAACTATGTCATCATTATTTATAACAAGTTACAACCACCATATATTTAAATGCACCTAAAACTATTCAATTTAGTTTAGGATAAGCTTTCAAGAAATACCTTACTTAAAGCTCTCTCATTTCATTAAACTTATCTTGAGTGAATAGGTTAGTGTTATTGAATGTTACATCATTTAAAATTTAAAACATTTTATAAAGAAAATTACTAATTATCATAATAACATATTAAATTTTTTTTATGTAGAATAATTGAGAAAAGTATAAAGTTAATATATTTAAATGTTAAGTAAGATTAAAGTTAAGTATATAAGTATGGAGAAGATTTAAGGCATATTTCTTATTTTTCCCATAGTTCTATCACTCCTTATTTCTCCATCTTTCAGCCACCTACCCTTATTTTCTTCCTAAAACACCTAACCTTTCCTCCGCTTCTTATTATTCACCTTCATCTTCTCCTCCTCCTCCTCTCCATCAAGTAAGGCAACAAGAAGGCATAACTTCTATCAAATTTTCATACAGTAAAACCTCTTAGACTTCCATTATTATAAAGTTTCCTTCCATTTTTTCCTTTTAGATTTGAATTAAATAAGGAATTTTAGTAAAGAAAAAGGGATTTTAAAACCCTAGTATCAAGTGCTTAGTTTTTGGATGATTACAAGTTGTTAAACCTTAATTTCTTTTAGCTAGTATTTATTCCATACAATGTGGGTAAGCACTCTAATTAGGTAAAGTGTTTTTGCATGATTTAAATTAATTTGAGTTTAGCTTTCTATGTTTCTTAATTATTGTAGAAAATGATGTAATTATTTATTTTGAATAAAATTTCTTGTTGGATTTAGTGTGAATGGGGTTGTAAATGTAAGATATAGTAGTTAAATTAGGTTTCATAACTTGTAAGAAGAAATTCTAGAGGATAAGTTTTAACTGAACAATAATTTTTAAAGAAAATTCTACAACAAGCCAGGTTATAATTAATTGTATATTCAATTATTCCCTAGAAATATGCATTCTAGGCAAGCATAATTGACTATATCTTTGACTATGCCTTAAAGATTTTGCTTTTTAGTAGCCTATAGTCAATTATATAGTCGAATATGCCTTTGTAAAGTTACTTTGAAGGATTGTATAGTCAATTATATGCTTACAACCTTACTTTCTAGACCTTTATAGTCGATTATGCCCTCATAGAGTTACACTTTAGGACTACATAGTCTACTCCATGGTTAACTATACCTTATAAAGTCTTATACACCATAACATATAAAAGATTAAGGCATACTAAATGTACCAAAATCTTGAGATTAATAGTTATTTTTAGATAATTAAGAATGTAAGATGTAAGGTCATGTAAAAAAGCATGATAATGTTGTGGTATATGATTTTATGTTATGAAATGAATTATCTTCCTATGAATGAAATTGACATCTATCATTGTTCATGAGAATTCAAATAGGAATGATGTGATATTTTTATGAACTGAACACTAGCTCTAGTAAATATTTGTGAAGGGATAAAATAGATCTTAATGGAATAAGGTTAGGTTTGTGAAAGGATAATGATGAACAAAAGTTACAAAGAAGTTTTCTTATATATACATACATATATATACACATCCTTTTTATGAAAATATTGAATTTATTTTTTAGAATTAGTTAATAATATGAAGATGAGCTTTTTATTTTATATTTGAGAATGTTAACCTTATTAATGATGTGATTGTGAAATTATGTAAGAGTTAGACTATGTATATAGGAAGGTAAATCAAATTGGTAAGGTATAAGTGAGTTATGAATCTTTTTTACAATTTTTACTTTCTAAGTCTTAGACTTATTCCTTCATGTTTTAATATTGCAAGTTCTTAAGTTGAGGTACCTTTACAATTGCAACAAGGATAAATCCCTCAAAAAATCTTTTAGGCAGTAGCTAGACATTTTTTTATACATTAGATTGTAGTTTAGGCCTTGGTTTGTAGGGTTGGATGGTTAGATAAAGGTTCTTTACTTGTAGGGTCGAGTTAAACTAGCTTATTAGGTGCATGATAGAGTTTTATAAGCAAACTCTCCTCATTTAGTAAAATGAATTGAAAAAATGTTATAGATATTAAATTGCCAATGTCTTATCATATTATTTATCACACATACACACACACACATACACACACAAACACACACATGCACACGCACACGTGCGCGCGCGCGTGCACACACACACACACACACACACACACACACACACACACACACACACACACACACACATATATATATATATATATATATATATATATATATATATATATATATATATTTACATGTTTTGAATTAAGCATGATAGGAAAGGCTAGTGGAAATTGGTAGAATGGCTTCCATGCCAATAATAATGTTTATCTTTCTCGATTTGACCTACTTATCTCTTATTGATAAGTGAACATATTAATTCACAAGTATGAATAATATACAAATAAGACACTTAGTAGTACTGGCCACTAGAATGTATAAATTTTACCTCGAAACACCTGTCTTCCTTTTATTTTAGAAACTTTTCTTGCAATTATTAGTTAATGAAGTTGAATTCTTAAACTAAATTCAATTTTGTCTTCATCTTAGGATTGACATAATCTTATTTTAACCTTGTTTTGAAGTCCATCTAGCAATTCATTACTTATGATAGTACTTTTCTGTGCAATTATTGGATATTGGAAAGATTAAAGGCACTTTATAAAGGAAACACACACACACACACAAAAGAGTTATATATGATTATTTTACAAATATAATTTTACATATCTACAACATAAAGTAGGTTAATTAAATGTATATACTAAAATCTCCTCCCATAGTTTATCTTTCAATTCCAGAAGATATATCTCCAATTTGCATAACTATTTAATACTTTAGACTATGCAATCAATCTAATGTAACTATTATATACCAATTTATATCTTCCAATTGGCATTGAATTGAACATTTAACTCTTCACCATTAGCTCACATCTCAGCAACACCCCTCAATATTGTAGGACCTCTTTTAGTCTTTTAGGTGAGATTCGCTGACTCTTTAGAATGATCCATATTCCAATTATTTCATAAAACTAGTGTTAATAATGAAAGTGGTAGTTATATAAATGGTACTCACAACAAATCTCTTCAAGTGTATTTAATTCTTGAATAAGCTTATTTTATTTATTTGTTTATTTTTTATTTTGAGGTTAATTATATTTGAAACTAATACATTTATCATATTTCAAGCATTTTCAAACCTTAACTATTATTTAAAAATAGGTTATCATATGTAGACATCAATTTGAATAGGAGCATTTACAATTGGTATAAAATTTTTATTTACTTTCTATTAGTCAGAAATATATCTTGCAATTTTTCTATAATTTATAAATCAACCTTCTTATGAATTAGAAGTTATATAAGTATGGAAAGGGGATTCTTGTGGGGATTTTATTAGGTGCTAGAATGGGCAGAAACACAAAGTCTACACCATGTACCTAACTCTCCTAATACCCATATTATAGAATATATAATAAAATAAAATATAATAATATATATTTATATAAATTTAATTATGTATTAAAAATAAAAATTAGAATTAAAAGTATCTATATTAATTTAAATATAATTTTTTAAGATAAACTTTAACAAAAGAATTTATGTTATTCTTTATTGTATTAGTATTATTATAATTTTCAAGTAGCTATTATTTTATTATAAAATAACAAGGTATAAATAAATAATATAAATATAATAAGATATAGGTAAATTATAATAGAATAAAAAATGATAAGATATTTTTAATTTTTATTTAAAAAGTTATATTGTGATATATATATACACACATAATTTAAATAGAATGGAGAAATAAGGATGGGTATGAGGATTCAGATATCTTAATGGGGATAGGGTTGTACGTTGAATACTTTATTCATGCGGATATGAAAATAAGGAATTGTAGAATATTTTGAAATAAGGGTGTATACGAAGATCTTAATCTCATACCTATACCTTCCTATTGCCATTTCTATGGGTAAAATTGTAAATATGTTAGTTTTTCAGGAGCTTTCAATCAACTTTGTACTATTAGATATCTGGCATTTTCCATATTCATGATTGTGATGGGACCTCATTTGCATTTATTTTTTTAATGTTACTATATTCATTTTAAGGAATGTAATAAAACTAATTGCATGATTTGTCAAATTTTTCAAAAAAATTAATTGTTCATGCATTCTCTTTAAGGAAATGAAACCAATTAGATGGATTTTATATTTTTTCATGTTACAAAAAAAGGTCTATACAAATGACATTTGTCATCTGTATAAACAATTATTTTTGTCTATATAGGTATCATAGACAATATTATTGTTTGTATTGAATCATTTACATATCCTTATATATGTTTTAACCTACATAGACTACTTTTAGTATCATTTGTATAGGGTAGGAAAACGGTCAATACTATCTTATCTTTATAGATGACAAAATCATCTGTATAGGTGCTCACCTACATAGACAATAATCACTTATACAGGCGATAATTATTATTTGTATAGATGCATGAATAGTGTAAAAAAAATTTCAATCCACATTAAAAAAATTTAACAATTTTATTTTATTAATTTTTAACATATTTATTTTTAGTTTAAATAATTTATTAGTAAATAAATGGTAAAAAATTTAATACACACTAATTTTTTTATAATTATTTAAAAATAAATAAAATTAAAAAATTATTCCTGATAATTTATAATAAAAAGTATTTCACATCCATATATAGCAATATATATTAAATTATTATGCATTTTATTATCCATGACTACTTATATTTTTAGTATTTTAAATTATTACTTAAATTATAAAATATTTCACATCATAAATTTTTTATATTCATTATTGTAATTTTCAAAATTAGTTGTTACCATTTTCTAATTACTTTCATTTTTATATAATTTAATAATTTGATGAAAATTATATGATTTACTTTTAATATTAAATTATTATGTATTTTATTCTTCATTATTATTTATTAGTATAATTTTATTAAGTGTTGAATACTTTTTGTTCAATAGTTTTTTTTATAAGGATTTAATTGATCAATTTTCTATATGTTTAATTAATTTATTTTTTTAATATTTTAAATGATTGCTTAAATTATTAAATATTTCACATTATTAGAGATTTTATACTTTCATTCATGTAATTATCAAATTTCATATTTATTCATTTTTAAACACTTTTATTTTTAATATAATTTAATAATTTAGTTAACGTAATTATTAGAATTATTATAAATTTTATTGTTCTATTTTCTATCAATCTCACCAAATGTTTAATGCAATCAATGTATCAACTTTCAGACAATATTAATTTTACCAACCAATATAGTGAAGCATTAAAATAAATTCATATTCAACTATCATATCAATATTATCACATATTTAAAGTAATAATCATATCAAATAGTATAAAATAATTATTTTTTCAAACTAAATATCATATTAAAATATGCAAAAGAATAATTCATACTCATCATATGTTTAACGCAATAAATGTACACATTATTGTATAAAATAATAATTATATCAAACTGATTAATGAAGTAAAACTTTATTTTTTTATATTATATGAATACTATAAAAAATTTAGTGTATTTTTAACATATCTCAATAAAATATTGAAACAATAATCAGAAATTTTAATCAATAATGCAATAATATAATCTAATCTAAGTACATAATAAAATAAATACAAAAAATAATAAATAAATATAAAAATTGGTAAAAAAATAAAAAGAAAATAAGAGAATATACTTGAATTTCAAGGAAGAGCTCCACCAGCACATACAAAAAAATGGAAGAGGACGACAAAAAATTATCTCTATAAATATCCTTAGTTGTCTCAATTTGCCTAAAATGAGAGGTATATGCATCATTTTGCCTTTTAAGCTTATTGAGATAACAAAAAATTATTTGTATAGTAAAAAAAGATTGTCTATATAGCCTTTGTAATTTTAATGCACCAAATTTTTGCCATTCTTGAAAATTTGAATTCTTTATAGATGACTTTTTGTAGTTTGTGTAGAGAAAAATGTTTTTTTAAATTAGAAAACCTATACAAACAATAAAAGACATTTGTATTTGCATAGAATTTTTTTTTAAAAAATTTCAAACCTATTATAGAGTTTTTTAAAATTTTAATTTTTTTTAAAAACTCTATATATAGGATTTTTTAAATTTTCTTAGTTTTAAAAAATTTTGAAAAACCTATACAAATGAATGACTATTAGTCATTTGTATAAAGTTTTTTTTAATTTTTTAAATAAATTTTTTTTAAAAACCTATACATTTTCAATTTTTTTCCTTTTTAGAAAAATTTAAAAAATCTATACACATGACCTTTTATTGTTTGTATAGATTTTTTTTTGAAAAAATTTTTTAAAACCCCTATATATGAGACAAAAGTCATTTATATAGGACTTTAAAAATTTTTCTTTTAAAAAAAAATTAGAAAACCTATATAGATGACTGAGATTGTATCATTTATATAGGTGTCATCTATGTAATATATAATTGTTGCAATGTCATCAGAAACTTGTTATTGTATTTAATCACAATAAAATATGAATCAATTTCATAATGATAAAAAGAGAGAGAGAGAAAAAGAGAGAAATAATATATAATAAATTAATAAAATAATAACAATATATGTAATTCTACCTTATACTCATTTTATCTTGCTTTTATACTTGTCAAAAAGACGAGAAAATTTTACTATAAAATTTTTAATTTTCAATCCTTTAGTTATTGTTTGGAATGGTAGAAATAGGGGGAGAAAGAAGTGGGGGAGAAGAAGTTGGGAGTGAAATAATCCACTTCACTTGTTTGGATGCATGGAAAGAAATGGGAGAAGAAAGAAGTTGGGGCCAAAAAATGGAGTGGGGTCCACCGTCTGATTTCTCTCCAGATGTGAAGAGAAATCGGGAGAAATTTTCAAATTTTCTAACCCTTTCCAGACAATACCTTCACCCATAGCAGCGCAAACAGCCTTCCAAGCCGCAGCTTCCTCCTCTGCCTTCCATTCTGTTTCACTCTGTCCACTAATTTCTTCGCTGCTTCCTAGTGCTTCGGTCTCAATGGTTTGGAAAGTTCCAGGAAACTGAGGAGGCGGTGGGAAATGCATTTTTTCTGTCTCTTAGAAGTCAAAGTTGTGCAATACCCTTTTTCGCCGTTTAGTCATAATGTGTCTTAATTAGTATTTCACTAATTCTTTGAGAAGTTCAAATATAAGATATTCAAATCAAATTTCGTTTTCTATAGAATAAAATGTATTTCGAAGGATAAAATAAAATGTTATAAATCTTGGTTAAAAAATTAATAATTTAAAATTAAGTAAATAGTAATTAATTTAAAATTAATTTTTAAATTTATGATTATTTACATTTTTAATTTTTTTAGCAAAATTATAATATTTTATTTTATTTTTTAAAATATATTTTGTAGTTTAAAGAAGCATTTCATTCAAACTACATCTATAATTGATCTTTGTTCTAATTTTATTTAAAATTTATAATCAAATTTAAATACCTCCTATGTAAGTTTCATGTATAAATTCTAATACAATTAAAAATGAAAAAAATAAATTTATTGTAAAATAATAAAAAATTAAAATATTTATTAATAAAATAAAATTAAAAAAATATTTTTAAATAAAAATATTTTTTTATTTAAAATATATTTTTTATTATTAAAGAAACATAAATAATTCTTTCTTATTTTTTGTAGATATTTTAAAAAATATTTTACTTGTGATGTATTTTTACTTTAGGTTTTATTTTAGAAAATTATGAATTAATTTTTTAGAATTCAATTTTTTAAAATATTTTACTATCTTTATCTTTTACATGTAAGGGTATAATGGTCAATTTATATAAATATAACTTTTTTCTTCCTTAATTTCATCTTTTCCAAATAAGAGAAATTACTTCTTTTCTAATGCTAGAAGAAAAATGTCATTTTTCGACATCCGAATAAGTTGAAAATGCGTCAAAAAATGGCAATTTCTGATGGATTTTCGACGTCCACTAAAACGTCGGTATTTGACTTGTTTGAAAACTTTTTGACATCCACATGTTGGAAATTACCGACATTACTTTTGATGTCCATGTCGTCGTAAATTTTGATGCTTGAGAACGTCGAAAAATCCATAAAAAATATTTGACGTCATTTCCTATGGAATAAAATGTCAAAAATATACAGACATATTGATGATTTGGTAATGCCATGTAATTCTTTCTGATGGCCATGGAGGTCGAAAATATTGATATGACATTTATGATAATGACACGTCAGTTTTTTCCGACGACCATATACGTCGGAAAAGATAACATGGCAATGATGTCACCAAAACACATTATCTATTTCCAATGCTTTGCAACATCGAAAATATTGATATGGCATTTGTACTTTTGACATGTCAATTTTTTTCGATGGCCATGTACGTCAGAAAAGATGACATGGCAATAATGTCACCAAACACATCATCTATTTCGACGCTTTGCAGCGTCAAAAATTAAATTAGAGTGTGCCACATCATACTTCCGACGTTATTGTTCGTCGAAAAGACATCGAAAAGTATGATGTGCCAAAAAAATTTCAAAAAAATTATATTTTTTCAAAAAAAATTTTGCCACCTGATTGAATAACTTAGCATCAATTTTTGAATATATACATTCTACACTAAATCTAATCCAAAATATGCAAATACAAATAAAAAAATATTAGAAATTAAGATCAAAATGATATAGGATATAATTCAACCAAAATACCCTAAATAGAGGTACCAAATATTTGAATAATTTAAACTAAAAATTATTTCATAATGCAGTCCCATAATCTTCCTCATCTTCTACTCTTACATTTTGGTTTGAAGAATTTTGTGTGAAGCCTGTGATGATCCACTGGAATGCTGTTGTGGCCATGTAACTGGATATGTCTAACTTGGTTGGACCAATTGTTGTCTAGAAAAAGGCTGCATAGAAGTGTATTAAGGAGCCATATGTGAGAAAGGCATCTGAACAGGCATCTGGACGAGCATTTAAGTGTGCATATAAAGAGTAGGCATCTGAGTAGGTGGTCCATAAGGCATAGAAGGCATTTGAGTAGGTGGTCCATAAGGCATAGAAGGCATCTGACTAGGTGGTCCGCAAGGCATAAAAGGTTGTTAGACATTTGGAGGTTGCATTCCAAGGTATAGAAGGTTATTAGACATTTGGAGGTTACATTCCAAATTGTTGCATCATGGATTGAACTAACTGCAATAAGGTCATCATAATCATATCCACCTTCTGTTTCCACTCTGCATCTACTTGTGAAGAATAAGTTTAAGGCCCTTTAAAATATTATGACTCAAACCACATTGTGTGTGCTGGTGATCCTATCCCATAGATTCGACCTCGTTTTTCTCCCACAACTTGTTTCTAAATTTGGGTATCAGATGGCACAGATGAACTGCTACTCCCTTCTGATGCTGATTCAGAAGTCGTCAATCTTTCTTTCTTCTTATTGAAATTCTCCTACAAAAGGAAGTAAAACATGAATAGAAAATTGTTAAACTTATACAAATTAATCTAAAATAACCATAATTTATACTTAATTAAATTAATAACTTACAAATGTTTGAGCAGCATAAGGATCCACCCATTATCCTACACAATCCTTCTTCTTGAATTTGTGTAAATCAGCAAACACTTCATGAAATTCAACTTTCTTACCAATTTATTTTTCCTATTTTAAATGATTTAAAATTTATCAATAGTATATTAAGCAATTGGTTATACATATATAATATATATAGATAAAGTTTTACTTACTTTTCTAAGAACATGTTCCATCATAGATATGAAACCCCCACAATGAAGGATGCACTTGGTTTTATAGCTTGATTCTTTTTATTTTGCTCTTGTAGTTGCTTAAATTTTGGATCTTCCCATTGATGCAAAAGATCTTCCCAAATCTGGTCAGTAATCCAAATAGGCTTTTTGCCAGTTGCTCTTGCCTCACTAAATACATTAGTCAACATTTTAGACCTTTAGTGTTTAAAAGCTTGCCATAATTTATCACGATTGATAGGATTCCATTGGTAAATTTCTACAAATAACACATTGGCAAAAAAAACACATCAAATGACATAGCCTTAATGATAAATAGAAATAACTAAATACATAAAATTTATAAATTAGTATAGAATATCCCAAATTCTTTATCAAACCACATAATTGAGTAGATTTTGGAATGTTTGTCCATTTTACCTATGGTTCAGTAAAGAATCTTTGCACAATGTCCTTAATACGATGCATAGGTCCTTCTGTGGGAAAAAACCTATTTCAATGTTTAAAAACATCATGATCTATTATAAGTTTTAAATTACTTATATGTATAAATAATAAAATAAACAAATGTGATAACTTACGTTCGTCCAGGCATCGGAAGTATGTTTTCACCAAGTGCAAAATGAAATCGATCATAGCCTAGCCCAACAGGAGCTACTGATGTCTGAGTGGAAGCTAAATGATCAGTAAAGTGGTTAGGTGACTCATGAGAAGATCGGGTGAAAGGTGCACTAGGAGAAAGGGACTGAACGGAAGATGGCTCATAAGAAGGTAAATGTATAGGGGCTGCATACTAGTATTTTGGGTGGGAGGACACATATAATGAGTTTGTGGGAGGGGCCATGGTGGAAGTCATTTGCGAGATCTGATCAAAATTTAGTTATTGATCAGGACCAGGAGTGGACATAAACATATATCCCGATGAGCACTGGCCATCAAAGGGCATCCTAGCTGGGGGTGGCTGAAATAAAGTAGGAGCAGATTGATTCTTTTTTACTTTGCCTTGCCTTTTTCTTTAACCTTTTTTGATGACATCTGCATTGAGGAAACATAAATAAATAAGTATTGAAAAAGTCTAGCATTAAGAGCATATATATAAAAGAGTGGGCATAATACTACTATGCAGAAAAAAAATAAATGCAATAAAAGTGTAATAAACAATGTGATTTAAGATATACAATTGACTATAAAACCTGTTAATTAGAATCCTCAAGAGTGTTATTTGCTCATCCTATTACTGTTTTGGTCGAATAATCTGAGCTTGTAAAATCAAATTCTTCATATTTATTTTTGATTCATCATCATCTTCTACAATATTATCTCCTTTTAAATTAGAGCCTTCAACCTCCTCCATTCTTCCGTTGAGGTCACGTAAACTATCAATTTGTTCGATCTTAAGAATAATTTGAATAGAAGGAGATCTTTCATTTTGATAAGCACCTTCCAATATAACATTATTTTCAATCATACCTTTTGGCTTGGTTTTGATTACCGTTCACCAAAGTCGCTTCTCTCTTATTAATTTTGGATATGGTGCATAGTACACTTGTGTGGCTTGATGTGCAAAGACGAACGAATCATATTTAGCATATCTTCTACTATGTTTAACCTCCACAATTCTATACTCTTTGTAAACCTTCATTCACGATCAATTATTGGATCAAACCAATCACAAGCGAATAAGATCAACTTTTTAAAGGAGTACCCAATACTCAATTTCTATAACCTCTTTAAGCACCCCATAAAAGTCATTTCCCCCATATCAACATTCCTTATACCCTTCACACAAACTCCACTATTATTCATTTTTTTTCCTTCACTGCATGATAAAGTATGGAACTTATATCCATTTATAAAAAAAATTGGCCATGTCTTAACCTTCCTAGAAGGACCATATGCTAAGTCATGTAAACATTGATTAGTGACACCATTTTTGCATTTAAGATCTATATTAAACAAGAAAGAATGATAAGAAATTAATATTAAGAATAAAAGCTAACTATGTAGCTACAAATATGAAACAAGGAAGGAAATTCTTACAAAGTCTTGAAACCATTTTTGAAAATGGTTAGCAAGTGTTACTTCTATATCATGATCTGTTATATTTTGATGCACATCTTCATCCACTGAATGAATAAGCTATGCACACATTTAATAAAACATTAGCATATGTTACAAATTAGCTTCAAGATCAACAAAGATGTACATGATCTGAAATTGACACTTACTTTTTATAAGGTTCAACCTCATTGCAGTTTAACAAGACATATAAATGGGCAGCATGTAACTCATATGGTTCTAGCCATCGTTCAGTACATGCACCAAATGGACGACTAGGCAAATTGAAAATGGATAGAGTACAATCTATAGTTTCAATTTCATCACATCATCATTTCGCCTAACTCTTGTTGCACTTGTTTGTACATGGGACTCAAAATAATATTGATAAAAATATGCAATTTCTTCAATCAAGTATGCCTCACAAATGGATCCCTCGAGACGAGCTCTATTTTTCACTTTCTACTTCAGCTTGTTAAGGAATCTCTTATAGGGATATATCCATCGATATTGAACAGGACCACTGACTAATGCTTCATATGGGCAAATGGATTGGTAAATGCTCTATGATATCAAAGAACCTTGGTGGAAAGATTCTTTCTAATTTGCAAATGATGAAAGGAATATTTTTATACATATTCTGCAAATTCTCCTTCTATAACACAACTTGAACAAATGTCTTTAAAAAATTAGCTCAATTTAGTCAGTGACCTCCATATGCATTCTGGTAGTGCTCGGAATGCAATTGGCAATAAACGTTCCATAAATACATGACAATCATACTTTTCATACCATATATCCGTCTATCAGCAACATCTACAGCTCTATCTAATTTAGCAACATAATCATCAGGTATGCGTAATTCTTTCACTCACTCACGCACTGCTCTTTTTTTATCCATATCTAGTGAAAACATTGCTTTTGGCTTGTAAATTTTTCCATTAGTTTATTATTGTAGCTCTAACTCCCTTCTTCTGCAATATTTTTTCAAGTCCATCCTTGCCTTAATATTATCCTTCGTTTTACCCTTAACATCCATGATAGTGTTGAATATATTGTCAAATACATTTTTTTCAATATGCATTACATTAAGGTTGTGACGGATAAGATTATTCTTCCAATAAGGCAAGTCCCAAAATATGCTTTGTTAGTCCTAGTTGTGAGTCTCTCTATACCCTGGTAATCTAATTGGCCAAACTTCAGTTACTTTGGGAAAATGGCAAACTTTCATCCATAATGATCACCAGTGAGCTAATAGGAGGATTTGATTGCTCTACTTTATTTTTCAAGAAAGCATCTTTATTCCTTCTAAAAGGTGGTCCATATCTAAACACATGCGATGACAATCAAACCATGATTGCTTTTTACCATTCTTTAATGTGAATGCATTGGTTTGCTCCATGCATATTGGACAAGCTAACTTACTAGCTGTCATCCAACCTGATAACATGCCATATGCAGGAAAGTCATTGATTGTCCACATCAAGTGTGCTCTCATGATAAAATTCTGCTTAGTGGAGATATCATATGTTAACACACCTTCATGCCACAATAGTAATAATTCATCAATTAAAGGTTCCAAAAACACATCAATTCTACTTTTAGGATTGTTAGGAATTGGAATAATCATTGTTAGAAACATGTATGGAGGGGTATTGCACATTTCTGGAGGAAGATTATAAGGAGTGACAATTACTAGCCAACAAGAATATGGAGCGATTCGATTGACTATATGGAGTAAATCCATCTGAACATAGGCCTAACCTTACATTTCTTGGCTTAGAAGCATATTCAGGATATATTCGATCAAAGTTCTTTCAAGCCTCTCCATCTGATAGATGACACATTACTCCATCTTCTGTATGATGCTCATGATGCCACTTCATATATGGAGCTAATTTCATTGATGCATATAATCTTTGCAATCTTAGAATAAGCGGCATATAATAAAGCCTTTTATATGGTACTTCTTTAAGCCTAACCTTCCCTGGCCTACGTTATCTACAGTGAGGAGCATTACAAATTTTGCATTCTCTCTCGTTTATAGCATCTTTATAATAAATCATACAATTATTTTAGCAACAATCAATTTTTTTATACATGAGTCCAAGTTTATGAACTTTTTGCTTTGCTCTATACAGATTTGTAAGAACAAGATTGTTTGGTGGGTGCGACTCTGCACATAACTGCATGATTTGATCAAAGCATCTTTGTGGCATATTGAAATCTGATTGATACTTAGCATCCTTACTGCCCATGATAACTCAGTATGATTGTTACACTCAGGCCACAATGGTTGTTGACAAGATTTTTAACATTTTATAGAACCCTTGACATTCTTTATTTGGAGACTCATTGGTTGCTTTGAAAGTGATCCTCAAAATATGAATGACCAGTATCAAATATCATACTTTCAAATCGATTAGAAGGACCTGTGTCATAAGTTCCTCTAACATTAAACCCCATTCTTTCACCTGCAACCACTTCTGAGACAGCTTTTCCCATAACTAGTCCAATACCAGTAATCTTCCATGAACCCATGTTTATAAAGACAAAGCTTAAATCATTTATAGGAAATAACCTCTTATTCTGATGCTTTCTGCATGGACATCTAATTACACCACCTTTTTGATAGCTTAGTTGTTGCTGTGCATAAGAGATAAAACTCTCAACGCCACTCAAAAACTCATCTGTGAGCCCCCTCCCATCATTTGAAAATCTATTGTACATCCACCTACGATGTAATGGGCGCCCATCCATCTGGATTCAAACTAAACTAATTGTTAAAAGTTTGTTACAACTATAACGAAATAATACGCCAACATACCTTCACTTAAAGTTCTTTCATGCAGTATTGAAATTTTTTAATATCTTAAAAGAAATAGAACTGCTAAAGAAAAGATGAAGGTAGTATTTTTTTTTCTAAATAACAAACCAACTACAACTTTTTATGCTTAAATTAGTTCAAAGTGTTTAAGGTACGTGCCAATTCACAAAGTTCAAGAATCACAACAAGAGACGAATTATGATAAAAGAAGTAAAAAGAATTATTTAGGTAAATTACTATACCTTATAGAAAATGAAGAAAGGTGCAATGGAAATAGACTACTTCTCGAATATATCAGGTTGATCACTCTTCAATTTGGGCTCCAAACTTCAAGAAAAAATGAACATTTAGTATCAAGATAAACAAACATGGTAAGAAAATTGAATTTAGACATGTAATTGAATCTAGATATATAAATAGACTAAATATAACATTCAATAGATATATTAATGCAACAAAAATAACTAATTATTAGATATTAATTACCTTTTCCCTAAATTGCCTTTATTAAATAGTCACAATTTGAAAAACTTAATAATTTTCAACTTAATTATTAACTTAAATTTGTAAAAAAGTTATAAAGCTTAGAATTATAAATATTCTCTATTTACTATTTGAAAAGAAAATCTCATAAAATCAACAAGCACCAAATTAATTAATTTTTTAATAATTTTCATTAACATAATAACATATGAATGTATGATGTGTGATAATATAAAGTTAATTTACACTAATATTAAATTAAATTAAATTTAAACCTATTATATATAGGGGGTCTTATTTTAGGAGAATAAACATAGATTATAGATTTAAAGTTTGAAGCTAAAAAATAAACTTATTTGTTTAATGAATAAAATTACCTTCTTTGTTGCAAAAGTACATCTCCTAGTCAAATTCGAAAATTGTTCTACATTATGTAGAATAATGCGTTAGAATTTGATTCAAAGTTACCTTCTCTGTTGCCAAAAAATGCTGAAAAACAATCATGGCCGCTAAAAACTGACGATTACTTCCCGTAAGAAGCTATAGAATTTGTATTTTATTTGTGACATTATACAAATGCTGATGATTTCTTACAGGTATGCAGATGCACCGAATACCTATTGGACAGGATTTTTTCGCCAATCGGCCAGCCCTTAAGGGATATGTCAGGATGCTGAGTGGATACTATTTGGTATAGCATCAGTATCAGTCTATTTCAATGTTTAAATCAGGATTTTTTACTTTGAGCTTCTAGATTCATACCTGAAAATGATTTTAATAATTCTGTAAAGGCAGCACGTCAATTGGAATTCTTGGCCGAAAAGAAATCTACACTAGACAGAACACTTGATCTCGGTGATGCTCTAGGAATTGCACAGCATCATGATGCTGTCAGTGGCACTGCCAACAACATACAACTGAGGAGTAAATGTTTTAAGCACATGATGTAAAATTTTCTTATAAAGTGATAAAGTTTGTATGCAAATTACTTTTTTCATTATTATAATTTTGAATATTATTTTTTCTATAACAAGATATAAGTTTAATATGCTACTCCTTCATTTATATATAAATAAATGAAATTTCCAATGAAAAATTTCTTCTAACCTAGTGTTTCTTGAGAGTTAAGACACGGATTGTATTCAATCGAAAAGAAAAAAAAATTCAGAACTCAATTTTTGTACAAATTACTTTTTTCATCATTATAATTTGTATACAATGCAATATGGCGGTTCACAAAGCTATCAAATGAGCAATGATTGTAATTAGGAGTGGGATGGGAGGCCCTACTCCAAATTTCTAGGATCATTGATGCCTATAATCTTCGAGATGTTCAATCTCTTGCATGTTTTTGATCTGTTGTTTATAAATAATAAATACCCTTTTTTAGGGGAAAAAATAAAAAAGGCATATATGTAACTTCCTTTTATCAATAATCATCCAGTCAAATTCAATAAAATGTTACTCCATCGAATATTGATGAAATATATTTAATTAAAAAATGAATTTAATTTTAAATATTAAATTATAATAATTTAACTGAAAATAAGTACCTGGCAAACTAATTTATTAATTGGAAGTTGGAACCCAGGCAAAGGACGCAGGATTACTGGAAGCAGCACAGCAGAGTCATGAATTCAGCATGGATAAGTGTTGTTTGACTCTAAAATTACTTTGTATACAAATTATAATATAAGGAGACTTTTGGATAAGTGTAAATGTTTAACTCTACCTTCTAGAATATAAGGATTTTTAAGCACATGATGTAAGATATAGAAGAGTTTGTGCATTTTAACTTCAAGAATAAAAATGCTCTCCGATGGACAAGTAATCTGATGAGATAAAATATTACTTTAATTAACTTTAAGAAGATATGTCATTATTCATAACTCATAAATATAATAGTCTTCTATATATCTCTAACAATTATATTTGAAGAAAATGGCTTGTGAAAATATAGAGCCACTGAGGAGTTGCAATTGCAATCAAAGCTATCATAAGTTATCACTTTTTGATAATACATATATATAAAAGCCTCCGCACGTTAACAATTCAAACTTATACAATTTACATTTACAATTAATTTCCATTTTTGAAATAGTAATTAAAAGGCATTTAAATATTGACCCAAGTATATAACCATTTAATTTTGCATAAATTGTGATTAATTAATAATGTTCAATCATCCCTTTATCTGTCATTTAGCACTTGATAATTTGCATTGAAACAATTTGAGGGAAAAATTATGAAAAGTTACCAACGTTCACAGCCATTAAAATCGACAAAACTGTTAAAATAATGGCCATCCCAGCAACTGTAGTGACCATTAAAATAAAAATAAGGTATGAAAGAGAAGGAAGACTTCTTTGAGAAGCTTGACAAGGCGATTCAAATCCATCTGAAGAGTTTAGTGTCAAATTTCTCTCTAAGGGTACATAGTGAGACTTAAAAACATAAAGGAAAACTAAGAGGGAAAGCAAATTTACCTGTAAACAAAGGTTGAGTTGTTAATAAGACAGTGACAGTGATCAAGCAGGATAAGTTGAGCATAGCATGCTGACTCCTCTATTCACACCATCTATTCCAAACATCAGACAGTAAATCGTAAAGATATGAATGCAAAATTTTTGTTTACATGTTAAAGAAAACAAGATCTATCAGATATCCACCTAAGATCCTTCTAGATTCTCTCTTTATGGCCCCCAAAAAAAGTCACGCTCACTCTGTTTCTTTCTCTGAGGCTGAAACTGCTATAATGTTGACTGGCAACCTCCTATTTGTTTTGATCAGTTTCTCTTAAATCCCCCGTTTTCCACTTCTCTGCATTTCTCTCCCTAGCAATACTCAAACATTAGTTGACCACCGCATTTATGTATTTATTTTAGACTAAAATGAAGGTTTCAAATCTCTGGTAGTTCAGTTGACCACCACATTTATGTATTTATTTTAGACATCAGTTGACCACAGCACTCCATGAATCAACCAATAAAATTACTTTATTACATATTTATTTTATATTATATCTTATATCATAGTGTATATTATTTTTATATCTTAAATGCAAGTACACAGCAATAAATGCATCCGAAATCATTTAGATTTTAACGTTGAAACTTGAAAAAGTAACTGAACTAATGCCAAATGCCAAAACCATTACCCTTGGAAAACCTCTGAATGCTTCTCTTCGAAGATGAAGTAGCTAGGATGGTAAATCGTAAAGGAAAAATTCAGTAACTATAGTGTTTGGTATGCAGGAAACAGAAAATAAAAGTCCAAAAAAAAAATGAAACCCAGGTTCCATCACCTGCATTAAAAAATTTTCGTGCTTCAAACCTCTTCCAAGAATGATCAGAATAAAACGTAGTGATAACTCCAAAAACGATAAGCAGAATAATCTAAAACCAAGGTTTTTCATGAGAAAAATAAGATTAGAAATCTGCAAATATTTGGAAAAACAAACTAGGGTATTTGAATCAAAACGAACTGCAAGATGAAAAACCATCCAAAAATTAGAATCAGAATATTTGAGAGAGCAACAGAGGTTAGAATATGTTAGAGACCTGTTCACTGAATCGGCAAAATGTTAAATCGTTTCAGACCTTAAATGCAAGTGCACAGCAATAGATGCGTTCAAAATCAGCCAAATTTTAATGTTAAAACTTGAGAGAGTAAATGAACTGATGCAAAAACCATTTTCCTGGGCAAACCTCTGAGCATACTCCAAAATGTCAAGCAACTCCCAAGCTCTCCAAAAAATGATCAAAATGAAACAGAGAAAACGTCGGGATACCTCCAAAAATAGTGAGCAGAATGATTTCACAAGTAAAATAAGATCAAAAATATGCAAATAGTTGAAAAAAAAATATCAGTGCATTTGAACCAAAAGGAAAGGCTAGATGAAAAATATCCACATAACCAGAATCAAACTATTACAGAGAGCAACAGAGCTTAGAAAATGTAAGAGACCTTTAGTTATGTGTTTACTTATCACTCACCTCAAGGCTATATTTTATACCTCCATTCTCCTTTATCCGTATAGTGGAACAAAGAAATCTTGTGCTAGTTCTTTCCTGTTTCCTCCACCTCCTGGAAGCTGCTAAGTTCCTGAATCTTCAGAGAAATCAAGAGATTGTGTTCACAGGACATGAGCTTGAGGATATGCAGAGTAAAAACTTACAATTTGGTTTTTATAGCTATAACAGTAGTTCCAGTTAGCTTTTCTACCTTGCTATATGAATATATTGTAAACATCCCTGAGAAAATTCAATGTTATGTAGACACTTATAAAGGAATGATGAAGCGATAAACAAAGAAGATAATCGATTAGAAATTGAGAAGTGGAGATCTGAAGCAAACTAACAAAACCCATTCCACCCTTATATGAAAATCGTTAAACTTTGAATCCTAGGAACTGGAGTAGATACTAAAGAAAGCAAATAGCTAAGATGAAACCTTATCAGCGTGACCCATGAAATCCAATTGAATGTAACCTAGAAATTAATTGCTTACGATTTATAGCAGTGCAAAAAGGTTGAGCGAGATGCAGAATAGATGGCAGAGCTTTCAATGGTGGCTTGAGCGATGGTGAGGAATGCTGGTGGCTTTGATGGCTTCAGCGACGGTGAGGATTGCTGATGGGGTTAGGGTAGAAATTGCTGATGGAATGCCAGATCGGGTCTTGTGGCTTTGGAAAATAATCCTAAATTTTTCGACGACCTTCTAATGTCTGACAGCGTCGCAAATATGGCTGCATTTTAAGGGTTCGTTTGGTTCGCAGCAACTACGTGTACGTGAGAAACTGGACTTCCCAAAAAATAAACTACCATAGAGTTATTTGGTTGCGCAAATGGGAGGAAATAGATCTTCTCGGGAACTTGTATTTTTCATAAAATGCAGGAGGTCACTTACCTACTCCCCTCCTCAGTAAGTTTTATTGCCTGCATTTTCAATTAATTTATAGATAAAAATGACCCTATTAAAATTATTTAATATCAATTTTGCCCTTATAATTTGAATATCAGGATTCACTTCTTTGTGTATACCGTTATTTCTTGAGCATCTTCTGTCGCCTCTCAACCCTAGCAGTAGTCTCCAGCAATGGTACTAGCGATTTCTAGTTCTCGAACTTCTGTCATCTCCTCTAAATTCTAGCAATAGTTTCCGGCAACGGCACTAGTGATTTTCGGTAAGCCTTGATGACCTTACTCATTATATTTCCTCTTTTTGTATTAAGTAAATTACAGCCTCCATATTTGAAAATTGGACTTTCTTCCCGACTTTCTGTCAAAGAATTGGAGCTGCATCGTCGGAATACAAACTGTTATAAAATAATGGTAGAATTTGACAAAAAAGGGTGTGCTTATGGTTTAGCAAATTGGGATGTTTAATTCAACTCCCACGGCAGAGCTTCTAAGAGGTTCTAGATATGATATCGTTATTATTTGCTTGTTGACTACCTTGAAAAAGATGAATAGTATTTGTTGAATTCAAATTATTCAAAGTGGCTGACCATATTTTTATTGCTCTTCTAACTTATAACATTCTTGCATGTAATTTGCCTATGTCATACAGTTATGGCTCGCTTACCGTTGAGTAAAAAGAAGAAGATTGCTACTACATGTATTGTGTTATACACACGGATGATGCTCATGATTTTGGAGACTATTTCTGAATTCTTGTATCTTGTGTCCTTTTTGGACATTAGATTGCCTAAACCTATATCCTATATATTTGATAGTTGTGCTGAAGAAAGATATTATGCTAGGCTTTTAAATCTCAGGCCAATGATTCAAGAAAGTGACTTAGCATGCTTGGATAACCTTAGGATGAATAGATCCTATTTTTCTAAGTTATGTGATATACTTAGAGATGTCGGTAAGTTACAAGGAAATAGGAATACTAGTTTAGAGGAGATGGTTGCTTTATTTCTATTCACGTTTTCTCATGACACAAAAAATTGAAGAACTCAATTGTATTTTAGGAGAAGTGGTGAGACAATATTTAGGCACTTCAATTCAGTTCTCCTCGCTGTCCTTAGATGCCATGATATTTTACTAAAGAAACCTGAGCCAATAACTGAGAATTGCCAAGATAAGAGGTGGAAATGGTTTAAGGTAAGTTAGAATTTTTAGGAAGATTAGATGAATGTGTAAATATTTATAAATATATACAGTATCTATTAACAAGTTATATATATACACATTACAGAATTGCTTAGGTGCTTTGGATGGAAGTCATATTAAGGTTCGTGTTGGGGATAAAGATAAAGCTAGATTCAGGAATAGAAAAGGAGAACTCACTACTAATGTGTTAGTTGCTTGCACGCGGAATTTGTAATTTATTTATATATCGCCTGGTTAGGAGGGGTCCGCACATGACAATAGAGTGCTTCGAGATGCACTTTCTAGAAAAAATACTTTGACAGTTCCACAAGGTAACACCGTAGGTACCTTGACATTGCTCAATCTGAACCAAGGAGCTTATTTGAGATAAAAGTACTTAACACTTATGTTGGTTAATTATACACAACTACTATTTGTGTGATGTCGGATACATGAATTGTGAGGGTTTTCTAACATCATTTAGAGGCCAGAGATATCATCTAAGTGTGTGGAAGAGTGATGCTCAACCAGTATCTGCTGAGGAATATTTTAATATGAAGCATTCTCAAGCAAGAAATGTTATCGAGAGGTGTTTTGGATTATTAAAAATGAGATGGGATATTCTAAGATGTATAACTTGGTACCCTAGGAGAACTGTGGGTAGAATTATCTTGGCTTGCGCATTGATGCATAATTTCATTCGAACATACATAAGTGTGGATCCTATGGAGCCCTTGCTTGTGGATGGTGAGGAAGAAGATAATGGTAAACTTAATATTGGGATTATGGAATCTAGTGCTGCATGGACTACATTCAGACATGATCTTACTAATGAGATGTACAATGCATGGTTACATGACACTACATCATTGAACAGGGTTTAGCAAAAATTATGTAACGTGTTTCACTTGTATTGCATTTATGGATTAGTAGACAATATATACTTTATTCTTGTATTATTTTTATCTGAATTTGTAATAAGATGGGAGTAATGACTTCGCTTTTTATTGAACTAGTAGTATGATCATCCTAAATTGCTAAATCATGAGCAGAATGCCGCTCTAACGAATTCCTATGTTTCCTCTCTCTCTATCTTTCCTTCTTCACAGATGAGTCAATCAAAAGTTCAAAGAAATGCCAACCAATGTGGTGAGGGTGCGAACCTATTTAGAGGATGCACAAGATGGAGAAGCACTGAGGATCGTGCACTGAGGATCGTGCACTAATTAGTGCAATGATGGATCTTGTGGAGCTGGGTGGTTGGAAAACGGACAATGGCTAGTTCAAGAATGGTGCTTATAACAAATTGGAACAACTTATGGATCAGAAGATTCCTGGGTGTGGTATGAAGGCTAAACCACACATCGAGTCCCGTATCAAGTATTTGAGGAATCAATATAATGCTATTGCGGAGATGCTTGGTCCAGCTGCCAGCGAATTTAGATGGAATGATAAAGAGAAGTTCGTAACTTGCTTAAAATCAGTCTGGGATGAATGGGTGAAGGTAATATTTTATATTATGCTTTTTCTTCTATGCACATAAGTGTGTTTGTGTATATTTCTATTTATTGGTGACAACTTTTAAAGTTTGACATCAATCTGTCTGCGAGTTTGACATCAATCTACTACGTTGAAAAAGAACAAGAACATGTACAAGTGGACAATATGAGGTAGGACTAATAATGTTACCTCATAGTAGAGATGTGTTACTGTTACAACAAGGAACAGTAACAAGAGCCAAGAGCTGATATATAACTATTTTACGAATCTCTACTGCGTTGTTAACGAACACAGGGAATGTAAGTTGACAAGGTGAGGCATGATTAACAGCGGAGCTTTGAAGAAATTATGTGTTACTGTTTCATCAAGAAACAGTAACATGAGCCAGAAAAGCAAGATATGCGAGTTTGACAGCATTCTACTATATTGAAAAAGAACCAAAACATGCACAAGTAGTTTCCATGAGGTCTGACTAACAATGCAACCTCGTGGTAGAGTTGTGTTGCTGTTTCACCGAGAAACAGTAACATGAGCCAAGATTTGAGAAATAACCATTTTACGAATCTCTACTGCGTTGATAACGAGAAGAAGGAACATAAGTTGACAAAGTGATGTATGATTGACGATGTAACTTACAAGAAATAATGTGTGACTATTCCAGCAAGAAACCGTAACATGAATAAAAAATAAGAGATGCATGTTTAACAAAGCTCTCCGGTGTTGACAACGATAAAAAACAACCATGAGCAGGCAAAATGCCATATAAGTGACAACGAAACCTCGTGGTAGTGGTGTGTCGCTATTTCACCGAGAAACAGTAACATGAGCCAAGAACCGAGACATAACTATTTTACGAACCTCTACCGTGGTGACATGGTAGTGTTTGGTCCGCAAATAAAGATGCTAGCACAAAAAACACAGGATATAGATAAGATGATTCGTGACTAAATAGAAAACCTTGACAAAACTAACGTGCTTACCCTATCAAAGACTAATGAAACGAGATGTTATTGTTTCGCTGAGAACAGTAACACCCACCACATTATGGTGTTAAACTTACAAATCAAACATGATTAAAGGCAATGCCGATGGAAAAGTACTTTACTTTTAGGTATCAAATGACTCACTAATGTCCGTTTGTTTTTATGTAAATAGAATGTCAAAAGGACAATAAAATATGCACAGTGCCATTTTTCTGTTTCTCATATAAACAGATATTATATGGAGTGACAGTAACATGCAACAAAATATTTGGCATATTGTGGTCGTACTAACTTCTAGGGTTTCCCTTCAACTTACATAGGAACACAAATCTAAAGAAATTGTGACATTTTCATTGCACTTATAACTGAAGTATAATGCCTGTATTAGAGTTAATGCTAAAGAGGAGGTGGATTTAACTGTGGACGACCCATTTATGCGGAGTTACTGTTTGATCTTGTTTTAAGCGTCCGATGTCGATAAATGATGTTATCTAGTTGTTCAAGGTCGTTTGGTGTCTTTTCTTATTGTATTTGGCGATGATTTGTACGGTGTCTTCCTGCGTCTTGAGATCACTAATACTGAGCTTTGAGATGGAATGCGAAGTGTTGTTACTGTTTCGGCCTTTTTGTGCCCGCTGAAACGCCCATCATGTGCGTCGTTTCATATTCAGACCATTGTGTTTTGTCACTTCGATGTCGTGTCCTTTCATTTTCCTGCCTCGGAGAACAGTATTTTTCACATAAAAAAATTGAAATCAATTAATATCTGTTAATGTATTATTTTGGAGGCTATTGTGGTCATTTCATTGTTATATCGTAGGAAATACAAAGTTGAACCAAACAAAAACATAGGCAGTTCTTTAGTGGGAAATGAAATTTGCTCCATGTCAACCAAACAAAATTTGAGATATCCCAGGAAGTTCATACGGGAAATTAACTTCCTGTGAAATTTCATTTCCCATGGGAACTTAGTTCCCGTATGAACCAAACGACCCTTAATATTTTAAAATATTTTATAAATTTTACATAGTATTCCGATGCTCATGAATGTCGAAAACACCACATCAGCAATTTCCTCTATTATAGAATGTAAATAACTGATGACATGAATTTTTTAATTTTGTAAAATTATTTATTTTTGTTTTTCGATGTCTGAGCAGGAATTTCTGATGATAAAAACATCGAAAAATTAAGCATATAAATTTTTGAATTTTTAGTCAACATTCCGATGAATTTTTGACGTCCAGAATTAATCATCGGAGATCCGTCGAAAAATGACATCAAAAATTGATAAATTTTTTGTAGTGTAATTTCTTTCTCTCCTAAGCCTTTGTTTGGAATGGCAGAAATGGGGAGGGAAAGAAGTGGGGGAAGAAAAGTCAGGGAAGGTAAAGTGAACTTTGCCCATTTCACATTGGGAGAGAAGTTAGAGAGAAGAGAAATTTAGGCCAAAAAGGACGTGTGGGTCCCACCACCATAGTTCTCTCCAAAAGTGGAGAGAAGTTTGGATAAAAATTTTCATTTTCCACGCGTTACCCTTTACCTCCCACTTCTGCTGCCCGTCTTCATCCTTCTTTTCTGCTTCCATATTCGGACTCTCTAGACGACGATCGTGAGCTCCAGATGGTCGGAGTCCATCAGAGCTCATCTTCATCGTGTTCCGAATATGAGGATCTGCAACTTCGTTCTTTGTCGCTACTGCCAGCAACCTGTTGGAGGTATGTTTTTGGGTGTTGTACTCTCCCCTATTGTGGTTTCTGTCTCTGCTTTTGTTTTGTTCGAAGATTCCTTCGATCTGGAGATTTCTGGTTATGGGGAAGACAATGGCACTGTTGTTGAGAGGAAATGCCGGTGATGGAGTTTGGATAGACGGCCACCCGAGAGAGATCCCAATCCAGTCTCACTGTTTCTGTTCTATGATCTTTTATGGTTTAAGATTGTACTTCCAAACTTCAAAAATTAAAGGAGACCAAATTGAACTAATCAATTGAGCCATTTTTTTTCTTTTTTTGTTAATATAAATTATCAATATATATATTCAACTTCTGTTATTAATTTTGCTTATTTAAAATTAATTATTAAAACTTTCATGTTACTTTATTTATTTGCATTTTGTTATAAAATATTAAAAATAAATTAAATAAAAGTACACAAGAGTTTTAAAAAAAATTACATTTTCAATATCATTAAATATTTCTTCACTTATATAACACTGTCAATTAGCAAATGCCTCAATTATAATTACTTAAAAAATATAGCATGAATCGTTGGTACTTTCTTCATCCCCTTTTAACATGTAGCTTATGGTAAATTTTGAAGATTTTTTTTCTAATATAAATGTATAAGAATTAAAAAGTTGCTAAATAATCTTAAATTTAGATGATAAACTCTACATTTTATTAATTTACTCTTTATCTAAAAGTTAATTAACAGTAAATACAAAAAAAGTCAAATAGTGGTTATATATTTATTGGGATGATATAGGCAAATAAAATATGATAAATATTAATTTTATAAAGTGAGAAATGAAAATGTTCTGCAAAGCAACCAATAAAAAGAAATAAGAAATGCTTCCTTCCTCGCTCCTAGGAGAACCCTTTTTTTTTTTTTTTTTAAATCTAAATATATCTATTTCTTCATTAGAATAATAAATATTGGGGGACCAAGTATGACAATCCAGAGCCAATTGAAGGGACAATTTGTAGAATAATACCTTTTAATTGATCACTTACATTATATGCTACATTGTAATAGTTAAAAATTCAACGTTATTCTTATATAAATATTTTTAATTTTATTCTTTTTAGATAAAAATAATAAAATTTACGAGAAAGCCTTAAAATTATTCATATTATTTTTTCAAATTTTCACAATTTAAAAAAAATTTTCTATTTAAGTAATATTTGAGAATTTATATCTATGAAGTTTATAAATTATATTGTAAATATGTCGTTTAGTAATTGATTAATTTTTAAAAAATAATTAAATTCTGTAGATTGTTTGTAAATATGGCCTGTATGATATACCCAGCACTAAACCTCTAAATTTTATCGTGGGTTTGAACTGATTTCAGCTTATACTGAAATGGGTCCTTTTGCTCCAAGCGAGAGGACACTCCCTCACCATTGAAGAGCAACTTTAAGCGACCTTGTGTGGAATTTTGGTCCCCCCCCCCCCCCCCCCCCCCCCCCCCCCCCCCCCAAAAAAAAAAAAAAAAAAGAAAAAGAAAAAGAAAAACCACCACCAGGTGTCCTCCGTTAATTTACAAGGTCATTGGTGCCTCAATAACATATACAAAACTTATTTTGGTCATTCGATCGCAAAAAGTTTAATAAATAAATAAACAAGTAAAAACTCCTGTCAAACAAAAGCATGTTTTCTTGTTCTGTTTGGTGCAGAACATTAGATTTGAGGGTGGCATTGGTATATAGATCATGGCATTCATGTATTTGCTGACACCATGTCAAACTAGGAGAAGATAGGGATCACCTATGCGTTGCAGTTTCTATAGACGAATATGGAATGACCCATCAAAATTTAAAATGATGGTGCCCGGAAGTACTCAAAGTTGGGTAGAAGAATAATTTCACGTGAAATTACTTCAGGGAAGATGATTATTAAGAAAATCTGGCAGCAAAGTTAGAATCTCTGGAATAACAGGAGCCAAAAAAATCTAAATCTCACAAAGGAATCGAACATATAAAATAAATTAACCAGATCAATAACACAATGCATTAGAGTTCAATAAAAATACGCTAAAACTATCAACGTCAAATAGTCAGATTCATTTGAACTTGGAAAACTACACCTTGTTCGGCATGAATCCTTGGAGAAATAAATATAATTTTTATCGTCATAAATAAATAAATAAAATAATATTCGATATCACTTTTATTACTCTAAAATTTTTAATTAATTTTGAGAGTGAATTGAAAGTAGAGATATATAAATTCATAAAATAAAAGAAGAGTTCTAAAATTCAAATTGGAAAAATTTTGTATTAATAATGTGTTATGAAAATAAACTAAAATAATAAAAAAACATAGATAAAGATAATAGAGAAATAGATGAAAAGAATATGTTAATATAATGAATTTTTTTTATTTATAAATGTGTAAAACTTTATCACATTTTTAGAATTTATCAATATTAAGTGATAATTTTCAAAATCGATAATAATAACTATTTTTTATTAATAATTATTTATTATTAATTACAATATTAGAATTTGAATAAATTTTAATTATAATAGTAATAACTAACAAATAAATCAAATATATTTTATCGTGTAAATAATTATTTATATATAAGATTAACATCTTGTTGATTTACTACAAAATTTTAGCGGAGATCAAAGATGCTATAGTTATTTGTAGTCCAAAATGACAAATCACTGAGCATACCTTTTCCTTTGGTTACCACCTGCAAAGCAAAAGATAAAGCAAACGAGCCAAAGCGAAAAGGTTTAAAGGGCGGTTGAACAATCTGATAGACTTGCCGACAAACTAAAGCAAGCTTATTAACAAATAGTCAATAATCAAGTGAACGTCAATCATGGCTTCGAATTTCTTTATGTCAAACTTTGGAATGGAAAATTTGAAATAACCTCTTAATTGGATTTTATCATCGTTTTTTGTTCGTCAAGCTAAAACTTCCTCAATGAATGTGCACTTTGGAATATATTGAATTTTTTTCTATATCGTCTTTCTTGTCGGTTAATATACAAAAATTTATTATTAATGACATTCACATGTATTGAAAATAATATTTATTAATTTTTCAATACATTAAAAATTATAATTAATTTTTCCAAATTAATTGAAAGTAAAATTATATTATAATTTTTTTATCAATTGTACTTGGCAAGTATATTGAGCCTCTAATTAAATTGGAGTGGAATTGAGTTAGATCCCGTTAAGAAAAATAATTCTCCTTATATTAATTTGTTCTATTCATAAAATTTGAATTTGAAATATTGTTTAAGAGGTATCAAATGGATAATTGGATTTGGTGAAACACATTATTATTGAGTATAAAAAATTTTTTTTCCGCTTTAAATGCATTGGTGAGAAGAATAAGTGACCTAAAAAGTGACGCAGAACCCAAAGTCACTGACGTTAATTATTCCAACCTTGTATGATTATTAATTTCTCCATAAGCATCTATTCATAATTATCAAATCTTCCTACCTTGGACTCCGATGTCTTTGTCAACAATACCAAGTGTTTTAACAATTGGGAAGAAGGCTTCAGTTATTTTATTCGACAATTTTTAAATTGAAAATCTAATTTACTTATGTATAAGTAAAAGTTGTTCATGTTACTTGTATACTTCGTAATTAAAAATTTGTCCATGTTTTAGTATTACTGCAGTGGAAAAAATAACTCTCTCTCAAAAATAGTAAATATTTTTTTTTCACACTTTCTGTAAATAATTTCATTGAATAGATAGAATTTTTATTATTTTAATATTTTTATAATTATAAATACCACATCTAAATCTAAATGAGATCATTTCTATAAAAGATATTTTTTTTAGAAACCAACCTAGTTTTCATTTTTTATGTAGGGATGAATCATGATTTTTTTTCTTTTTTCTTTTTTTTTTTTGCAAATCATAAAAATTAAAAATGATAGTAAATATATTACCATGGCAAAATAAACTACAATGACAGCAAGCTTGACATAGGATCACGACAGGTACTATAACTACAATGCTGCATTTAAATTTCGTGATGTTATCCGCAATTTCAACCATTATTCGAATTCGAATTCGAATTAGAGAAAATTAACGAGGTCAGATTGAAACTAATCTTCAAATTCCAGCCCTTAACTGCAAGGAGATGTTTATAAAACTATATTTGATAATCTCCCTCTTTTCTTCTCCAAAACATGCAACTGTGCAAGATCACAGATATAATAGGAAGCAAAACATCACATTCTCTCATAACTTAGTCTTTTTGCCCTTTCAACTGTATGCATTCTGTGTCTCTCAACCTGACAGACAAAAATTGAAAAAAAAAAAAGAAAAAGAGAAAAAGAAAAGAACACTCTGATTAAGGCACATAACCCTGGCTTTGCTGCTGCTTCTCATACTCTTCCATGGTGTTGAACTCATTGGTGTACTTGTTTTTGCCATAGTAGCCCTCATTCTCAGTGCTTCCTCTCTCCTCAGATTCATACCCATTAAGGTTATTATAGTAAGTATTCTTAGTATCAATATTATTCTTCACTTCATAATAATACTTCCCATTCTCCATAAACCTAGTGTCACTCATTCCTTCTCTCTTCCGCTCATACCCATTGTTATTGCCACTGTAGTACTGACCATTGTAATTCTTGCTGTAGCCATTGTTGCTGTAGTGGTTGCTTCTATGCAGATCTTCGCTGTTGTAATTGTTCCTGTACGTTTCTTCACTATTGTAATTATTGTTGCGGTATAAGTTGGTCTTAGGGTAGCCAGTCCTGAATTCCTTTTCATTCAGAAACTCGTTCTGATCGAAGCCTCTCTTGGTGGAGGCGGCGGCAGGTGTCTCTTTGGTAGGAGAGAACTCGGTAGAATCAACGCCATAAAGACCATAGCTATCTCCCTTGTTAGGGAAAAACAAGGGTTCTGAACCTTCGGGTTCGGGTGCTGGTACTGGGACAGGTACCGGCACAACAGCTGGTAATATTGGATCAGGTCCAGCTGGTCCTGCTGCTGGTGCGGATACAGGTTCGGATACGGGTGCGGATACTGGTATTCCTGCGGGTCCTGGTGCTAGTGCCGGTGCTGTGGCTGGAGCTTTGGCTTTGGCCTTCCTGAGAATAGCTTGGAAGTCGTTGGCATTGTTGGAGAGTCTGAAATGGGAGAACAAACTGAAGATTTTGGCGTGTCTGGCTTGAATTTGGGGTGAGAAAACTAGAAGCAGAGAGAGGAAGAGGAAGACAGAGAGATGGGTTTTGGAAGAAGCCATAGTGGAAAAGTGGACACAACGAGAGGTGGCTACTTGTGGCACCAAATGGATGAGTTATCGGGGAGGTTTTTATAGGAGAGAGTGGACGTGTAATTATGCGGGGATTGAGGAAAGGGAAAAGAGTGGGTGAGTGGGGGTTAGAATTATGATGACTTGCAATGGATGCTGCATGTGCAATGTCAGCATGGGAGACATAAAGATGGTGAAGACAGCATATTAGTCTCAGTCAAAAGATGTGAGAGGCTTCTATTTTGCCTTTTAAGATTGGTTGATTGGGAACTTGATCCATTATAGTTAGGACTTGGACAACTATTAAGGAAATTGGTGGTCGAGAGGATGAAAAGCAAAAGTGGAGTAGAAGAATTTAGAGAAAGTTTTGTAGGTGGCCGTAGTTTTTTCTTTATATTTAATAGCCAGCGTGTTCATCTCTTCGATGTATTATTTAAATTCTGTCACTAGAGAGTCTAATGACTTTCACAATTCTTGCCTTTGAATTTATTGAATTAGTCTATAAACATTTTACTAATTAATTCAATTAGTAATTTCTAATTTACAAAAACCAAATTCAAAACATAAGTTTAATTATATATTTACACATGATCCGTTGCTTGGCAAAAAATTATGTAAAAAATGCAATTTTTCAAAAAGTATAATTCAAATGAATTATGTGATTAACTACTAATTAATAAAATAGAGGAGTAGAGTTATGCAAAATAGACTTCTTGTAGATACTTAAATATTAATTAAATAACTTTAAACAATTTTCATTAAATTAAAAAAATTACTTTAAGACAACTTCAACTTCTTACAAAAATTTTTTAGTGAATAAATTAAATGACTCATGTAGTTCAAACATTAAACGAGATCACTTTTCTTATTTTACGGATATTTGGATGAGCTATATTTTCGTATAAATTGATGTAAAATTTTCTTTAAGAATAAAAGAATTTTGCATCTATATATATATATAATTGACAATGGAAAAGGAAAGAACAAATAACGAACATGATTAGTTAAAGAGAGGTTTTCACTTTTGCTCCCTGATTTCTGATGGAGTACGGCAGAAGGAACTGTTGATTTGGGGCTTCAGCGCAATCATCGGAACAACAATCGAATTGAAAATGGGACAATTAAAGGGCGTGAATTATGGTAACTTTGTCGTTGCTCTTGTCTTGCATTATCTGAACATTTGGACTTTTAGATTGCAAGTCTGCTCCAGAAAATTAGGAAATCTTTTTATTAAAAAAAAAAGGAGTAAAACAAAATTATGGAAAGTAAGTATATGGGCTGGACCATTCATTCGGCCATAAGCAGTGGCATCCTATGTTTTATTGGGCAGACTGAATGATAAGCCACTAGTCTGGGCTTTCATTCCTTGATTGGGCTGAAAGATGAAAGCCCTCCGTTAAAACATGCATTGCTGTTGTTGACAGATTCGTTTTAGCTGGATGAATTGCTTGCAGACCAAAACGAGTGTTTGGTCTTCCTCAATTAAATTGATTGATCTTTTTTTTTCCCCCTTTTCTTTTCCTGTATGATTTAACATTAATTTAAAATACTGTTATGTAAACCATTAAAAATTTTAAAATTAAATGATTCAAGATATTATATTTATGTTGTAACTTAATCGTAACTTGTTGCAACAGAATAATTTACAATTCCATAAAAATTGCAATTTTTTTAAAAAAACTTGAAACTAAATTTAATTACAAAAAATTATTTAATGTAATTAAAATTCTACAAATTTCTCAAAGTGCTTGTAATTCAATCAGTAAAGAAATTCGACGTAGTGGGGATCATATTCATCATAAGTTGTAAGTATTATGAATATTTTCGCAAGAATACGTACAAAGTTGATAAAAAAAATTGCTATAGAAAAAGCATATATTAAATTCTTTTATGAAAAAAATGTTGCAGAAAAAGCATATGTGTGAAATTTGTGGTTATCATTAAAATTTTACAAAATTTCTCAAAAATGTTACAAGTAGTTTGTTTAATTTGCAAGTTATCATACAGATATTTTTACATTATTATAATCATAATTTTGAAAATTAAATAGGATCAGCTAATTGAATTGGTGAATTGACTAGTGGACTAATTCAATTAAGAGTATTTGATTGAAAATACATATAAATCGGTGTGAATCGATCAAAACTGATGCAAACTAATTAGAACTAGTCAAAATCAATGAATTAGATCGATGAACTAGTTTATTATAAATTATATATTTTTTTAAAAAAATAAAAAATTTACAATTTCACAATAATTGAGATGTAGTATTTTCATAATTTTAAATTAATTATTTATGTTATCTTTTTTCAATATTTTTAGCATAAATTATTATATCACTAATATTTTATTACTTATTTGCTTATATCATTAACTTATGTTGTATCATTTTTTTTACATTATTAATAATTTGTTATTATAAATATACAATACTAATGTATACATTGTGTATATATATATATATATATTTGTGTGTGTATGCATATAATTAACATTTTTAAATATATATACATATAATTTATATCTTTAATTCAAAATCAATTCCTTTATGAAGTGTGTAACTTGCAATTGTAATAATAAAAATTACAACATTAGTTAAATGTTATGCAATTTTTTTTTAAAGTTGTACATATCACCTACCTTAATAAAAAAAAATCAATTTACTTGCAAGGGATCCTAAAGAATTCGTAACAACATTTAAAATATAGTAACTTGTTAGAGCAAAATGCATTGTGTTAGCATGAAAGATATCAAAATTACATGAACCTTTCTTAATGTATTAAATCCTATACTTTAGTCCATTTAACATATTGCTATTAGGAATATTCCCATTTTATTCCATGATTCCTAATCTTTTAAATGGAAAAAAAGCAATCAATCAAAGGCCTAAAACACCCCTAATAATATTCATAATCCTAATTGTTGGTTTTCATTTTGCATAACCCTAATTGTTGGTGCCATCATGAATGAGGGAGAAAAACACTCCATCTTCGCTGACTTAAAGCTAGTTTATTGTTAAATCTTGAAGGCTTATTTGTGCTAAGTGTGAAAGGTAAGATTTTTGGTTATCTCATCTTGAAGTCTACCATTGTTATAGGTTTGGATTGATAAAATCAAAATTGTTATGTTAGTGAGGTTGTCAAATTATGCTTGAACTTTTTTGAAGTTTTTGAATATTGATTCAATTTGTTGTCTTGCACTAAAAAATATGGATTATTATATCCCTTTATATTTATGTAGATTTTTTGCCATTAGTTCTATTTTAGTTTAGGGTTTATTGAATTGAATTAGTTTTATTTCAAATTACAAGAATGATTTTTAGAAAAATAGAACAAAAAATAAAGATATAGTGTGGATGGTTGCAAATTATGCAATCCTTTGTGCTTCTTTTTTTTGTTGGCAAAATGACATAAAAATCAAGTTTAGCATATTTGGAATGTTGTTTTGGTGTAAAGATCATGAGTTACAGTAGTTATTGTTTTTAATTAAACTAATTTATTTGTCAATTTGGAAGGATATGGATTAACAATATATAATTTACATTAGGTGCAATGACAAGTAGTACATTATGGACCATATTGACCTTGACAAATATAGTTATGTGAAGTTGGTTTCGGACAAATATTGTGGACTATATTGACCCTAACAAATATTGGAATTGAAAACTAACAAAGATATATTAAAGATGATTGATATCTATAAAGGTCAAGTGGGATATATATAGAGGTTGTCAATGTTGAAATGATTAAGGCATTGTCACAAGAAAAGCCCTCTAAGCCATAACCTAGTTCATAGACAATTAATTATGTAAACTTTGTTGATGTTAACCTTAAACTTGAGACACACCTTGAAGCCTAATAATGACCCTCGCCCCATTGCAATATTAGTCCAAGACCAAATGACTAGTTCTAATGCCAAATTGAAAACCCCTCATCCTTATGGCCCTAAGCCTAACTTAAAGCATAATAAGAGACTTTTCCTAATTGCAATGTTTAACCCAATCTAGATAAATAGCTTGAAGACCTAACTAAGAATCCCTTACAATCAAAACCCTAAGACTAACCTAAAAAGCTCCAATATAACCAACTTGAACCTTACCTAGAAAATCCCATATTAAATGAAATTGGTGAAGAGACATGTGTGTTAATTAATTATGGAAAAATAGGGGACCCTTAAATCATGTGAACATACATAAGAATTATATGTAGATAAATTCTATAAATTAAACTTTCATCAATACTTGTGCTTCCAGCTGCATCTATAATGAAGATGTTGAGGAATCTCTTCAATTATGATCACAACTATAATTTAATCAATACAAGTTCTTTTTTTCTTTTTTGTAGTGCAAAATTGGTTATAGGTCACTCTTCCTATTCACTTTGATCATTTGGGTTACTTTGAAGAGATTAGTTTTATTAGATGTTTATAGGGAATGTATAATATATGTTAGAGTGTAAGAGTAGGGACCTTGTATTTATTGAAAATACTAAACTACATAGAAATTAACCTATAATTGAATCCTATCCATTTTAGTTATCGAAAATAATTACCATCACTTTACCTAATCTTAATTATCACTAATAGGTAATCAAATCATGTTAACACATTAGCATTTTTGTATTAAATGGTTCATAATAGGAATTTAATCTAATTTATTTTAAAATTAAAATTTGAGAAATAAATTCAAACAATATTTGATTTAGACTATATAATGCAAAAATCGTGGCCATTGCAATATGTTAATGAAAATATAATAAAATTACACCTATAGATCTAAATTGAGATTATAAGTATCTAATAATGCACGATAGTTATAACTAATAAGGATATTAATGTTATACTTACTATACATTTACACCTTAGTAATTAAATGAAACTCAATATTTGATAAGGATATTGAAATAAAGCATGCAAAACAACATTTACATGATGGTAGATGTGATTTTATGTAAATTTTCACACAATGATACTAGCATTCACCCAAGAGGCTAAATGAAGATCTATGTCCTTAATACTATAATAAGACAGGGTCTAAATGAATTTATCAACATGCCATATCCATAAAATGTACACAATTAATAGTGTTTGGCAAAACATGAATATTTCATTGATGTATATGTTAAGATAAATAAATACATCAAAATACTTGGACTAACTTAGATTATTAAAAGACTTAGCCAAATCCATATTAATTACATGATCATATTACATTCCTATTTTTAAGCCTTTGATCAATGGATCCATAAATATACGATTTGCAAAAATATGTTCAAGACAAGTAATATGCTTGTGTATTTTTTTTTTTATAAATTGATACTTCACATCAAAGTGTTTTGTATGCATAAAACTTTTATTATTTTGAGAGAAGTTCACAATATTAGCATTGTTATAATAGATAGTTTAGAGCTTTGAAATGCTCTTAATAATATTAAAATTAACTATAAACTTTCTGAATGGCATAATTTCACGAGTAACTTCATAATTTTGCTTCTATACTTAACACTTTTTCATAACATAACTCCTCTTACCATTATTAAGATATACCTAGATGTTAATTTATGATTATATAGTCAACTAAAAAAATTTAAATTTAAGTAGCCTATAACTATGAGATCTCTTAATCTCTTATAGGTTAATATATAATGCTTTGTACTCTATAAGTACATCACAACTTTTTTGGCATTAGTCCAATATTTCTGACCAGGATCACTCAGGCACCTCCAATATACTAGTAGTATAAGCTATATCAAAATGTACACATATTTGAGAATATATCAAGCTACCTATAACTAATAAATATGAGACATTTTTTATCATCATTTTAAAAATATTAGGACTTTGAGGAAACCTCAACTTTTCAAATAAGTGTTGAAACTTGAGAGCATGTAATCATATCGAACTTTTTTAGTACTTTTTCAATGTAAATTAGTTGAGACAAACTAAGAAAACCTTGGAATCTATCATAATAGATCACTATACCCAGAACATGTAAGGCATTATCAAGATCACTAATATTAAAATATCTTGACAACATTTGCTTTGTCTTAGTTAATAAGTTCACATCATTGCTAGTAAGGAGAATATCATTAACATATAGTACAAGTATTAAAAATCTACCCACATTTATTAGCATGTAAATGCACTAATTTTTATCATTTTTCTTAAACCTAAGAAAAGTCATTATCTTATCAAATTTAAGGTACCATTATCTAGGCACTTGTTTTAATCCATATTTGGGCTTTTTAAGTTGATATACAAAATGTTCTTTACCTTTGTTTTGGAACCATTTGCTTGGTTTATATAAATAGTCTCTAACATATCATCATTTAGAAAAGCTATCTTGAAATGAGCCACCATTGCCATAATAACTTGAAATAAGTCTTTAGATGAAATTAGCAAGAATGTTTCTTAATAATTTATTCCTTTCTTCTAAATGCAACCTTGGCTACTAATTTAACCTTTTACCTCTTGATTTCACTTTTAGTATATCTTTTAGTCTTAAAGACCTATTTGTACCTAACTAACTTGCAACTTATATGCAATTTAATTAGATCCTATACCTTATTCTTATACATTAAAGCTAGTTCATCTTTCATTGCATTGAACTACTCAAAAGAGTTCAAACTTGAGATTGCTTATGAAAATGTCTTAGGATCAGTGCTATCATTGACGTCATACTTATACTTTTACAAATATACTAGATAATCATTATGAATCACCAATCTACAAACTTTACAGGATCTTTTTAAAGGAATCTCTTCAGTTTTCTTATTTAGGTTAACATCTTCTACCATCAGTATCATTAGATCATTGTTGGGATAAGCAGAAGATGACTTTACTAATATAGGTTCTAGTAGAATAATTTAAAAAGTTCTAGTAGAATAATTGTACTTTTTTCAATAAATTTTATGATATGTGGTATTTAATTTTCATTATCTAACTTATCTTAAAAAAATATAGCCCAATCTAATGCAATTACTCTAGTTGTATGAGTTTGATAGCAAAATTAATTGCTTTTTTAGCTATTGCAGTACCAAATAAAGAATTTAGTGATTATGTTTGAATTAAAATTTTTTATTAAAAGGAAATTCAACTTCATTTTAACTTTATAACCCCAAACAAGAAAGTGCCTCAAATCAGGCTTTTTGCCATATAACAACTCAAAAGGAGTTTTAGGAATTAAATTACTAGCTAGTTGCTTCAGTATATATGTATTACACCTTATAGAAAATCAAATTAGTTTAAATATATATTTTTAAAATGTGATAAAAAGGTTATTTTATTTTTTTAGGTTTAATTTCAAACCAAAAATCTTATGGGAAGTATTAAACTTTTTATATTAGAATACGAGATAATAACCAAGAAAAAGGGATAAATGTGTAAAGGATCTTAGTATAGTTAGAATTAAATAAGTGTGTATAAAGGATATTTAAGAGCCACCTTTACAATTTTATCCCTAGAATAACTTCTATTTACTAAAATGCCCTTAGCTCTTTATATCTCTTCAAAGCCAAATCTTTTTCAACATTTTCAAAGCCTAAATCCAACTCATTCTCTTTTCCTTTCCTTATTTCATTAATATTTGAGCTTATCAAGATCAAGCTACAGTTTTTTCTTGGGTCATTAATAATTCCTAGCTAAATAGAGGCAAGTAACTTTACTTTGAGGTTATTGAGTAATTGTTCCCTTAAGTTTTCTTTAAATAGAGAAAGTTAGGTATTTGATTATTCAACTTTAATTATTGAAATTTAATGTGAATATGATTATCCAACTAATATTTCCACTATCAAATTTCTCCTCCATCATTACGTAAGTAGATAATTTACATAAAATCAGTAGTTTGGTATGATGTCTATGTGTTGTAAGTTTAAAATGTGGTTTGTGTTGGAAATTTGATTTGTAAATGCCATAAAGTTATGATATGATATGGATTATGGTTAATTAAAGTTCCAAAATGAGTTCAGATGCTTATATTATAATGGAATTTGTGTTATTGGTTATGCATAAGGGTTAAAGGATGCAAATTAACCATATAAATAATGGAATTCATAGCATTTCTGCAAATTTTGCATTGATAATTAAGTATATGCTTCTTTATATCTTTCAGAATATCTAGATGCTTATAATTGAGTACATACATAATTATCCTAGATAAGGTGCTCTCTAAATGCCCATACCTGAGCTTGAGTTACCTATACTTGAGTTTTCCCTAATTTTACCCAATTTTATACATTTTGTGAAATATTGAGAAGCAATAGTCATATATGGATGTTATTATTACATATTTAGCTCATGGACACTATGGTAATTATGTATGAATGTGATATGAATATAATGAGTTTATAAATGTTATGTTAATCATATGTGATATGGTATTTTTATATTAAGTTAGTGGATAATAATGTAGTTATATGTAGATGTTATATCAACATACTAAACCTATGAATATTATGACAATCATTAATGAATGTTGCATTACATAATTAGAATATGGATAACATTATAACTAGTTTTTTATGCTAAATCCCAAAAAAGGATTTGATAATGATATGTGCTATGAAAGGGGGAGAATGAAATATAAGATTTATGATTAGTACCAACTCCAAAAAACCTTCTGTGAAGGGATAAGGTTAGCCCCAAAAGAAAAATGTTAAGTTTGTGAAGGGATCATATTAATTAGAAGATATATAAAGATTTAATTATTTTATTTTTCCTATTGTTATTTATCTTTGGTGAGTTTATTATTGTTGTTTAAATAGTTATCTACAAGAATTGTATTGTTATGAGTGGAAATGATTTAAAAAAAATAAAGGTACCATGACTTTCATTTCTTAATCACTCATTTATACCTATTCAATCAAAATTATTATTACTATTTACATTGTTGTATACAAGCATATCCTTTAATGAGAAAGGATTTAAATAGGTAAGGTATTGCAATAATCCTTTTTATTTATATTGTAGAGTAAATAATTTACTTATCGAGTGATAAACTCATGCTTTTTATGTGTTTTCTTTTCATAGATATTTCAAAAGATGTTTTACCACCATCGCAACAAGAAATGATAACTCTAGGATGTAGCTATGAAATGTTACTTTATGCATATGTAGAAGTAGTTACATGGGCCTTGTTGCTTATATATGGTTTTTAAGTATTGAAGCACCTTATATATACTTAGGTTAGTTAAATAAAATTAACTACTTAACTTAAGTTGTTTTGAATGTGTGTGTGTGTGTGTATATATATATATATATATATATATATATATATATATATATATATATATATATATATATATATATATATATATATATATGTCTTGTAAATATTTAATGATGAAAAGTATATTTTGATCCCTGTAAGATTAAATTTTTATCAATTTTATCATTGACTTAAAGTTTGTATTAATTTGATCCCTATAAGATTAAAAAATCTTAAATTTCAGTCCTTTCCTAAAGTTTTTCCTTAACTAAAAATTTTAATGGAAGGGCTAAAATTTGAGAATTTTTAATCTTATAAAGATTAAATTGATACAAGCTTTTCGTTAGGGATGAAATTAATAAAAAATCAATCTTACAGGAACTAAATGAGTTTTTGGTTAGATTTAGTTTAGTTAATAAAAAAAACTTGAGATTTGTACTTATACATGTATTCATATTGGGTGGTGGACTTAAGATAGGTTAGTGAATACCAGGTGTCAAATTCCACATTGGTCATGACTTTAATAGATTGTAATAAAATTAGTACCAGAGTATAGTCTCAAGTTTTAATAGGAAGTAAGGCCCTAGGATAGGAGTAATTAGTTATATTTACTTGTTACCTAATTAGGTTTTGACCGAAACTGTATTAGTGGCATATATGTATTCGCCAAGATTGATAACTATCAATTTCTTTTACTTTTAAATGTATATTTTTAAGATTTTAGTTTGTATAATTATGATTTAGTTACCTTTTCTTAATTTGTATAACTGTTTCAAGACTCAGACAACTATGTTACAACAAGACCTAGGTAACTTTCTATATAATTAATATATGTGTATAATGATATTTTTGTATATATATAGTATCTGATATTATTTTAATTACCTTAAGGTTACTATAAAAATGATTTCTAACAAATAGTAAGTTAGCCTTCTAATTTCTTTCCAAGGAAATAAAGGTTTTCATTTCTATTAAAGGTAAATATGAATATTTTCTAAAGAATATTTTAAAACATTTCCTTAAATAGTAACTATTAGGTCTTAAATTGAAGCTATTTCTGATCTATTACTTGAACTTAATATTATCTCTAAAGTATTTTTTAAAAAGGAAAATTTTGATTTTTCCAAGGTTTACTAATCGAGTCCTATTTCATGGCTTGAACATTTGAAATAAAAATATTATTTAATATTTAGAGAGCTTTCTTCAAAAATATCTTTCTAGTTTCATGAGGCATATTCTTAAGAAAATATTATTTAGACAAGTTTTATAAATCTATTTTTTTATCCCTTATAATCTTGTTTAAGAAATCATTTATTCAAAAACTAGTTCCTTGAAAAATTGCTTGTTTAAGAATTTACTGGAAGTAATGACCTTTTGATGATTATATTTTTCTTTGAAATCACTTCACTTTTATTCTCTATTTTCCCAAGTTCATTATGTTTCAACTATTTCCTAATTAAAAAAGAAATTTTTTGTTTGCCTTGGATTTTAACACCAAATGTAAATCTGATCTCTAAAATTCCTTCAAAAGGAAAGAAAAAAAGGAAAAGATTTTTTTTTAAACATATATGAATTTTGGTTTACCAACTATTTTCAAAGAAATATATTAAAAAGATTAAATGTCATTAATTATGAAAAATTATTTCTCGATTTGACTATTTTTAGAAGAAGAAAGTGTTGTGGAAAAGGATTTGCAAAGAAAAATGAAAAATTAGCGAATTTTCCAACCTATGTTTCTGCATCATGCATATTTCTAAGAAAATAGTTAAAATTATAAAGTAGTTTAGTTTAGAAAGGCTTGTAAAGACATTTTGATCAAAATGGTCTAAAAATTAGGTTATGATAGGTATTGTCCCTTTTCAACCTTAACAAACTTCTTACACTTCTTAGTTATAGAATCTATGAATGCTTTAGCATTATTATTCTTAGAGATACTCTTTTTGATGGTTTTATCTAATGTATATTTCATCACCATGAGATAGACCTTATTTAAGTGGGTTTACTTCTCATGATGATTTTTTTATTTTATTGTAGAATTAACATCAATAGTAAGCTCTGTTTTCTTCACGGCTAAATCTAGATTGGAGGTTGCTAAACAAAGTTTTAATGGCTTAGTTTAATCTTCATGATTTATCCCATTTAACACCTTAACAATATTTAATTGCATAGGCAAGGTAATTAAGGAAAATAAATTCAATATGTTAATGCATGTTTTTATTTAATCATGCTTTAAAATTTCCTCATTAAACTGTGTAGTTACATATAGTATTATACTATAAGAGCTAACATTAATATGGCATTTAAGAACTTATAATATAATAAAAAGGACTAAATATTATATTCCTAAAACTTAATGCTGATAGGTTGTTGAAAAATTTTAGAAATACAATATTCAATCCCACATTCATGTTATCATCAAGAAGTTACATTACTAATATCACACTAATAGGGTATTAAAATATTATTAACATAGTACTTTAAAATTTTAATAAATATTAATAGAATTTTATACAATTGGGCCTATGATAGTTGAGTCCACAATTATATAAAATTTTGTGGTATAGTAAAAGCTTAAGATGATTCTTATGAAATATATTTTATTATACATATATATACATGCCAAGTTCATTCATGGGATAAACAGTAATAAAAAAAAATTCTATAAAAATATATATGGAGGCTTAAATCATAAGAATCATATAGCAAAAATTTTATGTTCAAATAAATTAAAATGGACGCTAAAATAAAATAGGCAAAAACTAATAAAATTATTTTTTATTTTAGAAAATTTTAAAAATTACCTATAATTTCAAGTTTGGAGAAAGGAGCTCAATGATATAGTTTTTATCACTACCTGATATTGAAAAAATGGGAGGTGGATTACATTCTCCACCAATATGAGTGAGATTGAGTGTATATGCACTATTCATCATTCCCAACCTCCAATCATGCCTGCAATTGGGTCATTTGACTTAGTTGTAACTCAATTTTTACCCAATACCAAAAATGTTATTTAAATGCATTTTTGAATATGGTTCTTACACTAAGTTAATCTTAAAAGCACTTTAATACATAGTAATGCAAAAATCTTTCCAAAAATAAGTTACAAACCTATTTGAATTGAGGGAAAAAATGTTTAAAAAATATATTATGCTTTATTAATACCTTCTAGCCAAAACTTGATTTTTACATTATTTCAAATGTAAAAATGCATTTTTATTTAATAAGAATTTATGAACAACTAAAATCACTCATAAAAGTGAATGATAATAAAGTTTTGATGTTAACCTTTAATATTTTTCCAGAAAGATCAATTTGCATATTAAACACCTAACAAATTTTCAAAAAATGAATGCAAAATCATCTATTTGTATAGATTTCATAACAAATCCAAAAAAATATGATCTATATATATAGTTTTAATGTAAAATACAGACAAGTTTGAAATATATATATATATATATATATATATATATATATATATATATATATATATATATATATATATATATATAATGATTCTAAAACATGGCCTTTAGTACCAATTTCCATATATTTAATTTGTAATATAAAACAAACACAACCTAGTACTACATTAATATGTAATTCATGCAATGTAGTTTTTTTTTGTTTCTAAAACATTATAAGTTAACAACTTCCATACATTGGAATGCTTTATTTACATGTGTAAATTATAATACATATACAAGACATACAATATAGAAACTTTTCTAGAAATGTGAGTACAAAATTTCACAATTTTAATTTAACATATAAACACATATGCGCTTGAGGCATACTAGAAGTAATAAGTACAAAATAAAGCTAAAGGGATTACTAACACATTGTCCACATAAGATTGGATAGTTAATTTTGAAACAAATGAAATTCTCATATATTGATTGAAATAAATGAATTCCAATTCATTGAAAATTTCAAAACATACTATTTTCATAGGAAGCTAACAATCCAAAATCATCTATGATCAATTGATGTACAATAATAATTGACAAAATCATATTGGTGAGACTAACATTCATATATTAAAATATGAAATTTAAAATACAACAAAGCTATGAAATAATTGTAGGATTCATAGGATATTTTTCATTTAGGTAGATTATTATCAAAATCATAAAATTATAATCCATATTAAAATTCACATATATAATTAGCCATATACAATTAGCCATATTTACATGATTTAGGTAGATCCCAAAATCAAGTAAACATCCACAAGAATTATATGTAGATAAATTCTATAAATTAAACTTTTATCAATACATGCATTTCCTATTGCCTCCATAATAAAGATATTGAGAAGTCTCTGAAATTACAATAATAACCACAATTTGATTAACACTAATTCTTCTTTTCTTCTAGTTATAGTCTAGTTGTAGAAGTTACTCCTCCTATTCACTTTGATCATTTAGGATTACTTTTCAAATTTAGTTTTACTAGACTTTAGTTGGGAGTGTACAATGTACATCAGAGTATAGGAGTAGGGTCCTTATATTCCTAGAAAATACTGAATTAAGTAAATATTCACCTATAACCAGATTCTACCCAATTCAGTTATTAGGAATAATTATCATAATTTTGCCTAATCTTAATTATCACTAATCAAGTCACATTAACATATTAATATTTCTATATTAAGTGGTCTATAATGGAAATTTAATCTAATTTATTTTATAATTAAAAATTAAATTCCAACAATGTGATGATTAGGGTGATAAACATAATGTGCTATTTACTTTAAGTGATAAAGATGATACAGAACATGTTAAAGAAGAAGGTGGGAAGGTAGTTAAAAATTCAAAAGATGAGGGTAGTGTTAAATTGGAAGAAGATGAAGGCTTTGTTAAGAAAGGTGATATTAACTTTAAACCTAGCCTTGGTGTTAATTTAGGTAATGTGTATAACTTAGCCAATAGTAATGACGAAGAGGGAGATGGAGTAATCGATCCATGCAAAAACATCAAAGGAAAAAGACTCCAATATGATGACAATAGAAAGGTGAAGCTAGTAGAGAATCAAATTTTTGATAGTGTTCATAAGTTTAATCAAGTATTGAAGGACTATATCATCTAAGAAGACTTTAATGTAATTAGGAAGAAAAAATTAAAAAATGTTATGAGGAACATGATTGCTTGAAAAAATTTAAAGAAAAGGAATGTAGATTTAACATAATTTTTTAGGATATTTGAGGACACATGAGGTATATCCTCATGTGTAATGAACTTAACAATAAGTTTTTTATTCAACCATATCTTATGTAGCTATAAAGAACTAGAAGGAAGGCATTGGAAGGGGTTGAATGGAAAAATGCAACTTTCTATAAATTGTTATCAAATTATATAATTCTTCTTAGAGGAAGAAATCTGGAAGTGTAATGAACATGATATTCAAGATAAAGACTACCTTGAATCCTAACCGTACCTTTTGGAGGTTTTTCACATGTCTACAAACCTATAAAGAAGGACTCCTTGGTGCCATCTCAAAAGCCCTTTTCGATGGAGTGCTACTAGTTATATTGTCTTTGGATAGAAATAATGGGTTATTTTGTCTTACATACATGGTAGCATAAAAAGAGATAAATAAATTATGAAAATTCTTCTTGCAATGCCTTTATGAAGCTATAGGACCTAGAAGGGAGGAATGCTATTCACTTTTATCAATGATGAACCAAAGGTAACAATTACTTAGCTTTCAATTTTTAATTGACAATTAACTATTAATAAAGGACCAATATTTATTACTTTTGCAAGGCTTACCAAATATAGTTAGTTCTTTATTTTTTACCTCACTATATAGAAATTATTTTCCAGATCTATTAAACAATTTCAAAGCCAAGATCCTTTGGTGCTGCTTAAGGATTACTTTTGGATGGCAGTGATAACTTTAACCCTATTTCTTATTTTGTAAGGCTATAGAGAAGATATATGTCTGGTGATGCATACAATTATCTAATGGATATACTAACTAAGAGATAGAGTAGACATGCATTTGATACAAGAGGAAAAAGCTCTTATATAACTAATAATATGTATGAAAGCTTCGATAAATAGATTCTAAATTTGAAAGACAAGCTTATTCTTAGTTTGTTAAATATTATTGGGTCTAAGATTATGAATATCTTTTAAAAAAGAATTTTTTAGGTTGTAATTATAAGCATAAAGTAAAACTTAGGATTATGAAATAATTTAACATTATTTTAAATGATAGTGACCATTGCAAAGAGAGTGTTGCAGGTAGATATCATTTTAAGGTGAAGAATATTTTACTAAGTTTATGGTGAGTCTAACTAAGAGGATATGCGAGTGTAATATGTGTGCTATAAGTGGTTTGCCTTGCGAATATGCTTTAGCTTATGTTACATTAAACCATTTAAAAATTCAAGATAAGTATTCACCACAAAAAATGCTAGTTAAGTGGCATTTACCTAGTGGTGATTAACCAAACTAGCTTTAGTTATTTGTATTTTTTATGGTCATATTAAGCATTAGCAAAATATATTTACTTGGCAGTAGTTATGTTATTAACTGCCATTAATTACTTAATCATAAAAGTAAGAAAAAATAGAAAGCATGTTAAATTGCACATATAGAAATAAAGTTTCCTCTTCTTTTTTGAAATCTAACAAACCCTAAATTCTTTATTGAAATATTCGAGCTAGTCTAATGGTTATGTGATAATGAAGCTTAACACGAAGCTCCTTCATGATTGAAGCTCAAATTAAAGCTCCGTTATTCAAGTTGATACGTTATTATTTTTTTGTTGATATCATATATGTTCTTTGCTGGAAATCGCGCATCATACATGCACATCGGAATAAAAGTTTTACACGATTTCCACTAAGGATCCATGCGAATTTAGAACGCCATAGATTAGGGATTAGGGTTTATACCTTTCGGCCAAAAATCTTCTGTCCGCTACACAACAAATTCGATCTGCTTCTATTCGTTTTCCAATCCAATCTACTCTCCAAATCATGAACCAGAATAGAAACTAGAAGATCAGATCACCAGTACAACATTTAATGTGCTGCACCTCTATGGTATCCACACGAACCCGTGAATCACTGATGAATGTCCACACAAACACCGGTTGGAATTGATCTCCTTTTCACCTCGTAGTGCTAGCTACGCCTCTTTAGGGGTTTTGGTCAAGGAGAGGTGCTAAGATTTTTTCTATGCCTTTTTGGGGTGCGTGAATAATGATAAATAATCCTATTATTACCCAACAAGCCTATTTAAATAGGTGCATAAAAAAACCTAACCTATTTAGGCTTTATTCCATGTACAATTATAGGCTTACTATTGGGCCTTATAATTATGATATGAATTCCCAAATATTAAGCCTAAACAATTTGGTCCATTAATTCCAAATTCACTAGGCTCTAAGTGTGCGACCCTACAGGCTCTCATTACGTTGGCAATGACCATTGATCATATTAATGATTATAAACAATGATTGGTGTCTAGCAACACATCATTGTTACCCAAGTAATGAGAAAGTCGGTGATTTGACTAAACCTTTACACGTGATCATCACCTATGTCCTTTTGTCCTATACATCTAAATTGAGCATGAGACATGGATCGTGTCATTCCCTGTATAGCCCAATCTTACGGTTTCTTGATTCCTAAGTAAGCTGACTGAAACAAATGTAATCGACATCCCATGTCATTTCATCTAAGCATGGCCATACATTTTCTCAGCTTTACTTAATCAAAGGGCCCATAGATGTTACTCCTGTTATATAGGAGGGACAAACCCATCTTGATCACACAAACCCCTCCGCATGATATGTGACATATCCAATATCTACCTTTGCATTCACTCAACCATTAGTGATATAGAATAGTATCAAAATATGAAACTCACATGTAGGGAACTTTGGTGATCTCAGGTCAAAGGACTATATTAATAATGATAACTAAGAATCACTCATGACACTCATATAACGATCCATGTAGTGTTCTTAATATGGGTCGGTCCAGTATACAAGTTCTCTAACTTGTACTCATGTGTAAACTTAATATCCCATATAAGTCTTCACATAGGCTAGTCTTAACATATCAAAGCAACCTAATCCACAATGATATATGATTAGGGACATTTAAGAATACAATTATTCTAAGGTTATTATCATAATTAAATATATTACGTAGATAATATATATAAATATAATAATTGGAATTGCCATTAAAATAACATGATTCAAAATTACAATCACCAATATGATTAGTTTTAGGGCATATACACTAACATTCTTTGTGTCCTTAATTTCAATTAACATTTAAAAGTCTTCTTGTTGAAAATTTTCAGCTTGGTGTACTGTTGCTTCCTTCTCCGTTTCCCTTCCATTTCATAGTTCACTCCTTTTCCTTGCTTTTGTCATTGAAATATTGAATAGACCTTAAAGATCTTTATAATAGGACATCCTATGATGCCAAGCACGTATAAATTTTGTAACTCAGAAAATCAACATGACGTGTATATTTTAAAGGCCTCAGTAGGGATTATCTTAATTTTAGCTTCAATTTTAACTTAGTAGATTTATTGCAAGTATTGCAGAAGGTGATGTTGCTTTTGTAAATCCTTAGAGTAGGAAATTTTCCTAATTTTTTCTTCCTTTCTTAGCCTTATCCTAAACCCTTTCTCACCTTGCTATTCTATGATCCCTAATTATGCTTTTATTTCAAATCTTAAGTATTATCATTTATACTCTATTTCTTTGTGAATTAGCATGCTTAAATCTTTAATATCATTATATGGAGCATAGAATACAATGTATTAATCCTTACAATCATTCGATTAGAGCTTGCACCATTTTTTGCATGTCTTAAAAGTATAAAGAGGATAAGCTTGACATTTACCAATATCACTGATGCATATTTAGCTTATTTAAAGGGTATTTTTTTATTTTTTTGCTCTTACTTACTTATTAAATAAATCTTAGTGTAGCCTTAGGTTAGTGATAATTATAAGAATACCATATGATTCTTAATTAATTGCTCTTTGATAGGTTTATCATGTTTATAATATTGAATTTATGTTCTTTTAAGATTGATAATTAATGGCTTGCGAATTTGATAGGTTTACATTTTCTTAAGAGAGTTGCAATAATTTTTCAAGTATTGGTAGTTTTAATCATATTTAAATTTCCCATATATCCCTTCATTAATTTTAAAATTTAAGCTTGCTATAGAAATTAATAAAAGGACACTAAATTGCTCTTCTTTTTTTGCCACAAATGTAATTAACACTAAATAATAATAAAAAAGGTATGAATCTCTTGCTTCTGCATCTTTGTTGTGATGTTAATGTAATAAAATATTTATTATTTACAAAATTCACATTTTATGATTAATTTATTATGTCATTGTGTGAATAATATTCAAATATTTTTCATTCACATCATGATTTGTCTTCAAGAATAATATCTTCCAAGGTTGAAGACATTTATTCATTCTTATTTGTTCTTTCTTCATTAGAAATAGATCTTTTCCACATCTAAAATGTCACTTGCTTTTTTATTAAAATTCTTTATACTTCTCTAGTTCAATTTAATATATGGTGAAATGATTATATTGTATTTCTTAGCTAAGTTTATATATGTATTTCTTTGCAAAATAACATGATTGCATGTCATTGTGTTCAGCCTCTTTTATGGATATGGTTTTCTATTACTTATATTTGTCCAGTACCATTAGTTTAGTTAAACCATAATGTTGAATATGAAAAATATAGCATGTATGAAATGCATAAGAATATTAAAATCCAAAAATAGATTATGTTAACTAAGATTGAATTTGTCTCTCAATAATTACTAAAAATGTAAGCAACATGTTTCAACCATTTTTGTTTTGTTAAAGTGACTTTACATTAATTGTCACGACCCATCTTATGGTTATTATGACTGCAAAAAGATACCTAATTAATGTTAGCATACTAACTAGATATCCTTACAAGCCTCTAATTCTTTGATACATTTAAATTATTATTGTAGAAGAAACAGACATCTAAAATCAGAGACTAAATTACATACATTATACATTTAAAATTCATATACATACATACATACATACATACATACATACATACATACATACATACATACATACATACATACATACATATATATATATACACACACACACACACACACACACATAAAAAAACCAATTATATAGACATTTAATTTACAAAAAATTTTAGATTATACAAACTAAACCCATATCCTAAAGTATCCTATCGATACTATAGAGAAATTAGAAGGTTACTACACAAGTATTAATTTACTACCTTAGCTCCATGATTGGTACTTGTTATTAAATGTACACAATAAAGAATGAGTATAAAATATGCTTAGTTAGTGACTAATCCTTTATCTACTTAGGAAATCCTTAATTAGGAAAACTAATTTCTTATTTTGATTAAATGCTTATTTAGTAACAAATGGGCAATTCCTCAATTAGATATTCTTTATTTGTATTGTATAGTTATAGAAATGATAATAGTAGGTATACATGAGTCACCTTATACCTTCAGTTTAACCTTATCTCCCGCCTCCTTAGGCCCAAAGCCATTAACCTTTTTCTTCCACTACTAACCATTCATTTCCTTCTTTGCAAAGGATATTATATGTCATTCCTCTCAATTCATAATAAATAATAATGGGATGTTAACATATCAACCATTTTATCCATTTCAAAATGCATAATCAAATACCCACCATGCCATAAGTGTTTTATGTACTACATCTCAACATGTCATAAGCAATCTTAATATTTCCTTAGAGGTTTTCAAGTATTTCAAGAAAGTTTGTATAAGTACTATGGTTTGAAACTTCCCTTTTATGTTCATAAAATGATATTGGAAAAAATAAAATAATTAAATAGCATAAATATCTTTATGGGGATTGATTAACCAGAACCCATTAGAAACATAAAATAGGACAGCATAATGATATTAGCAATTCAATCCCTTTTTTCATCAATCAAATGGTAGATATTTGATATCAAAATTTGTCACAACATTTTTAATATTCTAGATAAGAAATAGATTAAGTGTTGTACAACTAATTTAATGATTTTACTAGTGAATTAAAAACAAGATCTCAAGCTTATAAAATTTCGGACTGCATTAGAGCAATCCAAATAATACTACCATTTGGGCAACTTAATCACCTTCAATTGCCATGAAAATTTTACAAAAATTTGATAACATACTAAATATCATATCCACAAAGTTTTATAAGTTTTCTCATTCATTTGATGGGTCAAATAAAAGGAAACCTGAGACCTATTAGATAAGGCCAAAACTAGTATAACGTTGAAGCACTTGAAATAGAAAATTTTATTGAATATCCAAATGAACTCTAATTACTACCAAATTTGGCTATGAGTCTCCCAACATATGGAGGGGTAAAAAAATTTTTGTCATGAGTTTTTTTAATTATTTGGTACCGAAAAAAAAATCAAACTTGTGACCAACCAGCGCAGGGTTTTGAAATAAACTCCTTGAGTAATTCACTTACAATTTGATTTTTCTTATGCCTGTAAAATCCTAAAAATTTTCCTAACTCATCCTCATTCATTCCAACACTAAATAAAAATTTGGTATATCTAGAATTTAAGATTTTAAAATATTTCTAAATTTCAAATTGTGAGTAGTAACAAGACCCTTAATCAGCATGACATAGAAAAATTGATTTCACAATTATAATTTCTATTTTCAACCTTTCTACATAAACTTAATGATTCCTTCTCCTTATATTTCCAACATCAATTTTATAATAATATATCTTTTGAAGATCATAATAAAGGCCTTAAAGTAGAAACATATTACAACTTATAACAAAATAAGTAAAAGCAATCATAAATTAACCACATTGTTACTTATATCTTGACATGATCCTAAAAATAGTAGGAAAAATCACTCACCTTAATATTTTTTCTTTTTAAACTCCCAAGAAACTCTTTAAACCAGCAAGAAGAAGTTTCATAACCATAAATTAAATTTTAGATATTTAGGAAGAAGAATAACTACAATTTATGAAGGAAATTTGAAGAAAACTCTTTGATTACCTTGCTATTTTAAAAAGTAAATTGTAAAATTCCTTTTTGTTTTCCTTGAAAATGCTAGTCTTCTTCTCTTTCTCTTATATTTTTTCCTAGCCAAAGAAGCAAAAATTTGCTTCAAAATTGGCTAGCCAAGTATTTATACTTCTAAAAAAGCCCTAATTGAGAAAATCTTTTGTTTATTTGTTAATTTATCTTAAATTTTGAAATAAAAAATCTTATGATACTTGGAGGAGATGGCTTTCAAGTTTAAAATGCTAAAGATTTGGAAAATAATTACCCTTATAACTAATAAAATTAATCTACATAAATGAGGTAATTAGGATTTATTACAAAATGACTCTAAATTTTATCTTTTTCTCACTTAGGTCCTTAGCTTCTCTTAGAAGCTTGGGCCAATCATGGGTCCATATTTTTAGGTCATAAAAAATTAGGCCAAACCAGCCTAATATAAATAAAAATTAAACTACTTAAAAAGATAAAAGAATTTATTATAATTTAGTCCCAAATCTTTCATTTTCTTGTGTTTTCAACCTTGAACCTTTAAATATTTTTGGAACTTCAATTTTGATCTTTCATAATCATTTTTAAGCCCTAAAAATTAATTTAAGCCAACCATAGAATTTTAAAATTAATTTGCTACATTTTTAGCTCATTTTCAATTTATTAAGTTTTTTGAAATTTAATAAATTCCTAAACTAATTTTCCTAAATCTATTTTATTTATTATTTTTTTGTCCTAAGTTGGGTTGTTACATTAATGAGCTTGATGATGTTTTACTCTAGTTTAGGTAGTGATAATTACTATCAAGGTTCTTCTTGTCTTGTCTCTTCACCTAATGATAGGCCTAGTTAGGTAAGTTGACTTTGGTTGCTTATTCTATAAATTTACTATCTAACCAAAGCTAAAAAAGGTTCCTTGTACTACTTTTTCCTTCTCAAGGAGAAAGTTGGGAAAAGTTGTAGAGGTTGTAGCAATAGGGAATGCTATCCATACCATTACTTTAAAATCATATTTCCCCTTGTGTTTATAGTTATTATAGTCCTTTAGTCACTTCTTCCATGTAGCTTTGCTTTCCTAGTCTTTGTTGGCTTCCTTTAAAGCTTATCATTATTTGCTTTTGCTTTTTTTTTACTGTACCTTTCTGTTAAAGTTTTTATCTTTCATTGTAGGTTATAATTATAGGTTATAAATTCTAGCATACCCATATTGAAATTTAAAGTAAACTTTAAATTTTTTTTATTAAAGCTGTAGGTTTTTGGTGAGAATCCATATATATATAATTTTTTATAGAGAATGTTAAAATCTTTTTATCATAATCTGCTTGGACCATTATTGGCATGGGATCCATCTTTCAATTTCTACCAGTCTAAACTAACCCTAAACTTGGTATCATTACACATTGACTAACAAATAAGCATATTTTATAAACATAATTAGGAGCATTTACATAATCAAGCATTCATAATTTATGGATAAGGCTAAAACATTTCTAGTTCTTGACTATCATTGACTATGGTTGCCTTAACAAGTTATACATTAAAGAATTTGCTTTTATTGTGTTGGTGGAGGAAAAGAGCTTTTACTGGTATATCTATAAAGAAAAAGAGAACTAAATGCAAGTCAATGACTCCATAAGTAAATAATCTACTTATAAGAAAGATAAATGTCAAAATATGACTACCATAATACCCTTTCCCATCCACTATAATTCTTATCCAAACAAATATTGCAATAACAACAACAATTATAATTAAATATAAATATTAAATGATAAAATAAGAAAGTATTTTAACCTCCTTATACTTTCTAGATCAATCTTATCCTCTCATAAATTTCATTCCTATCTCTTTTAGGTCTTACTTTATCTCCTCATGAGTGATTTTTCAAATTTGGTGTTATTATCTATTATCACATTTCATTGCCTCTATTCTCCTTCATAAACAGTTTCCTAGATTCAATACTATTTTATATCATCACATTTCATTGCTTTTATTCCCAAATCATCACAAAAATATATCCCTTTCCAAGGATTCAATAGTAAGGTCACAATAATTTCAATATATATATATATGTAACATGTTACTTCACAATGTCATCATTAGTAGTATTAATAAGTTCATCTACAAGCTAAATACATCATTACATAACTATTTATCTTATAACAAAGCAAAATTTTAATATAATTATGATATAAGGCAATATATCTAATCACTTTCATATTTATAAATCAAATTATAGTTATAAGTAATCCATATACATATGTCGCACATTATATAAGTCTAGCATAGAGTCAAACTAGAAAAAAATAAAGTAATATTTGACTATTGTATTTGATTATTAGATCCTAGGTAGCATTTTTGGATACCATAATCAAATATAGTATTCAAACATGGTGGTCCAGAGACTAAGCACAAAGTCATACTTCACTATAGCAGTTAAGAATAGGCTCCTAGAATGCAATTCCTATAGCCATACTTAAGTACCATAGTTAAGTATTCGCATATAAAAGCCACTTGTTTTGAACATACTCGATTATAGTAGTTGAGTATGGTTTCCTGGTATTACTTCCTAGGTCCATATTACTCTATTTGAGTATAGACTAGAATTTTCTAGTTCCTCATTGAATTTTATTATACAAATTGTAATTTTCTACTTTCTACTTTATTTCACACCACACCTAATTCAAACCCATAGCCAATTCAACATCAATAATATTTTCCAACCTAGAATTACAAATATTACCTTTCTATAACAAGATTTTATGTCAAATCATCAAATTCCTAAAAAACAAGCACCATACAAACTCAAATTTCATATAAATCATAGAACCACTAGATTAAGTAGATTATCTAGTTACTTGTGTGTTAGAGGAGATAAAGTTGAAAGGATAATTAATTTTCCCTAAACAATATCCATTTGAAGAAAATCAGTAAATGTACTTCAATTTCCTATTTCTTTTGTCAAGAATAAAACTTGAGAAAAGATGACGCAATAAAACTTTGGTTTACTAGAATTACCTTGTTTAACTTAGGATTGGTTGACAATACCTTGAATTTTCCATGGCAAAATCTTGCTAAAACTTAATGAAAAATGGAATTGAGGGAGAGAAGAAAGGGAAGGTAAGTGGTAAGTGTAAACAAATGAGAAAAAGATTAAGGGATCTAGGGTTTTAATGGTATAAAGGCATTTTGGTACTTTGGGAATGTCTCAAGTGTGACATGGCAAAAAATCACTTCCAGATATCCTCCAAGGAAACCCACTTAAATCTAATTTCACACAGCCTCATATTTAATTTTATTATACCTATTTTCATCACAAAATTGTAACTTCCTCAAATAAGATCTCATCCTAAACACACACACACACAATGATTAGTTAATCATTAGTACTCAAAATAATAATAAGTGAAAATAAAATATATCTTAATTTTTTAAGCGGTATTACATTTTCATATTAATTGTTTTTAATTTATGATGGCATTAATAAATGTCATGTGGAATTTGTTCTCATGGGGAAAATTATTGAACTCCATTATCTTAGTATATACTAGCTTTCATTTCTTTGTGCATTTAAACTTTAAAGTTGTAATATTAGGAAGTGATGCATTTTAGCGATGAAATTGAATAAGGAATTTTGGTTTCGTTTCTTTGTGGCATAATGATAAGTTTTTTATGATGACTGCCTCTATTTGTAAATGTGGTTAGTGGTTATTATTATTTTCTCCCTGAATATGTTCTTCAATGCCTTCTCATTCATTGATTGATACCCATAATTTGATTGCATAATATGAATAGTAGAAGAAAATGTCACTCAATCTGGACTTCCAACAATGGCTGTCAAAGTAGAACAGTTTCTAGTAATTCTAATAATTCTAGAGAAGGTTCATACTTCATAACATCTAAATAGGGCATCCAATTTTTTGAATAAATACAATGATATGGAATATAACTGTGATTTTCCATGTCAAATCCTAGCTAACATCTCATTTAAGAGATTTTCAAATTTGTATTTAGGTAACGTCTCTCTGTCTTTCTTCCTACCCTTAGGATACTGTTTGATTAGATTGATCCATTTGATAAACTGTAGAAGTAAATGTTAATAGAGTTCAGTCCAAGCACCAGGTAATAAATGTAAACTACTAATGATAACGACAATTTTTTTTTGCTTACACACTAGATGACTGCAAGAAGTCTCATGTAACTTCCACAATCAAAAATCTCTTTCAGTAACAATAGCAATGCTAAATGAATGAATTGCACTTGGAAAGCAGTTAAGTGAAAGTTAGTTTTGAAGGGTAGCTTTAATCGCCGCACCCTCATTTGAATATTGAACCTGTTTTAAGAATTAAGTCAACAATAGAGGGTGTAAGGTTATCAGAATTAAAATATCTTTAACAGTAATTTGTTTTAATTTGCAGATGAAGTATAATGTAAATTTTCTTTTGGCTTCTTCTGGCTTGTTTCTCAAGTCCAAGACTTTGATAAAAACTATGCCAATATGGATAAAATTTTGAGAATGCTTTAGGTATTGGTTTTCTACTTTTACACACACTTTATTTTCCATTGCTAGCCTCTAGGAAGTACTTTTGAATAAGGACTGGACATATTCACTATCATAAACAATGCCTTCACATGCTTCAAAAACCATCTCTCTTCAAACAGCAACTACTTGTAGAAGTAGCTCTTGATGTATATGTTTCGTTTCGTTACTTTGTATTTTCTTAAGCTATTATAACTTAATGATTCCAGGTTTACATAAAATCTGGTTTATAAAGTTTCTAGCTGTGGTCTCGTCCAATACATTAGCTGTGGTTTATGATCGAGGGTTTATTGGAATCTTCCATGATCGGTAATATACTAATCTTGAATCTTGCACATGAAATATTTAGATTTTCTTGTCAATGATTTTTGTCAGTGTCATTGTTCATTGATTCTGATTTGACTTTTTTTATTTTGGTAGGTGTGAAGCTTTCTTAACTTATCCTAGAACTTCTGGCCTTCTTAATCTTGATGGACTCTTTAGAAAACCATAGGGGAATCAAATGTTTAAGCCCTCAATAAATAACAAACTGTCTTTATCATTCGTGTTGTTAGAGTCAACTAAAGTTTTCATGTTGCAGTTACAATGTTTAACAAACTTTTCGATACATAACATCATGTCATTTTAAGAGGCAATTTTAAATCAGTCCTATGGTCTCACTTCTCAGGACAATGTTATGCAAGTGTTTTTAAATTGACACTAATATGACTGTATAAAACGATAGCTAGAATCCAAATTCTGTTCAAATATTGTTTTACACTGACAATGAATTAAAATTGAATCCCATGTTTTACTGTTTTCTTCATTCCGTACTAATTTAAAATATAGATGCTATGAACTATAAAATTCATGAAGTCATGTTTCTTTCTAGACATTGATTACGTCTGGATTGTCCTGACTGAGATTAATACTTAGGCAGATGTGAAACGAAGTATGTGATGCTGGAGACGGAGAGAATTCTGCGACCAAACGGTTATGCAATCATCAGAGAATCTAGCTACTTTATGGATGCAATCTTAACCATTGCCAAAGCCATGAGATGGAGTTATCGCCAAGAACACACCAAATACAACTTTGAGAAGGAGAAGATATTGATATGCCAGACGAAGTTAAGGCAGGCATCTAAGAGTTAAATAGGTTTACACTATTAATGAGTCAATAAGATTTGCATGGATTTTCAGCTGAAGTTTTGTATTAATTTTGTTTGTTTCTTTATTTTGAGGATTCCTTATCCTCAAAATAAAAGTTCTTTGTTAAATAGGTTTACACTATTAATGAGTCAATAAGATTTGCATGTCCTTTGTTCTGCGTTTATAAAAGTTCTTTCTTTCAATAAAAAAATGAATATGCTTAAAATCCTTAAGTAATCAGAGTTTGGCTTCAGTTCACACACAAATGTTCTTGTCTGAGTTGGTATATTATTTGATAATTCAAGTGTTGTCTCTCTCATACTTCCAAAGTGAGAAGCCCGAATTGCTTTTTATTTCCTAGAGAGCTGAACAGTACAATGGCTGGAGAGAGACCTAGCTAGTATTGATAGGTCCATAACACATACCAAAACAATTTTTTTTTAAAAAAAAAAATAGTGAAACCATATGGCAATGATTTAAAACCTTTGTCATTATTTAAAAAAAATATTTAAACTTAGTGACAATTCCAAATTGCAGTAATTTTTTTAATTTGAACCTAGCAATGATTTATAACTATTGAAATTGCCACAATATTTTTTTTTTTGTAAATTGTAGTAAAAATTTAACAACAGTTGATAACTGCAACTCTATGTTTTGAATATGATTCCAACATTTGCTATTAACCATCACATTTTTAATGTTGGTAGCATGTTTCTTGACAGTTGAAACCATTGCTAAGTAGACTTTTGAACCATTGCTAAATGTCTTTTTTCTTTTTTTTCCCTTTTTTTAGTGATTATAGTAACTCTATGTATTTGAAAGCTTACTCAAGGATCATTAGTCTCTTACCTATTCTCACAACTTTGAAAGAGGGTGACATAGCTCCACCAACCTTGTAAAGTGGCCAAGGAAGCCTTCAATGAGGAGATTTATAAGACAAGATAAATCTTTACCATCAATAGTAGCCAAGAAGGCATCCATAGTGAGTGCAACAATTGCAAGGTTTTAGGACACAACATCATGGGATGTCAAAGAGCTTCTATCCAGAAGTAAAGGAAAGCTAAAAAGGTATTTGATGCAATTTTAATTTTTATGTGTAATTAAAAATTACTTTCAAATCATTTCCTTCTATTGAATCTTATTATAGCACTTCTTCTTAACTATATGCATAGCTAACTGCTACATCACAACAACATGAAAAATTCTAAAAAAGAAGGTCACAATTGATCTGCTACTTGTTTAACTACATAAAAGATAGTTATGGCCTAGTGTAAGGCTAAAAGGACAAAGATGGTAAGCAATAGGTCTTTTTATAAAGGGGTCAAGTGGTGTTGATAGAAATAACTATGTTGATTTCCTTTATTTAATGGTTACAAAAGGCTAGAGAAGTAGCTCAAAAGTTATAACTAAATCTCCATACAACAGAGCAACCATCTTAATGGAGTGTATCAAAAGGCCAAGGCATTTCTTCAAGGATTGCAAGCACAATGTTCAAATCTATAGCCACATCTTCACAAAGTACTATAGTTTGAAAGGATTGCATAACTCAAGGGTTGAAGGAATCTTTTGCAATGTTGAAAGATAACTTTTTTTTAATTTTTTATCTTGAGGCTATCTAAGTTGTAGCTTTTGTTGTTTATTTTGTAGTTCAATGTGGTTTTTGCCACTTTGGAGCTACTTTTAATGGTAAAATACCTTTGGTTTGTGCTGGTAAATCTCATTTGCATGTGGCTAGACATGTTGCTAATGGAATGCTCCCAGATTGCTTAGTGTATCAAACATGGTTGTTAAAAGTTCAGTCTAATATTAATCATTATTTTAGTCCTTTTATTACTATATCTTCTATGTATTTATCAAATATGTATACATTGGTTAGGAATTTTTTTTATTAATACATCATTTTTCTCATTTTTTTTTTCAATTAGTTGAATAATTCCTTCCCAAAATTCTTAAATAAACCATAACTTTTAGCAAATTTAGGTTATTTATTAATGAAACAAACTCACATAAAATGATATATCAATTTAAGCAAGAAATTTGTTAAATTCATATTTTTATAGTTTGCAAAATGCTTCCTTTACATAAGCTTAAAATCTTTAAAGCTATTATTTAAGCTCTAAAAAATACTAAGAAAATTAGTATAACAATTACAAGGTAGAATAAAAATCCCATTACCAATTGTTTTAACAGTACTAAAACCTATCTCAAGCATTTCAATTTTAGAAGTCATCTTTTTAATTTCATTTTCTAGCCTTTTCATTTCTTCATTTAATTCTTCAACATTTACAAAGTTCTTAAAAGTTTGTTCCTATGCCAAGCACACTTTACCTTCATTTGTTAAGTAGCCTTAACATCATTGACAATTGCATACCAAGATATGAACCCGCACTCATAATCATAACCATAATATAGCCCTCTGCATTGTTGTTTTTTTCAAATTTAGAAATTTTAATAGAACCAAGATGCCTACATTTGCATTTCTTCTTTAAAGTTTCAATGCCTTATTTATAACATTGTTTGAAGATATTTTAACTTAAAAAAAGAAACCAAAAAAAAAAAAAGAAATCTTGCAAAATAGAAGGAATAAAATTTAGCATAAAGAAAAAAATGGAGTTATTAGTATCCTTAGTTGAGTGCTTCCTTACCAAAATTGAAACCTTTTTTATGCAAAGTGAAAGAGTTTCACGCCTTCAACTTTGTTTATAAACACTTAAAAAGTGTAAATTTATCAATTTTTAGCTAACAGAGCATGGAAATCCTTGATTAAATGGTTTTTGTTGCCATCCATAAAAAAAGGAGTTATGTGTAACACATTTTTAATATCTAAAGGAAGGCAGTATAAGGTTTGTCAAGAGAGTTTTGCATAATTTCAATATTTTTTAAGGGAGAGCAATGTATTTTGTTTAACTGTTTATCTTTTCATGTTAATACTACTTTCAACATCAAATTTGCATTTGTTATAAACTATAGCATATTATCCAATAATAATAAAATAACATAAGACATTTAGGCAATTTAATTGGGGAAATATTAATTTAAAATATTCATGTCAAATCCACTTATTCTCTTTCATCTTTATAATAAATATGTTCATTAAATGAAGTGACTATTGGTAATGACAAATTCATAATAATGTCCTTTATTATTTTATCATCATTGAATTAATAACATAGTTTTATTTTTCATCTAAATGAAAAAAATGGAGGTTGCTAACCTCCACATGTGAAGGTTAGTAAACCATGCACATACACACACGTATAAAATATAGCATATCAATTAAATTTTTTATTGTTAAAAAGTTACAAATTTTTTCCATGTGGTAACTTTTAATATTATATATGCTATTAGAGATTTTTAACATTAAAGTTACATTAGTTTTAAACTACAGTAAATTTGTTTTATAATGTGTAACATGTTTCTTGTCACATGATTCTCAAGTATAAACTTCTCTTAACTTTTTTTATACTTCTACTATTTAATGCTACTTAATTTTAATAAAACTATTACAATTTAAATGTAATTTAATGCTAGTATAAATTCAATGTTTTAAAAATTGAACTAGACATTGAATAAAAAATGAAAGTGATTCAAAATTTAATGATTCAATTGAGATTGAATTGCAATTATAATATAAACTAAAAATTTTAGTATATAATAATTAAAAATAATTAAATTATTACAAAGTTAAATATTTATATATAAAATATGAAAATATTTCAAGCATTATCGAATAATTTTCAAAGTTCATAATTCAAATCATCACTGAAAAACTAATATTGAACTTGATTTTCTTATTGTATGACTTTCATTTGTAGAGGTAAGGTAATTTTTTACTACTTAACACATTAAACTTTATATATATATATATATATATATATATATATATATATATATATATATATATATATATATATATATATATATATATATATATAGTTGTAATTTTTTAAAAAAATAAATAGTTGAATCATCTAAACTATGATTAGTTCACTAGTTTTTTTTTTATTGATTCTTCAAAGGCTAATTTCAAGGGGTTAACCAAATTGGTCACATGTCCAATTTATAAATTTTTTTAGTTTAATAAGCCAGTTTAGTATGATTTTCAAAACATTGTATAAATCAGTTGCACTATCATTTATTCTTATGTGATACATTCATAATTTTTTTAACTATTGGTAAAAGCTCCTAGTTATTCTAGTTTTTTAAATGATGTATTGTAACAACCCTTCTAAAGTTTTAAATTTATTCAATGTATGAAATAAATAAATAATTAATTATAATGAAAATAATCAAAATGAGATAATATATGAAATGGAAGAATTATAATAAGAAAAACTAGGATGAAATATTAGGTAAAAGGGAGTAAATTCATTGAACGAATTTTGAAGTGAGAACTTTTCATTAATTAGTTGAGAAAAAGTGAATAAATTATAAGGTTTAGAGGTCAAGAGTATTTAGATGAAAGTATGTGAGTATGAATGAGATTTAGGGCATTTTTCCAATTTACCCTGGCCTTTATGTCCCTTTTTTTCCCTAACCATTCCTTTTATTTCCATATTTCCAAAATCCTTAACAATCCTTTCCTTGTTTCCTTCACTCCTTCTTCTCCTAGTTTAACTTCTTCAATTAAGAAAAAAAAAGGACTCAATCATTATCAAATTCTTCATGCAATCAAGGGAAGATTCCCATCACAGTTAAACCTTCCTTCATTATTTTTTGGAATTGAAGAGATTTAAACTTTATCAAAAGGTGAAATATGAACCTTAACTTTGAACTTAATGATTTTGAATGATTAGGGAATGCCAAATCTTAGATTGAGCTCCCAAATATCTCTCCGAGAAAAGTGAGTGAATATTATAGCTTTATTTAAAGTTTAAATTAAAATTGTTTAGTTTAAGTTAATGTTCTAGGATTTTTATGAATATATGAAGAATTGTTTGGTTTAAGTTAATATTTCTAAGTTTTTAATGAATATATGAGGAATGTGTTGATTGTAATATTTGATTTGAAGTCTTTGTTGATTTTGGTGTAAATATCAAATTATCAATAAGTTATGAATCTTTGAATATGATTGGTGGCCTCATAATGCATTTGGATAGAACTTTAGTTAAGTGAACAATAAAATCACATGGGAAATTTATAGGAAATAGTGTAGTAGTCAACTACATAGCTAATTATTGTCTAAGTTATTCTTTGGGGAACCCCAATTGAGTATGTAGTTAACTATCAATTGAAATTATAGCTTCAAGAAGACTATAATTGACTATAGCCACATGACCTGCTTTTTGGAAGGCCATAATCGAGTATGTATTTGACTATCCAAGTGGACCTTACCTTTAGAGGCCTATAATCAACTATAACTTCATAAATTGGCAAGAAACCTAACTTTGAATCCTTTATAGTCAATTATGTTGCATTAAAGTTACTTTCTAGAAATGCATAGTCCATTACATAGTTGATTACTTCCTCCAATTTCGTATACATTAAGGCATATAAAGGGCCCAAGGTAATCAAGTGTTGTATAAGATGAAATATAATTGTAATGTTTTAAAAGATGAGAGAAGCAAGATATGAGGTCATGCAAGGAGGTATAGAAATATTGGTAATTTGAATTGTTTATTATAAATAAGATTGCATGTATATGTTTTCATGACAATTGAGATGGAAGAGATCTATTACAAATGATAATTGAACATTAAATTTGGTAATGACTTAAAAAGGATTGGTTGATTTGATAAGGATAGATGGTAGTTACAAAGAGATTTACTTGCTTTTTTTTCTTTATTATCTTTAACTTATTTGTGGTGTGGATATGATATGAATATGTTTAAGTAATATGAAAAGTTTGTACATATATTCATATAATTGACATGCCTACACTAATAAAATTACATTATGAATTTTGTGGCTAAATTGCCTAGGTACAAGTAAAGGTTAACCCAATTAGTAAGCTATATTTAACCTCCTAATTAATTATGCTTGAATGTTTACTAACTAAGTTTGAACTTATCCCTTTATGTTTTATTTTATAGATTCTTAAGTCAAGTTGCCCCTTTCATCATTACCTTAAGGATAAACTCATTGATAGCTTTTTAGTTTGGCCACAGGTAGTAATAGACATTTTATGGTAGATAAATATTTTAGGCCTTATTCTACTTATCAATGGTAGAGAGATACAAACTCATTCCATTTAATAGTTACACTAACTTATCCTCAAACTTGGAAGGATTATAAGTAGGCCTAATTTCTCTTTATTATTGATTCATTTCATAATAAAACCTATTACTTCCCTTTGATGCATGGTTATTTTCCTTACTATCTTGGATATGCCTTAGAATACTAATAAGAAGTTTAAGTTAGGTTGGTGGAAATTGGGAAATCAAGTTCCACATAAGTTATGACTAGGGTTAGGTCATAATAATGGTGGTATCAAGGTATGGTCTGGTTTTCCTAATGGGATCAAACCTTAGGATTGGTTGACTAGGTTATATCCTATATATTGCTTGAATAGATGTTGATCAAAACTATACTACCAGTATGTATGCACCTAGGATTAAATATCACTAATACCATTTTAATAATCTTTATAATGCCATTGATGTTAGTGGTGGAGTTTATTTATAGTAGATTGCTTAATAATGATTTGATTATTATTTAACAGTTTGCAAAATATATGAAATTGAAAATATTAAATACTATAATTCAAATGCAAGCCAATGAACTTAGTCATGAGGAATTATCTATAGGTTTTTAGACTCAAAGTATTAGATAGAAGGAAAGGAAGTATAGTAAGCAATAGTTTCCTCCTTAAGCTACTAACCTAATATAGCAAGTAATGAATTAAGTTACTATAGCCCTTGATTAGTACTAAGGGCATGACCATTATAGAGATTGGAATGACTACAACAGGGATCATAATTATGAGAATAAGTATAAATGAGAATGAATTTCTTCTGAAAGAATGATGAAAATAAATTTTGTATAGTATATGAGTTTTTGAAGTTGAAGTTATCTAGGTATTCTAGTATTGATTTAGTTATGGATCCTTATCAATTTCTAGATTACATTAAGCAACTTTAGCTAGATGTTATGAAACCCAAAATCATTGTTAATAAAGTTAGTAGGCTATCGGTTAGATGATGTGGCATATTATTATATTACTAGTGCCATATAGAATAAGGATTCATGTCTGGAGCCTTTGACTTGGGTGGCATTTCAAAAGAATTCTATCAAACACTTTTTGCACCCCAAGTTTACATGAAGAAAAGGTTTAGGAATTTAAATACTTAAAGTAGGAGAGCCTATTGGTTACTAAGCATGATGCATAGTTTACTTGCTCATCTAAGTATGTGGCTTGTAATTTAATCCTTATTAAAAAAGCCAAGGTTGAAAATTTTTTTCATAACCTTTTAGATTTTTACTTTAAATAGATATATATGGGTAATGTGATAACCTACGAATAAGCATTTAACCAAGCCTTTTAGCTTGAATTTAAAAGCAAAAAAATGTGAGCATGAATTGCATATAGGTAGAAGGAAAAGAAGTTAGTTTGAGGGTTCAAGTTAGGTGTAACCTTTTAGGGGATTCCTACTTATGTAATATTTGGAAAAGAAGGTGCTGGTTCCACTATGGAGCCAACACGATTTTATAAAGCACGTGATGGATACTCCATAGAAGGAAGGTTAAAAGCTAAAGGAGTTATCCAAATCCTCCTTTAAGCCACCAACATAACCATTCTCCAATCCATAGTAATAGGAGATTTAAGGTGCTTTGGTGCCTTTAATGTCATTCTCATTATGATAGCCTATATATCCATTTTAGGAAGTATGGTTTAAATGTAGTCATAAAAGGCACAAAGTTAAGGAGTGTCCTAAAAATATCTTTAGCTAAGGTGTTAGTTACTTTATGGCTCAATGGAAGGTTTAAACTTTTCCACTTATGAATCTTATAAGAAACTAATTAAAAACCTCAAGAGGTGATAATGCAAATATTTGGGGAAAAGAGAGAGAAAGAGAGAGTCACAAGTAGAAGTTAAGTTACAGTTTGTGTATTGATACACTAAATGAACCAAGCCTTTAATACCATAGTGATAGGTATTTTCAAAATTGATTATCTCCCTATTAGAGTTTTGTTTGATCTAGGTGCCACTCATTCCTTTATTTTAAAAGGATTTATTACTATCCTTAGTAATCCTTTTAAGCCTATAAGTGCAACTTTATCGGTAATGAACCCAATTGATAAATCATTAATTGCCACTTATAAGATAAAAGCCTATCATATAGGCATTCATAAACATATGTATGAATTGTGTTTAACAAATTTGGTACCTTTTTGATAAAGGGTTCTTTACCTATTAGGTTTCAAGGAGATAGGTTGACAAAAACCATTAGCTTGATTTCAAATATCAAGGTTTAAGGGCTTATTAGGAAAAGATGTAAAACTTATCTAGTTATGATTCAAGATTTAAACTAACCAGTTTTAGATATTAGCAATGTTTTAGTAGTACAAGAATTTCTCGATATGTTTCTAGAGGAATTATGTAAATTATTACTTGAGAAAGAAATAAAGTTCTATATTAATCTAGTGCTTGACATTGAATTCATCTTTATACCCCTTTTTTGAATGGCCTTGGTGAAATTACATGAGTTAAAGAAGCAATTGTAAGATTTAATAGTGCTGAAAATCGCGCACCATACATGCACAGCGGAATAAAAATTTTGCACGATTTCCACCAAGGATCCATGCGAATTTAGAACGCCATAGATTAAGGATTAGGGTTTATACCTTTTGGCCAAAAATCTTCTGTCCGCTACACAACAAATCCGATCTTCTTCTGTCTGTTTTCCAATCCAATCTGCTCTCCAAATCACGAACCGGAATAGAAACTAGAAGATCAGATCACCAGTACAGCGTTTATGTGGCTGCACCTCTGTGGTATCCACACAAACCCGTGAATCACCGATAAATGTCCACTACACACACCGGTTGGAATTGATCTCCTTACACTTTGTAGTGCTAGCTACGCCTCTTCAGGGGTTTTGCTCAAGGAGAGGTGCTAGGGTTTTCTATGCCTTTTTGGGGTGCGTGAATAATGATCGTAATCCTATTATTACCCAATAAGCCTATTTAAATAGGTGCATAGAAAAACCTAACCTATTTGGGCTTTATTCCATATACAATTATAGGCTTACTATTGAGCCTTATAATTATAACATGAATTCCTAAATATTAAGCCCAAACAATTTGGTCCATTAATTCCAAATTCACTAGGCTCTAAGTGTGCGACCCTACAGGCTCTCATTACGTTGGCAATGACCATTAATCATATTAATGATCATAAACAATGATTGGTGTCTAGCAACACACGAACCGGAATTTAGAATGCCATAGATCAGGGATTAGGGTTTATACCTTTCGGCAAAATTCTTCTGACCGCTGCAGCAAATCTGATCTGCTTCCAAATCACGAACCGGAATGGAAACCAGTAAATCAGATCACCAGTACAACGTTTTGTGGCTGCACCTCTGTGGTATCCACACGAACCCGTGAATCACCGATGAATGTCTGCTACACACACCGGTTGGAATTGATCTCCTTAGACTTCGTAGTGCTAGCTACGCCTCTTCAGAGATTTTAGTCAAGGAGAGTGGCTAGGGTTTTTCTATGCTTTTTCTTGGGATGCGTGAAGAATAATAGTAATCCTATTATTACCTAATAAGCCTATTTAAATAGGTGCATAGAAAAACCTAACCTATTTGGGCCTTATTCCATGTATAATTATAGGCTTACTATTGGGTCTTATAATTATAACATGAATTCCCAAATATTAAGCCCAAACAATTTGGTCCATTAATTCCAAATTCACTAAGCTCTAAGTGTGCGACCCTACAGGCTCTCATTACGTTGGCAATGACCATTAATCATATTAATGATCATAAACAAAGATTGGTGTCTAGCAACACATCATTGTTACCCAAGTAATGAGAAAGTCGGTGATTTGACTAAACCTTTACACGTGATAATCATTTATGTCCTTTTGTCCTATACATCTAGATTGAGCACGAGACATGGACCGTGTCATTCCCGTATAGCCCAATCTTGAGGTTTCTTGATTCCTAAGTAAGCTGACTGAAACAAATGTAATCGACATCTCATGTCAATTCATCTGAGCATGGCCATGCATTTTCTCAGCTTTACTTAATCAAGGGGCCCATAGATGTTACTCCTGTTATATAGGAGGGATAAATCCCATCTTGATCACACAAACCCCTCCGCATGATATGTGACATATCCAATATCTACCTTTGCATTCACTTAACCATTAGTGACATAGAATAGTATCAAAATATGAAACTCACATGTAGGGAACCTTGATGATCTCAGGTCAAAGGACCATATTAATAATGATCACTAAGAACCACTTATGACACTCATATAACGATCCATGTAGTATTCTTAATATGGGTCGGTCCAGTATACAAGTTCTCTAACTTGTACTCATGTGTAAACTTAATATCCCATATAAGTCTTCACACATGCTAGTCTTAACATATCAAAGCAACCTAATCCACAATGATATATGACTAGGGACATTTAAGAATACAATTATTCTAAGGTTATTATTATAATTGAATATATTACGCAGACAATATATATAAATATAATAATTGGAATTGCCATTAAAATAATATGATTCAAAATTACAATAACTAATATGATTGGTTTTAGGGCATATACACTAACACTATTATCCTATCGTGTCTCACCAAGATAAACTAGGCACTTTGCTTTGGCAAACCTACCTTATGTTGATCAAGGCCTTGACAAGTGCCATTCATTGGAAGGCATCACTTTTATTACTAACTTAATATTTGCATTGAGGGATTTAAATGTCTATTTTATATCTCACCATTATTTGCCATCCATACATGCCTATATCTAACATATCATATACATTAATATAAAACATGCAATAAAGCATAAAATAAATGTGCATAGTTATGGCCCAACTACCTTGGAGTTGTTCCTAGCATTGCTAACCCAGTAGAGTTCTATTGTGACAATAATGGAGCCATTGCGCAAGCCAAGGAACCTAGATCTCACCAGAAATCTAAACATATACTCCGGCGCTATCATCTCATAAGAGATATTGTTGACAGAAATAATGTCAGGATATGCAAAATACCGACTGACGATAATGTCGCCGATCCACTGACAAAAGTCCTAACGCAACAAAAGCATGATAGTCATATGAGATCCATAGGTATTAGATACATGGATGATTGGCTTTAGTGCAAGTGGGAGATTGTTAGTGTATATGCCCTAACAAATAGATATTATTCATTTGAGTTCTTCACCTTAGGAAGCTCCAATACTATTTGTAAAGAAGAAGGACAGTCCTTACCATTATGCATAGATTATTTCTAGTTGAAGAAGGTTACAATTAAGAACAAGTATCTCTTTCCTCACATAGATTATTTATTTGACTAATTACAAGGATCTAATTACTTTTCGATAAGAGACTTGTGTACAGGTTACCATTAGTTGAAGATTTTCAAGGAGGATATTCTAAAAATTACCTTTCAAACCTAAGATGGCCACATTGAGTTCTTAGTCAGGTTTTTAATGTGCACACCACAATGCAACAAAATTATATTAAAACTAGTTGCTAAAAAATAATATAAAATAATGGCATACCCAGGTCTTATCCTTGGTGATCCTTTGATTTTATCTTTTCTAAATAATTTTCTAATAATACCTACAAAATTATTCAAAGTTTTATGTAGTGAAAACATGAAAATAGAATGCAAATAGAATGATAATGCAATGAAAATAGAATGCTGTCACAGAAACAAAATAAAATAGAATGCAGAATGCTATTTATGTAATTTTTGCAATGACAAAATGCAGAATTGGAGGGGTTTGGTTGCATGAATTAATTGATTAATAAGCATGAATTTAAGCTTAGAACAGAAGTAAAATAGAAATAAAACGGAGAGAAATCAATGGAATCAAACAGACAATTCAAGAAAATTAAGAACCCTAAATTGGATTAATCATAGATCAATTAAGATTTGACTTTTTCTAATTAATTCTTTAACCTTGAATTATCTGGAATCCCTATAATAATTCATGAATTCTACGCAAGACAATTGCCTAAAATTTGATTAATTAGAATTAGTTGAATTAAGCAAATGCTATAATTCCTAAACTAAATTGAAATTAATTTATAATTAGAATTTAGTTAATTTGAGAAATTAAATTAGAAATCTTCAAATTAATCTCTTAACCTTCCGTCCCTATGCATAAAACTATGATTTATCAATCATAATTTCATAACAAAATAGCAAAGAATTTAGAAATCACAAAGGTGAATATCAATTATATTAAATCAACACCCAACACAAGAAATCTCAAGAATTCAGCATAATTAAATTGAGAAAGAGGAAAATTAATTAAGAAAGGTCAACATTACAAAGCTTAATCTCATAATCTTCAAGAAGAGATCTTCAAATTCCTTGAATCAACCTTAGAAAATTAACCTTCTATTGTTAGAAGATGAAATCTTAAAGAAGAAGAAAGAAAACTAGGCTACTAAACTGTGTAAAGTCTGAATCCTTCTTCTCTTCAGTGCTCTTGCCTATTTATATAACTTAATTTTCCTAAAACCCTATTGGACTAGGATTATATGACTCTTAAGATTACAATACTAAGGTTTTCCTAATTTCTAGAAGTCCAGACTTGTTTTACAAGTCAATTAATTCCAATCAAATCAATTAGTGAATTACTACAAGCTTGTTTTCCAAGCAGAACAAGTCCATGAAATTGATGAAATCTAGAAGATCCATAAACGTGAAAGTTATAGGCCTATGTCTTTTGAGAATTTAGGCATTTATTTTAGGTCAATTAAACCGTTATAACTCTAGATATGGCCCAAATACAGAAATATGTTCACCTGAGATAGAAATATAACTTTAGCTTGTTGACTAAGTGAAGGCTTGAAAGAGTCTGAACTAGGCTTTGACCAAAACATAAAATTGTAGATATCTCTTTTAGCTTTCCATCAATATAAATTTTGCCTCAGTCCGACATTCGAAAACCAAGTTATGACTGAAAAATGGAAACAATGTCAAAATTTAGCATTTACCCAATAAATTCAAAAACTTGTAAAATCAATCCAAAATTATAAAATAAGGCCTAATTAGCAAAATTAAGTAGATATAACACCTAAGAGATATAAAATAGGGACAAATAAAATAGTAAATAATTTTTTCATCAGTCTTTCAATTTGACCAACACTATAACTACTTTTATGGACTTGATAAATGAGGTGTTCAAGCCTTTCTTGGATAAATTCACAATTGCCTTCATAAATGTTATTTTGGTATATTGGAAAATGAAGAAGAACATGCTCAACATTATAGAATAGTGTTATAAACCTTGTAGTAGCACCTTAAAATGTGAATTTTGGACAATTAATGTTAAATTCTTAAGGTATGTGGGGAGTTTGGGTGGATCCTTAAAATATGGAAGTAGTAGCAAAAAATTAGTTAAGTCCTATATATGTCACTAAAATTTAGATCTTTCTTAGATTAATAGGGTGTTATAGAATATTTTTTAAGGATTTCTACAAGATATTTATGCTATTACCCAAACTGATATAAAAAAGGGGCTAAGTTTAAGTGGTAAAATGTGTCTAAAAGTAGCTTTTAGAAATTAAAATCATGTCTAACATTTACACTAGTGTTGGATTACCTTTAGGCATTGAAATGTATGTAGTTTATTATGATACATCTAAGATTAGCTTTAGTTTTGTTCTCATGCAACACTACAAGGTAATAACATATGCTTCTTGGAAGCTAAGAAACATGAATAGAATTACTTGACAAATGATCTAGAAATGGTAGTGGTGATCTTTGCTTTCAAGGTTTGGAGGCACTACTTGTGTATAGAAACTAGTGAGATTTATATGGACTACAAGGGTTTAAACTATATTTTTAAGTAGAAAGACCTAAATTTAAGGTAAAGAAGATGGACATAACTTGTTAAAACTATAATTGTTTGATCCTTTGTCATCCTGGCAAAGCTAATATGTTATTGGATACACTAAGTAGAAAATTTGCATGCAAGGTAATAAAGAAACCTTCCAAAGATTAGGGCATATTGTTGGCCCATATTGTTAGGTTTTGAATTAAATAACACATCAAAAAATAAAATAAAATCAGAAGCCTACTATAGATCTATGTGAGAGATCATAAACCATTGATAAGGCTTATACCTTTGCAATGTGAATTAAATTGATGCAAAAAGGTTTGAATCTTGTTGTGTTTAAATTTAAGAATGCAAGTATGAATCATGCCTGTTTTTTTATGAATATGAGCCTTTTAATCATGAATATTTCAATAGCACTAGATTATCTGCTCAAATGATTAAATCATAAATAGTAACCACGAACAATACTACAAATTACAAAACACTATCCAACGGTATTGCACCTCTAAGTTCTCTACATGAGTAATTGAATACTTTAATCAAATCAGATAGGATTAATATCACTTTTTAGCATAATGATAGCTGTAATTTTTTTGGTTTTTTGTCACACATTCTTTCAATACCTTATCATGTTCTATATCAAGTATAATTATTTTTTTACTAAAAACTAAATAATATCTTAGCTTTATTGATCTTGTGATATACTACCTAACTAAACTGAATGATTGATATCAGCTAGATATTTGTCTAAGTGATTTATATTATCTCGTAGATAAAATATATTTATAATCTCCAATCATAATTACTTTAAAATAGGAGATAATTGGGCTTTGATTATTGGTCAAGCCTAATTATGATTTTGGTTAGCAATCAGCCTATATCCAATATTTCTTAATGATAAATGCACAATTGCACTTAAATTCTATGTGTTTTATCACTTATTTATTTAGTATCTTGTGCAAATTAATTGAAAAAGGGTACTTAAATGCTTAATATTTTATTTTTAAGTTTTGAAGTGACACATTTGAGTAGTAGAAAAGGATCCAGAGCCAAAACCATGCAAATTGTGGAGAATCGAAGCAAAGTTGCTTACCTGACAAAGAACACGGGGTATGGAAACCCCGTGTGAAAGGCCGTGTTTCTTTCTGGATGCTTCGAACCTTCACTGAGCTGCTCGCAAAAGAATACGGGGTTAAACACAGGCCATGTCATACCCCGTGTACCATACTGCCTGACACTTCGTAAGTAAACACGGGGAGTGTCATACCTTGTGTATCATGCTGCTCAACCTTCGCAGAGAAACATGGGGTACAACACGGGCCGTGTCATACCCCGTGTACATTACCTGTATAAGTTTTGTGCGAAAAATCAAAGATTGAGGAGGAGAACCAAAAATTAAAAGGAGGAGCCGTTAGTAAAAACCCTAGGAGAGACCCGAAGTCACTAAGGGTAACTGCTAACCTTGGATTCAAGCAAAGGATTGAAGATTCAAGCAAGGAATTTGTAGACCTTCATGACTAGTTTGATTTCCTTCTCTGTTTTCTGGTTTTCTGCTGGTTGTGTAATGAATTCACACTAAACCCTAGTGCTCAACTGGGGTAAACTTGTTCATGGATTTATGGAATTGATTTTTATATAATCTAGCTAGATTTATTGTTAATTTATGATTTGATTATGCTGTTTTGTATTTCAACAGTTCAATACTTCCGGAATATTGGATTTGTGTAAAGGATTAGTTGATTCTAGGTTGGAATGACCAATTAATTAATCAGACCTTGCATGATCATTGGGAATCTCCATTAGACTTAGGAATTAAGCTAATTGGATTCTTTTGCACAGGATGAAATGTCTAAAATTGGATTCTCAAGCCATGTTAATGCAACCTAGATGAGTGATTACTAGAGAAATTCTGGGCACTTTATCTTTTGGTTAGTAGCTAGTAGCCTTGCAATGAGGTATAGCTTATTTTTGGTAATCCAGCAATCTAAATTAATAGTAAACCAAGTTAGAGGATTATCTTCATTCCATAATGAAATGTACAAGGGAATCCCTAAAGCTGAGTACACTTCCATCTCAATATCAATAAGCTTTGTTTTGCATTTTACCCTTAATTCACAATATCAATCGGTACACCTAGATAATTTACTTTGAAATTCAGTTAGTATTCAACATTCAATCCCTGTGGAGACGATATCTTTTATACTATAACTCGACTAAACCCGTGCACTTGCGGGATCACGTCACTTAAGTATAACCTAATTATATTGTGCTATAACTTAGTGAAATGCAATCGTATTGAACCTATCCTAATTAGAAGCTTTAGTTATACTCTAACCCTAATATTTGACATACTTTTTATGTGTGACTTTATATGTTCTTATTACATTGATAGTGATCCAAAAATCCTATTTGAGTGCTATAAATAGTGAATGGTATCTAGTAATATATCATTGTCACTTAAGTAATGAGAATGTTAATGATTTGATATAACCTTTTAATGGCCAATGTTCCATATAGTTTAGTCTTTTTGGTCCTCAATATCCAAATCAAACTTATGGCATGTACTATGTCACCCTTTTTATAGTTTAATCTATATATTCTTCATTCTTAGGTAGACTAACTAAAATAAATGAATTAATATCATATATCAATGCATTTGAGTATAACTATGCATTTTATAGTCTCACTCAATTAAAGGCCTATAAATATTATTCCTTTTACATAATAAGGATAAAATTGCATTCAGATCATTCACACCCTCCACATGATTTGTGATATACCTAATCATTACTTTTTAAGCAAATCCTATTATAGGTGACATTAGATGACATCAAAGGATATTACTACTTGTGTAAGAGATCGTAGTGATTTAAGGTTAAAATACCATATATATTATTGTGATTATGAGAATAGCTTATAACACTTAAATAATGATATATATAGCATCTTCATGACAGGTCAATCCAATATATTTGTTTTCTAAATTATACCTAGGAGCTGACTTAATGTCTCATATCCATGACTATGGTCATTAGTTAATATACATACTAATCTCAATACATTATTATTATCCTATTTAACAATAATACTCAACTAGGGACCTTTTAAGAGTAATATAAATTATTTCAAAAATAATTATTATATTTATTTATATTACACTGATATAACATTAAACATAATAATAAATTAAAATATCTTTATATATTAAGAAAATGTAATAGAATGAATGCAAATACAATCATTTTATGATTTACTACTAGATCATACTCCAATAATCTTCCACTTACACTAAAGCCAATTATTTATGTTTCTAACACTAAGTGACCTAATGTGACTATTCTACTTTTACTAAGAGAAAGGCTTTGTTAGTGGGTTAGCAATATTATCATTTGTTGATACTCTACTTATCTTCGTATCTTTTCTATTAATGATTTTACAAATGAGATGGAAGTGCTAACATATATGCTTAGATCATTGGTGAGATGTGGGTTCCTTAGCTTGTGTAATGGTCTTATTGTTATTATAATAGAGGTCCATTGGGTTTGAAATGCTAGGAATTATGCTAAGTTTAGTAATGAACTTTAATATAAATAGCCTCTTTTGATACATCAAAAGTAGTAATATACTCAACCTTTATGGTGGAATTATCTTTTGATGCATCAAAAGTAGTAACAAACTCAACCTCTATGGTAGAATTGACCACTATTTCTTACTTCAAACTCTTTAACTTACGATATTACCATTCAAGCAAGACACATAACGTATGATTTGAACTTATCTCTATCGGATAGAAACTAGCATTAACATAACCTTTTATAATTAGTTCCTCCACACCTCTATATATTAAGAATTAATCCTTAGTTCTTCTCAAATATTTAATGATATTCTTGACAATAATCTAGTGACATTCACTAGGATTTAATTAGAACCTACTCATCATGCTCAAGACATATGAAATATTAGGACAAGTATATAGCATGGCATATATGATAGATCTAATTGCTTATACATATGGAATCTTATTTATGGTGGTCCCTTTCATCATTTATTGTATAACTTGAGCCTTAGACAAACCTATACATTATGACAAAAGTAAGAATCCTTTTTTGGATTCTTGCATGCTAATCATTGTAGTATTATATTAATATATATACATTGACTTAGGTTAAGAAATTTTACTAATCTATCTCTATAAATCTTGATACCTACCATGTAGGCTGTAATACCCTAATAGAGTAAGAAAATTTAATAAGAATATTTGAATACAAAATTATCCTAATAAAAATCTAGTAATGAAATTGAACAAAATTCAGCTAAACCACAAAGATAGATTTAGAATATATCTATTTAGAATTTTTATTAAACTTATATTAGGCATTAGAATGGGTCAAAATACTATAAAAATCCTAATATTAGGTTTAGAAAAATTGTATAAAAATCCGATAGGAAATTAAGATCTTGAGTAATTGAAAATTTATTTGATTAATATGAAAACCTAAAGATTGAGCTTGAATTTGAAATAGATCATTCTAAATTATTTGTCCTAATTTAACTTAATATTTTTAGGCCCAAATATGACTTTTGAACTAGGAAAATTTAGGCCTGCAAAAGTAAGGCCTAAGTGTGCAAAAAACCTTAGGTAATTTGGCAAATAAGTACAAAATCAAAGGTATTTGTTAGAGAATATTTTAAGGCATTTTATTTGAT